>JALGQZ010000003.1:18229529-18675532 GCA_023105745.1 Austropuccinia psidii | reverse complement strand
GCTTCTTGCTTCTTCTGAAAACAGTTACAAATGGCTGTTTATCTTGAAACATGAAATAGGGTGGGTCAGTCCTTGCCTGATTTGGGCCTGAGACACCGCCAAATCCACAAGTCCGAATTGCAATAATTGAGGATATCTCAGGCGATGTCAGGCAACTTGCCTGGGCCCCGTGGATATCCCGGACACTTCTAGTCATCCCGCAAGCCGGACCCTCCAAAACCCTAACCAAGAATCTACAAGATTCCTTATCCTGGCAATTATCGTCTGGAATAGGCGGTAACCGGGAGGGATGGTCGGGATCATTTTGTGAAAACCCCTAGGGGTGCTTTATATCTCGCCTCCTTCCTTTTTTTCCAATTTTCCAACTTTTCTTCTTTTCCTCCACCCATTTTTTTCTCATCTCAATACCTTTTTTTTAGTTCATCCATCTCCTCAATTTTTTTTATTTCCTTTGTTCAATCAAGATTTTTTCTTGTGAACCTCCTTATCTCCACTTTGCATTCAATTATATCTTTTGGTTGCATTTTGTAATTTTCCAATTAATTCCTGATGTCATCTGTTTCCCAAGAAGCTCAGTCCATCCCACCCAGTGAAACTGATGTTACAACACAAGAATTGACTTGTGAAACCCCAAAGCTCAAATGCTCATGGGCCTGGGTATACTTTTCTGATGTAGATGAGTCTTTTGTTCAGCGCAAACATACTGACTGATCTGGAAAACCCTGCAACAAGAAAGTCAAGTGGCACAGGACTGGTAGCACAAAAGCAAGGAGTGAGCCTTTGAATTTGCTGCATCATCTCACCAATCTAAGGCACAATGAGCCTACCAAAAGCACCAACTCTAGACCAGTTTGTTCTACATGGTCACTCCAAAAAGGCAAGTAATTAGAAATCTTATATCTGTCTTTCACTTACTAACAACAGTTTTTTTCAGACATTGTCTTCTGAATCCTTGGAGACTGCTTTGGTTTACTTCATCTGTGATTGTGATCTAGCCTTATCCATGACTGAATCTTCATCATTCCAATCTCTTCTATAATTTTGAAAAACATCAATCCTCCACATCCTTGGGTAACAAATTGCCTAGACAGCTCATTTGTCAAATGTGTTCTTTTTTCATCAAGAAAAACTTTGCAAACTAATTAGCACAAGCAATAATCATGTATCATTTACAACTGATACATCGACCAGCCTGAATATTACTGCCTTCATGGCAGCAACTGCACATTTTCCAGAAAAAGATTTTAACCTTACTTCATTACTTCTGGGGTTAAGTGAGATTAATGTTATTCAATTTCATTAATATTCATCTTTTACTTCATAACTACATGAAATACTGTTATGAAAAATTTGTTAGAAGATAATGGTGGTGCCTCCCTTTCTGAGCACTTAATGAACATCCAATTCCAATGTGATTTAGAACAAATGATTACTTGCATCACTAGAGAAAATGAAACCTTCAACAATTGTATAGCCATGGAAATTTCAATCATGAGCCCAGCTTTTCAAGCAGGAACTTATGGAATTGGATTCATGGCACACATTGTTAATTCAGAAAATTGAAATTTACTGAAAGACCTTTCAATTGATAATGCCCCTTCCATTGTTTCAGAAAATGAAAGTAATGAAAGTCACATGGCAATTTCCAATATTAACAATCTGCCTTATGGCCTTAGCTTGGATTATAACTCCATCATCTCATGGATTAGCAGATTGGAAGCTTATTTACAACACAGCCCACGGTGGACAGATAATTTCATTACAATGGTAAATCTCATATATGACTAATCAAAATCAACTGATGCCACCATTCTCCTTTCACGTGTATGTAAAAGGTAGAGTCCCACTTTTGCAATTCTTGAATGTGCATTATCCCTCAAGTAAGCATACAATCATTATTGTAGCCCACCAAATATGGAACATTATCAACTCACTGCTATTGAATAGGATATAGAAACATTAATGATTATTTTTCTTAAACCACTTAATGAGCAACCTTTGATTATCTTTGGGTCCAGATAACCCATCATTAATAAAACATTTTCCCTTTATTTGACACTAGTAAAAGGACTCAATCAGGTAAGTTATTCTCATAATTCAACTGCTATTTACTTGGACTAACTTTTAATTATTGCAGGAATAACAGTATGAAGCTCAAAAGATTGAACAATCTGCACAAATAATGTTATCTAAAATTACAAAATACCTTAAAATCCCTGTTGGCAAGACACCAAAAATCTATGCCATGATTATGGAAACTTGTGTCAGGCTGAGTCTAAAATAGAGTAAATAAAATAGTATATACAAGTCTAACTGTGACTGTGACATGGATAAAATTGATGAAAAAGGGTTTTAGAATAGTATTTCAGTGCTTTACTAAAGGATCTTAGTGGTGCTGAGTGCTGCTGAAATCCTTGGGTGCCACAATTATGTGTTGGCTTATAATAATAATGTGAGCCTGTGAGGCATATAAAACATACCCATAAGGCCACAAAAGACTTTATACACAGATAAATTTGTCTTCAACAGACTTTTTAATTGAATTTAAAATAAAAAATAACAAAAAATAAGTATAATTTTTTTTTGGATAAACAAAGTTATAAATATTTCTACACCAAAAATAACCTAGGGTAGATGCATAGGGTGTTATTCCCAAAAATACTTATTTCTTATGTTATTGGAAGATTTAAGAAACTCACAGTACTAATGTAACTTTTTTAAATTTTTTCTAAAATTGTTAAATTTAAGCTTAAATGAGCTTAAATTTAAAGTTTCATAAGGTTTATGCAAACTTACCAAAATTTTAGTTAAAATTGAGGTGTTGTGTATATTTCCTGAATTGGCTAAGGATTTACCATACAGAATGTAAATCCTGCGTGAGGTCAATTTAAAAGTGTTTAAGGCCATAGTATGGCTTTAAATAAATAAAAGGGCAAAATCCACGCAAACAGGTGAGACAAAGGAAAAAGACCAAATAGAGCTGGGGTACCCAACTTTTTGGATCAGCAAGGATTCAATTAAAGTTTTCTATCTGTATTGGAGGATTTTAAACCTTATTTGAACTTTAAGATTAGACTTTGATCCAACTTTAAAGTTTAAACTGGCACCAGGGCAAAGCTCGTGTCAATTGTTGGCGATTGCCTTCATGTCAAGCAGGATAAAAGTCAAGCTCACGTCAAGCAAAAATTAAGCGAACATTGAGCACACATCCTAATCTTGTCTTAAACCAAATCCTGTGACATCCACCAATATTGGTTCCCCTGTGCCTTCAACTCAGATTCCTCAGCACCTGATTATCCCCCAACCATCCGATGGTTGGTAAAAATTACACAAGACCCGCCTGTTTGCACAAACACACATCAAAGAGGTCCTCCAGCCAGTCTTGATGTAGGCGGGGGGTTTGACTTCACCAGGTCATCCATGAAAGGACTCCGCCTGAGCGGGATTGTCATTTTGCAGATGACACTGGTAGTGTAAGATGTGACTATGAAACTGATGATAATATTACTATTAATCAACAGTACTATGTCTGTTCTTATGAAATATAATAATAAAAAATTATTATAACCACAATTAAATAATTATAAAATTATTTCTTTCACGTGTTATACACTACTAGTGATTATAACAGTGAGCAGTAATTGTCTACTAGAATCATTTACAAGAAGAATTTAATAATAAAAACTTCTTTATTAAAATAATAAAATTATTTTAATATATAATTATCTTTTACAAGAATAATTATGAATATAATTCTTGAAGAAAACTATTACTAGGGAAAAACTTTAAGAATAAAAAAATAAATGACTCACTAATACTCCAAAGAACTTATTGATAGATAAGAGTAGAGAAATTTGACGAGGAATTGTGGATTTAAGGGATCAAAAGGATTTATAACAGTATTACAACAATATATAGTTGGATTCTATGATTTCACGTCTTTCTGGATGATTTTGAAATATTTAAAACACTTCAGAATAGCTTCAACTAATACTTACTTGTTGGTAATAATGATTTAATAAATTGATAAGATGATGATGATACGGAAAAAACAGCAAGAATAGGCTTATTTTAAGTCAACACCAGCTCACAGAGGCGTGCCATGGAGCAAACTGAAAAACCAGTGAGTGAGAATACAATAAACCCTTTTGGATTAATGATTGCATCATCTGTTGTCACGTAAGATTATCATAATTACTTAATTGATGCTTTTACGTGACTACCAACCCCAATATGGTTAAGAATAAAAGGAGTAACATCTGTAAATCTTCTTTTATTCTAAAATAATCATTGATTTCTCAAAGTTATCAATGTTACTGCCAATTTCATCACAGGTTGTAATTACTGTGAATTTTTGAAGATTCAGTGTTTCACGTAGAATGGTCAAAAATGGACTGTAAGTAAAACTTTTAATTTTACTAGTAAAACCATAATTCTTTTTGGTTGTACCATAGTTAATACAGTTCTTCATTTGTCCTGAAAGTTTCAGGAAGATTCATTAAGAATTGTATTTTTAATGAATTTTTGAAGTTTTTACCTCATTTCTACGTAGAATTGCAAATAGCAGTATTTTGCTGGTTGCTATGAGGTAAATCAATGAATATGGATCCCAAAAGAGTTTAATTACTCTTTTAGGGTCTATTCATGGAAAGTCATAAAGAATTGACGTGGTTACAGGAGCCTAAGTAGCTTATTACCTCCTTGGCACGTCAAAATAGCAGGTTATTTGCTATTTTTCTTATGATTACGATAGGTGTAACTTGGTAACCAAGTTCCCAAAGAGTTTTAGTTTACCAATTGGGCCAAGATGAGCCATGGATCCATGCTCTGGAGCTATCCACGCCTCTGAGGCCTCAGAAGTTGGGTACCCTGGCTCTCTTTGATGTCTTTTGTCCCCCTTGCTTATTTTTTACGTCAAAATAGTAATTTAAGCTTAAAGTAAGATATCCACTATGGGTGTACCAAAAGTCCATGTAAGAATACCATGATATTAAGTGCTCAAAACATGCATAACACTATTCTTAGTGTATATGTAACATGGGATTTCTCACTTTCCCATTATTTTGGCTAAAAATCAAGAAAAACAAAAAATTTCACGGATCTTTTATGTGGTATTAATGATGTGGTATTGAAGTATTTTCCATTTTACCACCTCAAATACTTAAATTGAGCTTATTCACTCTATGGAGCTACCCTAGGTGAATTTTTGTGTAGAATCCAAATCTGGTCTTAAATCCATGGATTTACTTACTCAATAAAAAGTTATTCATCTTTTCTGAAATTGAAAATGATGAATTTTGGATATATGCATGACTTATGAGTTTTGCATAATTCAAAATTTCTTTTTAAGATGATTGTGGCCTAATGTAAAATATACCTCAAGCTTCACAGGTAGAGCCTGCCGCACAATACCGCGGGTGCGGGTGCACTTGCGTGTGAATTGGCGTGTGTGGGTGTGTGTAAGGTGTGGATAAGAAACTTTCATTAAAAATCAAGTACTTTTCCTGTCCTCAAAATTTGTATAAGGTAAAAATCAATTAAAAATAGTAAGAAATATTATTTTTAAGAGAAAACACGCCAATTTTATTGTTTATAACTTTATTAGTATAAAACAATAATATTATAAAAATTCATTGTTTTACCAACAACAAAAATTTATCCAAAAAATACTCTACAAGAGATATTTTAAGGCTACAAAAGAAATTTCTTCAAGAGCAATTTCAATTGGAATTAATTGAGCAAAGAACTGCAAGCAATTAATTAAAGAACAAAGTCTTTAAAAAGAATATTAAAGAGAAAACACGCCCAAAAGTGACCAGATTGAATTTGGAAACAAAGTGACAAAGTTTACAGTGATGAAAGATGCTTTAATTCACTTTTGGGTGGTTCAAGGGGTAAAAATGATTATAAAAGTTACAAACAATGATTATAATGATTTTTTCACGTGGTTGACAAGATTAAAATGATTCAAAAATGGTGGTTTGAATCTCTTATTGATTGCTTTAACAATGTTTAAACTAATTATAAAAGGAAAAAGATTCTAACATGAAGAGAAAAGTGGGGCAAAGAAGACATTCTTTTATAGCCATCAATTCTCTTACTCCAAAAGTAAAATTTACTCTTGTCAGTCGTGAAAAACAGTCTGACAACAGAAGAGCCAATTATGGCATCATTGAACCCTGGTTTAGACCAAAAAAGGGCTGGTTTAAGCCATTTTAGACCCTTAAATCAGCCATTACTATAGCAATACCACGCCTAGAGCCTTCAAAACACATCAGAATGTGTGTCAGAGGCGTAAAAACCAGTTAAAACTGTTTTTACTATGATGGTTTTATCTTAAGGGTAGTTTTACCCCCTGGAAACAGCTAAAACTACCCCAGTTGGTATCAAAACCTCATCATCAATTGAGTCCACAGACCCTGTAACTCAATTCCAGGCCACAAGTGATGAGCTTTTGCGTGAATTTTGACATCCCACGCCTGTCAGCAAGGACTTTGAGTGTCTAGCTCCCCCTTAGAGCTGGAGTTCCTTTTCCCCCCCAAGTTTAATCTTTCCAATGTATTTTTCCTTTAATTCCTCATCATGTATTATACTTATAATTTCAATATGTAATTCAATTGAATTGTACAGTATAATACATTAATAATTGATACCTCATATGCAAATCAAAGTTCACTTATGTAATACACGCGCACATTTTGACATTTCAATTGAATTCAATTGAAAATACTTCAATTCCTCATAGCTTCTAAACTAAACACAACACCTCAATTTTAACACAAAAATTGATGGTTAAAACCACATGTGGTGTGAATTAAATTAAAGTTTTGAGGATTTTCAACTTTTGTATTGAAAATACTAAAACCTTAATTTAAGCTTATTTAGAGTTGAGTAACAAGAATTTCACTCAGAGGTGATGCCACCTGATTTTTTATGAGGAATCCAATGGTGAAATAATTTTTATATGTTTATTTATTGGATAAAAAGTTATAATAATTTTTATTTAACTTTTTTCCAAATTCATTTATTTTTTTACAATTTTGTTAAAATTTCATTTTTACTTAATTTTTTCAAGTATAAATGTAATTTTATACTTACAAAATTTAAAGTATTTTTATTTTCAAATTGTAATTAATTTTTTCATTTTTAATATAATTTTATATTTATATTTTTATTTTTGATTTAATAATATAAATAAATTCATTTTATTTATATGTTATTTTTGTATTTGTGGTCTTTTGGGTATATGAAATTACCTCTAAGGCTCACAGTGTGTTTGCGTGTGCATTGGCATGTGCGGGTGCGTTTGCGTGTGCATTGGCGTGTGCGGTTGCGCTTGCGTGTGCATTGGCGTGTGCGGGTGCGCAAGGGCCAATTTTCTTTCCAACATGATGATGGCGCAGTTAGAAATTTTGGATGCTGTGAAAGATGAGTGGGTGGGTCATTTGATCATTGAACTTCGCTTATTCACACTGTACCCAATGTCAAGATAGTAAGTTCTTTGTGGCAATGTGAAATAATGGGCTTTGCATGTTCCTGTCACTAAATTTTGAGGCAGTTATTTCACTAGCAAAATTGCTAATGAATCTGAGAGATTTGCATTTCAGTAGACTAAATATCATGAAATAACGGCTTTATCATTATAAGCAGTCCACATGACAGAACTTTGTCATCATACAATCCACAGTTACCTTCGATTTCTTCTTCAGATAAAATCAAGTGTCAATCATCAAAACCAACAGATTTATAAATATTCAGATGCGGCCAATCTGGTGGGAAATTCACATCAATCTTCAAAGTTTTTAAGATCAGAAAGTTATTGTTCAGTATGCTAGATGGCTCAGAGACTTTAAAAATGCTATTAATAATACCAAATCATCGTGAGTTGCCCCTCAGAGAACATATCACACTGTTGCTGACATTTTTGGATTCAGTTGAAAATATATTGTTCCCAATATTAATGTTTGAAACTGGAAAATACCAAAGTGAGACAATCCTTGAAGTGGGATGACTTGTGGATTGCACGGTAGTGTCTAAGCTGATCCAATCAACTATTTCCCTTGTTGCATGAAAATTCTGTAAGTACTCAACCAGGCAATCATAATTTTCTTGGTCATGACGGGATGGTTTGTTATATTTAAGGTGATTGAACAGGGCAGGTGGCTGTGATTCGAAAACCTGTTTTATTTCACATGGCACAGATGGGGATTTCAGGAGAATGGAAAGGTTGGAACATCAACAGATATGTTGAAGTAAGTTTTTATCTATATCATCTATTCAGAGTTGCCAGAAGTTAGTCTTATTCAATTCAGGTGTCTAATCAATGTGAATATATTGATCTTATTAATTGACGTACATATTTTGTTATTTGTTGGCATTTTTGCAAATACTCCAATCAAGCGCTCATAGCCCCATGTGGCTGAGGCTTGTGCTGGGCCCCAACGTTCAAAGAGTTTGGGAATATGATCAGCAAAATGATGATTTGGTTTAATTTTCTGTTTTGGGAACAGGAGTTAATTGGAAAGGCAGAATTTTTCCAATGTTCAGCAAATGCGGTTGCATCATCTATTGAAACAGTCCAACTTGTGGCAATGTTGATAGCACTAATCAAATGGAATGTATTCTTGGTTAGTTCATTTGCAAGTTCTTCTGACTGACCCATTTTTCTTTTAATGTTGGTGGATTGGTGTACATCTAATGACATCTGTTGACTGAGCATTAAAAATGGAATATAGAACTTATATAAGAGAGCCCATTCAGCGGCTTTTAAGCTACCATGAGGGGGGGAACCCATGTTGCAAGGTACTCTTGTCCATGATGAGGGAATTATCATCTCACATATGATTTGTCGGAGATGCTCCAGAGCCTCACCCTTGATGTGGTGATCACTCAGTGCAGTGATATCCAATTCAGAGGGGATTTCAGAAGCGGGGATGTAATCCACATCAAATGAAGGAATAACCACAGAACCACTAGATGGATGTTCTGTGTGAGGGTGGGCATTGGGAAGTAGTGGGGAGTGGCTCATTTATTATTTTTTCTGCGTCACTTCTCAGGGAGCGGGCCTCTCTCAATGTGATTTTATCAAGAGAGCTGTTGGAGGTCATGGAATCTGAGTCTGAACTGTTGGTGTCATTAGATTTCCTGTGGGACCTGAGGTAAATTTTTGATTTGGACTCTAGAATGCACAATTTGAAGGTTTCATGATCCTTCAAAATTCCCAGTATTAAATTATGCATTATGTCAAGATTAACCATTCTGGTTGCATCCCAATATGGAAGGTCTTCTAAAATTGAATATCACACTCCATACTCAGAGAAAATTGCTTGTCTTTGTTGTGGGGTTGCCCGAAGCCATTTGGCAATGGTTGATTTATGATTTTGATATGAGTGTGTGTAGTGAAATTGAGGACCAATTTCTTCAATTTGAGCTTTGTGAATGGTGCAACAATTACAAAAGTGGTTGCCTGAATGCAAAATAAATCCAGTAAGCTTGCGCAGGGCAACCACATCCGCAATGGCTGTGAGAATGGCAACACGGATAAAGGATCCTGAAGGACCTGTTGAGGTGGGTGAAAAATGGTAACCTTGCCATAGCTCTTTGAGCTCCTTGATGAGTGGCATTAATAGGTAATTCAATTAAAGGGAGTTTGGCTCCGTTGGACCAGGGATGATTCCTGAAACATAGACATTCTCTGGCTTCAATCTTTCACTTGGGGGGAGCTTAAGACAAATGAGCATGATAGGTCCAATGCTGGCCAACCAGGTTGACTAATGTGCATTAAACCAGTCCACATGAATGGAGAAGGCCAATGCACCAGGAATGGACATGAATGGGGGTCATTGATATTTCTAGTGCCAGTGAAGCGTCTCCAGACCAATCCATCCCAAACGTCACATTTTGGGGAACCTTTGGGAGTTTGTGATTGTTGATGTTGATGCAGAATATCCATAATTCCAGCCCGCTGGAGAAATCTGGCAAGCCAATTTTTGACTGGTTGATAAATGAGATATTTTGTTGGTATAAATTTTTGCTTCATGTTGGTTGTGTTTTGGGTGCAGGGTTCAAATGAATAGATGAATTTGCCTAATGATTGTGTGCAAGGGGGATCATGATCATTGGGGTCATTATGGCGTTGACAGTGGGTGTAAGATGTGACTATGAAACTGATGATAATATTAATATTAATCAACAGTACTATGTCTGTTCTTATGAAATATAATAATAAAATATTATTATAACCACAATTAAATAATTAAAAATTATTTCTTTCACGTGTTAAGCACTACTAGTGATTTTAACAGTGAGCAAGTAATTGTCTACAAGAATCAATTACAAGAAGAATTTAATAATAAAAACTTCTTTAGAATAATAAAATTATTTTAATATATAATTATCTTTTGCAAGAATAATTATAAAGATAATTCTTGAAGAAAACTATTACTAGAGAAAAACTTTAAGAATTAAGAATAAATGACTCACTAATACTCCAAAGAACTTATTGATAGGTAAGAGTAGAGAAATTTGACGTGGAATTGTGGATTGAAGGGATCAAAAGGATTTATAACAGTATTACAACAAAATATAGTTGGATTCTATGATTTCACGTCTTTCTGGATGATTTTGAAAGATTTAAAACACTTAAGAATAGTTTTAACTAATACTTACTTGTTGGTAATAATGATTTAATAAATTGATAAGATGATTCTTGGAAAAAACAGCAAGAAGAGGCTTCTTTTAAGTCAACAACAGCTCACAGAAGCGTGCCATGGAGCAAACTGAAAAACCAGTGAGTGAGAAAACAATAAACCCTTTTGGATTAATGATTGCATCATCTGTTGTCACGTAAGATTATCATAATTACTTAATTAATGCTTTTACGTGACTACCAACCCCAATATGGTTAAGAATAAAAGGAGTAACATCTGTAAATCTTCTTTTATTCTAAAATAATCATTGATTTCTCAAAGTTATCAATGTTATTGCCAATTTCATCACAGTTTGTAATTACTGTGAATTTTTGAAGATTCAGTGTTTCACGTAGAATGGTCAAAAATGGACTGTAAGTAAAACTTTAAATTTTACTAGTAAAACCATAATTCTTTTTGGTTGTACCATAGATAATACAGTTCTTCATTGGTCCTGAAAGTTTCAGAAGGATTCATTAAGAATTGTATTTTTAATGAATTTTTGAAGTTTTTACCTCATTTCTACGTAGAATTGCAAATAGCAGTATTTTGCTGGTTGCTATGAGGTAAATCAATGAATATGGATCCCAAAAGGGTTTAATTACTCTTTTAGGGTCTAGTCATGGAAAGTCATCAATAATTGACGTGGTTACAGGAGTCTAAGTAGCTCATTACCTCCTTGGCACGTCAAAATAGCAGGTTATTTGCTATTTTTCTTATGATTACAGTAGGTGTAACTTGGTAACCAAGTTCCCAAAGAGGTTTAGTTTACCAATTGGGCCAAGATGAGCCATGGATCCATGCTCTGGAGCTATCCACGCCTCTGAGGCCTCAGAAGTTGGGTACCCTGGCTCTCTTTGATGTCTTTTGTCCCCCTTGCCTAATTTTTACGTCAAAATAGTAATTTAAGCTTAAAGTGAGATATCCACTATGGGTGTACCAAAAGTCCATGTAAGAATACCATGATATTAAGTGCTCAAAACATGCATAACACTATTCTTAGTGTATATGTAACATGGGATTTCTCACTTTCCCATTATTTTGGCTAAAAATCAAGAAAAACAAAAATTTTCACGGATCTTTTATGTGGTATTAATGATGTGGTATTGAAGTATTTTCCATTTTACCACCTCAAATACTTAAATTGAGCTTATTCACTCTATGGAGCTACCCTAGGTGAATTTTTGTGTAGAATCCAAATCTGGTCTTAAATCCATGGATTTACTTACTGTATAAAAAGTTATTCATCTTTTCTGAAATTGAAAATGATGAATTTTGGATATATGCATGACTTATGAGTTTTGCATAATTCAAAATTTCTTTTTTAGATGATTGTGGCCTATTTGGGTATGTAAAATATACCTCAAGGCTCATATTCCCTCCCACCAAAAAATAAAATTGTACTACAATTTTATTTGTGAGAAAAGAATAAGGCCCCAAAAGGGGGTTAATGTCCACTGTCCAACCTCTTCACATTACTCAGATCAAGTAATTTAAAGCACATTTATAGACATATTCAGGCTTGTGGCCTTCTTTCATGTCTAAATCTTCTTAAGAGTTTATCTGAGTCAGGTATTTCTGATTCTGCCATCCATTCATCTTCATGTACTGGATTTCTATATCTGACAAGATATTCTCTTTGATTTTTACCCCTAAGTCTCCTTTCTTTAATGACTTTCTTTATCTTTCTGTCTTCATTCTGTTCCACAGGGGGCACAGTTAAAGGAGTTGGGTTCCTTAAAGGAAACAATTCTTTGTCAGCTGGTTGATAAGGTTTTATCAAGCTGACTGGAAATGTGGGGTGTTTATTTTCCAATTCACCACTCAATTCCACTTGAACTGCATTGGTTCCATGTAAGGCAACAATAACAAAAGGTCCTACATAAGAATCTTTAAGTTTCTTTGGGCCTTTGATATTATTAAAATTCAAGGTTGAAACTAGAACTAAGTCCCCTACTTTGAAGTCTGGTACTTTATGACTCTTGTCCCACTTCTGTTTTGCATAATCAAAAGCATCATCCATACTTTGTTTTGCATGGTGTTTTACTTTATCAAGCATTAATTTGAAGCTGGAAGCTGTAGGATGAATGTCAATCAAGTCTTTCCTCAGTGTGTCTGCTGGGAGTCTTGGATTCCATCCTTTTTCTAACATAGCAGGAGTTTGTCCTGTGGAAGAATGGACTGATGTCTTGTATGCCAATTCTAATGCAGGTATCAGAGTGCACCAGTCATGGGTAAAGCCATCTGAGTCTTTGAATTCTAATCCATAAGCACAAAATCTCCTGATCATGTCTTCTAAAGTTTGAATCATCCTCTCTGCTAGCCCATCTGTTTGAGGGTGATATGCTGTAGAGAATGATAACTTAGTCCCAAACAATCTATGAAGATTGGTCCAAAGTGCAGATGTGAACTTGGGATCTCTGTCACTTATGATATTCTTAAATAACCCTGTATGAGAAATAACTCTACTCCATAAAAGAAGAGCTGTATCCATAGCAGTGTCATCTTTATGACATGGTAAGAATATGGGAGTTTTGCTATATCTGTCTACAATGACTAAACAAGCATTATAACTTTTGTCACCACTTGGAGGAAGTGCTGTGAGCCAATCCATGTGAACAACTTCCCAAGGGGATTTTGGTTCTTGAATATGGATCATTAATCCAAATTTCTTGCCTGTGCTCCTGTTTGCTTTCTGGCATCTATCACAGGTATGGCAATATTCAATGGTTTCTTTCCTCCAAGATGGCCACCATGCACAGTTCTTCACTTTTTCAAGTGTTCTGTCTTCTGACAGGTGTCCAGAGTAGATACTATCATGACATTCATGAAGAATGGTATTGATAAGCAATCTACTACACAGTGTCATCACACAAGAATGTTTTGTTCTATGGTAAATAATCCCATCAAACAAGTGAAATCTTCCTTCAGAATAAGAATTTTTCCAAACTTCATCTAGTGAATTAACCAAAGATGTGTCTTTGCAGTCTTTATCCAATAAAGAAGTCAAGATATGGCAATTCTTGTCTTGTTTATAAGACTCTCTGACCTCTTCAAAGAATTCAGTCCCAATATCAGTTATGTTAATTCCTTCAATTGGAATCTGTGGTTCAGCTTCCAAAGGTACATAAGCTGGGTTATCAGGAGTGTTGGCTATAGCCCATCTACTAAGTCCATCAGCATTCTTGTGATTGTTTCCTGCTTTATGAACTATAGTCATGTTTCCTCTATATTCTTGAATGGCTATTTGCCATCTCAACATATGTCTGTTGGGAGTTTTCATGTTAAGAAGTGATTTGACAGCATTACAGTCAGTTATCACTTCAAAAACACTGCCATCAAGGTAATAGTGTAATTTCTCAAGTGCCCATACCAAACATAAGCACTCCATTTGGCTTGCACCATATCTGGCTTCTGTTGGTTTGATTTGTCTTGAGATATAACAAACTGGTCCTTCTGTAGGTTTGTCATCAATAATTTGGACTTGGTGTAGGGCTGCCCCTAATCCATCTCCACATGCATCAATGTACAATTTAAAAGGAATATTCCAGTCAGGCATGAGGAGTAAAGGTGCTTCTGTAAGGGCTTTCTTTATCTTCTCATAAGCTTTAATTCTTTCCTGTGTCATTTCAAATACAGTCTGTTGATCACAGATTCTATAAAGTGACTTGGCTAGAATTGCAAAATCTTTCAAGTGTTGTCTATAGTAACTAGCAAATCCAAGAAAAGACATCATTTCTTTTTTATTCTGGGGTATTGGCTTAAGTAACACTGCTGCTACTTTATTCTTGTCAATACCCAAGCTCAAACCAGAAACAACATGTCCTAATGCTTTGAGTTCTTCAAAACTAAAATTGCATTTCTTAAGTGAAATTTTCATGTTCACTTCTGCAACTTTATGAAGTACTCTTGCAAGCCTTTCAAGGTGCAAAGACCATGAGTCAGAACATATAATAATATCATCAATATAAATGATAAGCCATCCTTCAGACAATTCTGTGGGGAAGATGGTATTCATCATTCTTTGATAATGAGATGGAGCAGTTTTAATGCCAAATGGCATTCTAAGATACTCAAAAATGCCACAGTGAGTGATAATTCTAAGTAATTTCCTAGCTTTAGGCGTCAAAACATTTTGATGGAAGCCTTTTAATGCATCCATTGATGTTATATACTTGGCTTTAGACAATTGAGTCAAGGTTTCCTGGATTCTAGGGATTGGATACCTATCTGGAACTGTGTAGGTATTCAAAGCTCTAAAATCTCCAACCATTCTTGACTTTTCATTATGCCATGCAATAATAACAGGTGTTGTCACTTCAACTTCTTCATTATGGCCTACTTTCCTTAGCACACCAAGTTGGATCAACTCTTGGATATGTTTTTCCAAGGCCTCTCTAGCTCTGGGACTGGCTGGATAAACTGGTCTTCTAAGTACTGGAGGATATGGTCTATCAATATTAAGAGTAATATCAATTTCATGTCCCCTTATAGCGCCTAATGGTTCATTATCAGATGCAAATGCATTATTGTATGTATATAATACATCAATAAGTTCCTTCCTCATCTTTGGTGATAATGATGGATTAATTTGTGCTTCAACAAGTTGTTTAGACACAAATTCATCTTTGTAAGTATCTTTGACAGAAGATACTACAGATATCTGTTTTGGCATATTGGAGAAAGCAAATTTTTGCCTTTTGTTATCTCCAATTGTGAAATATCTGTCTTTATGGTTATTTATATCAATACCATAAATATTTAAGTAATCATTTCCAAGAATGATGTGCTGAGATGTGCATTTATCCATTACTACAATCTCAGTCTTCATTCTTACACTTCCTGCTGGATGTGGGAATACAATATTAGTGTCCAATATGCCCAAGGGGTACATATTGTTACTGGCACTACTAAATTGTACACCTTCTATTGGTAATAGATGGTTTTTCCATTCAGGAAGTATAATTTGGAGATAATCTTTGCCAACACAAGTGCAAAATGCCCCTGTATCCAAATTTACTTTGGCTTCAATAGCACTCATCAGAACTGATGTGATACAGGATGCTCCAGCAGTATACACCTTTCCTCTAGCAGGTTTTGTTTTACACATTCTGGCATCTTGGATATTGATCAGGTTGCAGCAATCCTCACTGTACTGTGGTAAGTGGGTATGGACTTCTGTGACCCCAAAGAAAGCTGAAATGTTTTCAATGGGATAGTCCTCCACTGGTGTATCTTCAGAGACTGCAGAATCTTGATCAGACTCTTCTCTCTCCTCAGTACACTGGATTTCTTCAATGACTTGAACTTCATTGATTTTTGTCTTCTTAGGGCAAGTGTTGGCTAAATGTGAAGTATTTCCACATTTATGACACTTCAAGACAGGTCTCTCTGGTCTTCTTTCTTCTCTAGGAATCTTTGAGACCATTTTGGACTCTATTGGGTTTTTAACCAAAGTTTTACCAATTCTTGTCCTGGTAATGATATCTTCCATAGCATTAATGTAGTCCTCTGTTCAACAGGGTTCCACACATCTGCTTTTGATAGCATGTTCCAGTTCTCCTCCACACTTTCTTAATATTTTCATATTAATCATAGTGTCAGACATATCTGGGTGTAAAGCAGATAATCTGTCTTTTTGTTTGAAGAACCAAGTAAGTGGTTTGTCTTTTTCTGAGTTAAAAATGGCACTTTCAAAAGCATTTTCCATTTTAAACCTCCAAGAATTATTAGCCCATTTGGTAATCACTTCAGATTTCCACCAAGACCAGTCATGTTTACCATGATCAATCCTCATTTTGTAATACCATTTCTTTGCAGTTCTGGTAAACAAACAGTGTAATTTCCCCACTATGATTTCATCAGGTATATTGAAGTCTTCTTGCAACATATCAATAGTCCTGATGAATTCAATATGGTTGTATTCTCCTTCACCAGAGAATGTTGGCCATTCTTCTATTTTGGGAATATCTCTTGCAGAGTAGGCATTTTCTCCTAAGAATGGAGTCAAACTTTCTTTGACAGAAAGTTTTTCTTCAGTCAAAGGTGTAGAATGTCTTGGCATATGTGGTTCATGATTCTTATGAATTTGCTCCACACTTGCAATTATATCATTCTTTAATTTCTGCCTCTCACTGTCACTTTTTGCTAAATGTATAGCAAATTGATTGGTGTTCTCAACTATTTGTAAGACATGATCTTCAAGAGTTTTAAGTCTGTCATTTACTTTAAAAATGGAAGGATCCTCTGTGTCATTATTTTGACATTGGTTCTCAATTCTTTCACAAGCATTGCTAATTGACTCAAGGGTGACATTTGTCAATTGATGCCAATCAGAATGTTGCTTGTCATTTTTCTTTAAATCATTGATGTCTAATGTAATTTTCTTCAACTTTGACTCAAGTTTGCCAATTTCTACACTAATACTTCTATGTACATCATTTATTTGCGTGGAAAAGTCCTGTTCATCCTTTCCTGCTCCTTGGCTGTGAATTCCATAAGAGTTCTGGCCATATTGAAGACACTGTCCACGGCTGAAGGCTCCAATTTGGGGATCCTGTACCCTTGTGGGTAAGGTCTGTGCCAATTGGCTTTGCCTTCGCCCTTGCGCTGATGGTTCTTGGGACCTCTCTGTTTCTTTTGAGGTCCTTTGGGCTTGTCCTTGGATACTTCTGGAGCTGGTTTGGAGCTGGTAGATGCCATTGGTGCCTCTGTCTCCAAAGCTGGAGTCATTTCCAACTCTTTCTTCTGGTCTATGGATAAAAGACTTTGGTTCTTCAACCAATTCTTTATCTTTTTGACCTTGTCTTTGCAAGACAGGGGGCTCCAACCTCCTAAGAGTTCTATGGTCTTCTCCTGACCCAGAAAGCTCTTGATGTGTAAGTAAGAGTTCATGGCCCCCTGCCAAAGGCTTGGGCAGATTTCCCACTCCTCTTCCTTGGCCGCTCTGAACCAGTTTTTGTACTGGCATTGATATATTTCTATTGCTGCCACCTGAAAGTGGTTCAGCCCTGGAAATATTACCATAAATCAGTTCAGGCTCAGAATTCACGTCAAAATCTGTTGGTACAGACCTTGGGGAATGGGGGGCAACTCTGGCATCCTCCAGATGTGTCTTTCTTGTGGAAGATTTGGCACTTCTGGATTTGGTCTTGCCTCTTCCTTGTCCACATCCATCTGGTTGGACTGAATAGTTGCTTCCATTTCTGGTATGCACCATTTTCACGTCAATTTTAAAGATAAAAGGTGAAAATATAAGATAAAATACACACCTTTTGGTGGTAATTTAGCTTTTTCTGAGTTGAATAAGGTGCCTCTTTTAGCAATCTGCACCTCAATACTGTCTTCAGATTCTGCTTCTGAAGATTCAGGACTATTGATGTATCTTTTACTGAGTCTGTTACCAGCTGCACAGTATTTGATTAAAGACACTTAAAAAAAATATGATAAAAGAAATTATTTTTGTGTTTTAAGATATTTTTAAAAGATTTTTTATAAATTTGATTATTTTTTAATATTAAAAAAAATTATTCTTTTTAAAGAAAAAAAATTAAAATTTAAGATTTTGAATGAAAATTAATTCAGAGTAACTCAAAGAATAATTTTATAAGTTATTGGATGTGAAAAAGCCACGTGTAAAACAGTATAAAATTAAACCAAATTCCTCAATGAAAAAGATTTCCAAAACAATTTCAAAAATAAGAATTATTTTGACTTTAAAATGAAAGAAAAAAATATTCAATTAATATATTTTAGAGCTTAAAAATATATTAATTAAGGGTACAAGGTTCAAAAAACACGGCCAGGCCCCCAAATGTAAGATGTGACTATGAAACTGATGATAATATTAATATTAATCAACAGTACTATGTCTGTTCTTATGAAATATAATAATAAAATATTATTATAACCACAATTAAATAATTAAAAATTATTTCTTTCACGTGTTAAGCACTACTAGTGATTTTAACAGTGAGCAAGTAATTGTCTACAAGAATCAATTACAAGAAGAATTTAATAATAAAAACTTCTTTAAAATAATAAAATTATTTTAATATATAATTATCTTTTGCAAGAATAATTATAAAGATAATTCTTGAAGAAAACTATTACTAGAGAAAAACTTTAAGAATTAAGAATAAATGACTCACTAATACTCCAAAGAACTTATTGATAGGTAAGAGTAGAGAAATTTGATGTGGAATTGTGGATTTAAGGGATCAAAAGGATTTATAACAGTATTACAACAAAATATAGTTGGATTCTATGATTTCACGTCTTTCTGGATGATTTTGAAAGATTTAAAACACTTAAGAATAGTTTTAACTAATACTTACTTGTTGGTAATAATGATTTAATAAATTGATAAGATGATTCTTGGAAAAAACAGCAAGAAGAGGCTTCTTTTAAGTCAACAACAGCTCACAGAAGCGTGCCATGGAGCAAACTGAAAAACCAGTGAGTGAGAAAACAATAAACCCTTTTGGATTAATGATTGCATCATCTGTTGTCACGTAAGATTATCATAATTACTTAATTAATGCTTTTACGTGACTACCAACCCCAATATGGTTAAGAATAAAAGGAGTAACATCTGTAAATCTTCTTTTATTCTAAAATAATCATTGATTTCTCAAAGTTATCAATGTTATTGCCAATTTCATCACAGTTTGTAATTACTGTGAATTTTTGAAGATTCAGTGTTTCACGTAGAATGGTCAAAAATGGACTGTAAGTAAAACTTTAAATTTTACTAGTAAAACCATAATTCTTTTTGGTTGTACCATAGATAATACAGTTCTTCATTGGTCCTGAAAGTTTCAGAAGGATTCATTAAGAATTGTATTTTTAATGAATTTTTGAAGTTTTTACCTCATTTCTACGTAGAATTGCAAATAGCAGTATTTTGCTGGTTGCTATGAGGTAAATCAATGAATATGGATCCCAAAAGGGTTTAATTACTCTTTTAGGGTCTAGTCATGGAAAGTCATCAATAATTGACGTGGTTACAGGAGTCTAAGTAGCTCATTACCTCCTTGGCACGTCAAAATAGCAGGTTATTTGCTATTTTTCTTATGATTACAGTAGGTGTAACTTGGTAACCAAGTTCCCAAAGAGGTTTAGTTTACCAATTGGGCCAAGATGAGCCATGGATCCATGCTCTGGAGCTATCCACGCCTCTGAGGCCTCAGAAGTTGGGTACCCTGGCTCTCTTTGATGTCTTTTGTCCCCCTTGCCTAATTTTTACGTCAAAATAGTAATTTAAGCTTAAAGTGAGATATCCACTATGGGTGTACCAAAAGTCCATGTAAGAATACCATGATATTAAGTGCTCAAAACATGCATAACACTATTCTTAGTGTATATGTAACATGGGATTTCTCACTTTCCCATTATTTTGGCTAAAAATCAAGAAAAACAAAAATTTTCACGGATCTTTTATGTGGTATTAATGATGTGGTATTGAAGTATTTTCCATTTTACCACCTCAAATACTTAAATTGAGCTTATTCACTCTATGGAGCTACCCTAGGTGAATTTTTGTGTAGAATCCAAATCTGGTCTTAAATCCATGGATTTACTTACTGTATAAAAAGTTATTCATCTTTTCTGAAATTGAAAATGATGAATTTTGGATATATGCATGACTTATGAGTTTTGCATAATTCAAAATTTCTTTTTTAGATGATTGTGGCCTATTTGGGTATGTAAAATATACCTCAAGGCTCACAGTGGGGTTGGTCAGTTGTGACTGATTCAGTAAGGCCATTAAGATAGAAACATTGAGGACAACATATATAGTTTTGAATCACTGGTTCCAATTGGAGATGTTCAAATATGGTACTCAGGTCTTGAGGTATATGGAATGCAGGAGTGGGGGGACCACTGGAGCTTGAGATGCTGGACTTGATCAGCAGGTTTAGGGCGGTGTTGAGAATGCGTGAAGCCCTGTGGGGTATATTATACCTTAATGATAGAATGGCAGATATGATCATTCCAAGGTCTTGTGGGGGAAGGGTTTGACTGCTGCTGTATGGTTTCTGTGCAGTTGAATTTAGACCCGGTGCTGTGGAGAAGGTGCTTTGAGTCATTGGTGAATAATCAGCTGCGAATATTTGATCCAATAGAAGTTGTGGGCCCTCAGATCCTGATGCAGAAGTAGGGATGTTTGGAAGAGATTTGGGTGCAATGGTTGATTTTAGCCTTTGAATGTGCTGTTTATATTGGAAAGGTGTGAAGGCAACTCCGTGCCTATCACTCTCAGGGGAAGAGTGTGTTTGAGTTGAGAAGTGTTGACACATGCATATATGCATTGAGGAATAGCAGCGGGTTGTCATTGTTGCAGGAATTGGGAGTACGGTTGGTTTGTGTATAAATATCTATGGCTGATGTGAAAGTGTTTAGGAGTGTTATTAATTGGAAAAAAAATTGAGTGATTATTTATGAAGGGGGATATGATTTGAGCCATCTGAGAATTTTATCCCATTTGTAATGGTGCATGAGCTGCAGCTGATAGAGTGTAACATGTCTCATCTGGATGGCAGAATTGGTTAGGAGTTTAATTGGGTAGAATGCCATGCTGCTCAATGCTCATACATATTCTATTTTATTTACACATGGCGATACTGTGGCTTTGACCCTTGAGGGGCGTTGCAATAGGGATGTGTCAACATTGATTTGAGGGGATTGACATTCAAACCATGTACGCTGGCACGCCATTGTACATGGCTTAAACCTTATTACAGACATAACGATATAGCTCTATTACAGGTTGGAGCACAGAGAAGTCTTGGTATTTGGTTTGAGTGCAGCAGGCTTTTAATCGGCTGGAATATGATTTGGATTGTATCGCCTTTCTTGAAAAGGTGATGTCTCTTTTGTGGGTAAATCCTTCATGAATATACCCCTTTACAGATGTACAATGCTGTGGAATTTCAATGCATATATTGGCAGTTTGGATAATTGACAGAATGTGACAATGGGGAGGCGGAAATGTTACTGAATATGATGACTTAGGAATGATGGGTCCCCTTTTAGATCAAGGAAATATTACATTACATGGTGGTAGGAAGTGAAGGGTGGTTTCCGACAAAAGCAGAGGAGCTCAAGAGGAGGCAGGGAGGATTCCCCTAAAGAGAGGCTTATTGGACTTCCACACAATACTTGGTTCCAACTATTCATTGAATATCTCTATTCTAAATTTGAAAAGATTTCATCTCACATCACTCTATTTTATCATAATACTGAGGTGTTTTATCTAGTTAAAAATATTACTGTACTTTTTCCGCCCTTATGTCATCTTCCAAGTCACATAAATCCCGTTCAGGTTCTGTTCATGACTCAGATAGTGAATCTAACATAGAATATGTTTGAACACAGTCAACATTGAGTCCCAACATTCCTCTCACAACCCCTATCACATCCTCAATGAATGTATCAGGCCTTAACATTGATGTGGGAAATCCAAAGGCTCCAACTTCAAGCACTTGGTCGATCACAAATATTTCCATTACTCCAATTCCGCCGAATCCCACTAATACACAAACGCATGTGTTTCAGGGTCCAGAAGGCACACCTCAAATCTCATCAAATGCTAATCCCCAATCAAAATTTCCATGTGAATTCCTCCTTAATCCCGGTCGCAATCCAGTCGCATCCCAGGATCCCTTTGGCCAAAGTAAACAGCCAACCCTCAATATTCCATCAGGATCTCAGGTTCATGTGGGCAATGAAAGGCGCGTGGATGGGGGGCGACGAAAAAGACCATTGGAGAATGTAACTTAGAGTGGTTTGTTGGAGGGAAATCCAGGATTGATGCTTCATCAAAGTAAGTCATTTGAATTTCGGAGTATAAGCTTTTTAACAATTTGATATTTTTGTTTCATGGGTTAGATATGGCACCTAAAGGCAAGTCAGTCCGATCTCAGGAGCTAATTGAAGATTGTGAGTATGACCAGTCTTCATTAATTTTTTGATGTGTTAACTGATGATGTGCATGGGAGGTGATGAACTTTATGCATCTTCACCTCTGGTACATAAAGAGAAAGTCACTGGACGTCATCATCCATATGCCTCCAAACCAAGAACAGCTCATGCCAGTTCATCAAGAGAAAAAATGGTGGATGATGAGGATGAGAACATGTCTCCGACTCAAATGGAAAAAATGATGAACCAAGGAGGGACAATATCACGGCGCATGAGCATGGCACTCAGTCAAATAGTGAGTTCACCCATCCTCAAACGCCCCTTGCCCAGAGTATGCTTGAACAATCCGAGGTCAGACAGCAAAGGAACCAGGCTCGTAAAGGTCACAATGTGGCAAAACGTGCAAGCCAGAAGGAGCAACAAAAATGGCTGAAAGCAGAACTTCCAGAGAATGTCCATGGAATGAGATCAGCAGTACATGCCCATTGCCTGTTCATACTCAAAGTTAGGGATAAGGATTTTTCCTCACTACCAGCACCACCAAGCACAGAAGAGTGTGAAATTGCAATTCAAGTGGCTGGTCATCTTGGATATGTCCCCAAGGATGTTTTCAATGCGCCATCAACACAGGTTCAGTCTCAGGGTTTCCAAAGCTACTGCGAAAATGAGCTCCACAAGCTAGGACTAAAGCGATTCACATGGAACTGGGAGAGCCCATGGCAACATCTGTTCAATGAGCTGATGTCTATGGTGTTTTACCGTACATTCCGTTTTGCACTGGTCAGCACCAAGTATCATCATTACTGTTGGAACAAGGATCATAATAACTATGGGGTCATGGCAGCTTTAATGGAGAAATATTTCACTTATTTGAAAAGAGAATGGAAGTCTATTCAAAAGGATGTGGAGTATTTGGCTAAAAAGAAGGAGAATCAAAAGCTTGCAAACATTTGTCAAAGGGTTAGTTAATGTATCTCTTCTTCATTGTGAGCAAAGACTGATGATGATCTACTTGATTATGAGCAGACCTGTGAGCACTGTCGTGAATGGTGTGATATGGCTAAATTTCCCATTCTAGCATCACAATTCAATTACCCTCGAGTATGCTCAGATACTGAGGAGGTACTGGAAAATGGCCGTCAAGTTTACCGCAAAGTGGGATTACGCTGGCGCTCCCATTTATTTAATGAATTGGTATTTAAAATGGATCAAGACATAGAGTTTTGTAATCGCATTAAAAAAAAGGGTAAAAAAACTATTGATAAATTGCCAGAATTACGATCAACAGATGATGGTGATATTCCGGAAGGCTTATCATTTCAGGTATTTGATCAAGATTGGCTCAAAAGCTGTATTAAGATGCAGACTAGCACCCTCAAAATAATTGACATGCCAATTATTAGGCCAAATGGTGATGCTCTGAAATAACTTATTAATATAAATGTATAGCACCGTTACAAATTAACATTTTGTGAATGATTTGTGCAGGTGTAATACAATCTGATTATTATTTCTTAAAGATGCAACAAATTTCTTAATATGTCAGAATATAGACAATATGAGTTGGACTGTATCACCGTCTCCCTTAGAAATAATACTCTATTTCTCATTTTCATTTAGGAAATATTGAAGGAGCTCAATCTAGCTCATGGTGTTTATAATTGTGGACCTGTGCCAGGGTGCGAAAATGTGATCAACTTGGTCAAACGCAAATTATATAATATCAGTAAGGCTCACGCAGTTAATGATTTTTCTTTTCTTGGACCTATTGGTGTTTGGAAAATGGCATTTCCATGAGGAGGGATTTTAGAATAGAAATACAATCAGGGTCAAAGATGAGCTTGAAAGGTACCTTCAGCATGTTGACCTCAAGTGAATGAGGAGTGATATAGTGGATGACCTTTACAGGTTGTTGTTGTCCCATAAGATGGAGTCGATCAACAGCTTGAGCCTCAATGGCTGGGTTCCAATTGGGCTCCTGGAAATGTGGATGTCAGGGGCCGGAAATCAGGGTAGAATTTTGGGGGTCCCCTCACCATTAAATAGACCATATTAGCACAAGCTATATTGAGGCCAGTTCCAGCTGTGGAAATGGATGCAATCAGTACTTCACATTCAGGATTATTGAAGAAATTCTCCAGTGCCTTCTCCTGTGCTCGTGCTGTAATTTTTCCATCAATTAGTGCTGAAAGGATAGAGTGATGGGCAAGTGCAATACCAATTATACAATATGAAAAAGTCAGATGGATTCAATTGGTAATGGATGCATATTAGAATTAACGCACAAATCTAGAAATTGGGTCCATTGGGTATAAACCACCAATTTGGTTGGACCACACCTTGTTTGTTTGTTCTTCATTAAGCTTTGTAGGAGGTGTGCAATTTTACTACTTATCATGCATGTTTCCACATCCAAAATAGTTCATGTGATTTTTGGGGAGTTATCCTGAGTGCTGCTGCCCTTGGGGTCTTCCAAATCCGCCTCCGCAATTGTGTTAAGCATGATGTGATGGTTACAACATATTTGCAGCTTATTAATATTTCTGAAAAATTCTCCTGGTCCTTTTCTTTTGGATGATAGGAATTCTTCATATAATGTGGAATATTCTTGGTGCATGGTCGGGTTGAGTGGGAGCAGCTCATAATGATGGCTAATAGTGGGGAGGGATTCGAGATGTGTGGTTTTGGTGCATTGCAAACTTAAATTCCACAATGCCAAATGCAAAATATCATTGCAACCTTTGAAAAGACTACTCAGGATGAATGGTGACCATTCATCTTGATTGGCCCTCTGGGGTTGAGTGATGAATGATATTATGCCCAAAAGGTCATAAATGGTGTTGTGAATAGGTGTGCCCGTTAAACATATTCGATGGGATGAAAGGAGGCTATTACTGGCACGGTGAGTGGCAGTGTATTGAGAGCAAATATAGCTATAAGATGGGGCAAGGGTTATTTGATATAAAAGGTAATTTGAATCATTTAAGCTCAGCCACCCACTGTGCTTCATCCAAAATTATACGATGCCAATTGATATGAAAAATGAATGATGTAGAGGTATTGGTTTGCTTAAATTGTTGGGTGATAGTATTGTAAGAAGTGATGATGATATCATATTTTAAGATGTCGGCTTTGGATAATGAGTAACGAGTGGGACCATGGTAGATTTTGGCATGCAGCGCTCCAGCCTGAGCATGCTTGGATATTTCTGATTGCCAGTTGGTAATCAAGGAAGGGGGACAGATGATCATGGTGGGCGTGGAGCGATGGGGGTTTGCAATCATCCACTCCTTGGAGGTACCAATTAGAGAAATGGCCTGAATGGTTTTACCTAATCCCATATCATCCACAAGCAGTCCTCCAAGAGGGGTATTGGTCAAAAGGGATTCAAATGAGCTAACGACCTTGTTTGTAATGATGTGCCTGGCATTTAAAGTGGATCCTGGGGGTGAGGTGGCCCAAAGGTTACACACTGATTGGTCATTGGGGATTTCTCGATCCCAGAGAAAAGCTATTCCGGTCTTTTGATGAGGGAGGAGGGGGGTTTGAATAATGGCATGGGGAGGTCTGATCCACTGGGTAATTGTATCAGTTTTTGCTTGGAAATCAATCATGAAACAGCAGGATATGAAGCTGGCGTTGAGTTTGAAGCGGGAAATGTTGAAGTAAAGAGTTTACATTGACTATGAGTATTACAGTCATACTCTTTGGGCATTTTAAGCTTTAAATCTTGTGTTCAAAAGCTTTCCATTATGAATAAAATGTTTGGATACCATGTGAAGAACATCAATGCTAGATTGGGTTTCTGAGATGAGGAGGGATTATTTGCATCAGTAATAAATACTCCCTCAACAAATAATATTTGAGTAGGATTGGATTGGAAATTTTCAACCCATTCCCCACCAGGACCACAGTTCATGAAAGCTTTTGGTGCCCCAAGGAATGGTATCAACGTTTTGGAAAGGGTTCCAGGGAGAGAGCCAATAGCATGCTGGTGATTGGGGAGATATACAAATATGTTGTGTTGATTGTGCCATATGATAATCCTAGAAGCTAAGTGGGAATTCTCAGGATTTAAGGTTATATCACTATTTATTTGAATACAAATATTAATCATCCCAATGCAAAGTGGTTGTGAAGGGGTTTACATGATGGCTATTTTAAATTATTTGGCCACAGTTGGAAATTATATGATTGGGAAGGGTTAGCTCAATGGAATGAAGACAAATAAGCGCAGGTGGGGAACTTATATGAGAGGCAGCAATGGGGTCAAGGGGGGATGGCCTGTGGTTACATGCATGGTCTTGATGGGGGTGGGCCTCTTGGGCTCATAATTTTCATATCCGATTTGGGGCATATATCAAGGCAAGGTGGCCAAAATGTGGGTGCACCGATATGACTGCTGGATCTGCAGCAAGTTACAAAACCTTTGGGGGAACAAGGTTGACATTAGGATATCCGAAATTGGGTGGGTTGTAGCAACTTATTGTGGAGGGGCATATTAGAGGCATGCAGCCATGTTCGCTGGTGTGACAGCAAACAATGAGCATATCTTCCCCAGGTTAATTGTTGCACAGGGACCTCCTGGGCAATCTCACTGTGGGGATGTTTGTGTGTGGGTGGGTGAGATATGTTTGATTTTGTGTGAAGTTTTTTGATGACTGATGCCTACTGGGCTTCCAGGGGGGATGTGTGGCATGATCAAAGGGGGCACTGACGGTGTGCTGTGATCCACATATACATTCACCCCTATTGCGTTTGAGGCGGGTACTAATGCACCAAGATTGGCATCAGGGTCTTTGCCTCACGCGTGTACAAAACTCCGGAGAAAGAGGCCACCTGCCCAAGGGAATTTTTGGCTGAAAGCCAGGCCCCACAGCTTGTGCGGGGAGCGTGAGAACATGCAGAAAATGAACCGCGGTGGGAGATCCCCACGCAAACATAAACAGCCTCAGCAATCATAGGCCGGGATTATTCTAATGCGGATGAGGCTGAAGCAAATCCATACTGATTGGCCTCAGGTTTCCAAGCGCGAGCAGGTGAGCGTCTGCAGTCAAGCTGACCACCCGACCAAGAAAATAGCTGGTTGGAAGACTGGCAGTAAAATGCCTTCCAGGCCTGTGAAAGTTGCCTGCGTATGAAAGCATGTGGCTGCCCAACAATGAGGACGCGTGATGAACAAGTGCGGCCAGTCAAAGTTTGCCCGACAATGGCACCGGAGTGAATCCACTGTTTGTGTATGACCCAAATAATAAGTCATCCCATTATGACCCACTTTCATTAACTTGGATTACACCCACATCTGTGCCGTAGTTAGGCAGAGCTCTCCAACAAGGTGCATCAAATGCATGCAGTTGAGATATATGACTTGATGGCTTGACATGATTGCATTTTACATTGTTGAACAGCTTTTGCTCTGCCCTGCAGCATACATTTACAAAGGTGTACTGCGTACTACAGTGTTGGCTGTACAGATTAGGAAGGTGTAATACTACTTCAGCCTGCATGCATATAGCCAATGGGTATCCACCTTCTGATCGTTTGCATATACGTAGCTCATGTGCCACATGCTCAGCATTGCATTTCACCCGATTTGCACACGCAAGCTGAGCATGTCATGGTCAAAAGCACCGTGTGGAAGTGCTCAGTAAATCCATGGAATGAACTATTTTTGCAATAGTCCATTGGAAGGCTCAGTTTGGAGCACTTCACCAAAGCATGTGAAATGATATCCGATTCTGTGCCAAATGCTCAGATGATGTGCATACAAAAACGACCGAGAAATGGCTCAGCATGGTGCATTTGATATTTTTATATCCATAGTTCAATTATTGTGCAATTAAAATTTTCAGCCACTGAGCATTTCAATTATGACCCAAAAGCAAACCTGAGCAATGGGTTGAGGCAGGCTCATGCTGTATTCACTTGTCTTACAGCCCCCCCTTTTTTCAAACACTATTACCAGGCCATACGGCCGGTAATCTCTCCATGGTCACTTGTGACCAAATGCACCACGTTCTTTCCTGCATGGTGCATTTGGGAATTGCACCCACCATGCACATTCAACAAGGGCCTCACGACCACCCTCCTGGGTGATCGGATGACTATTTATGGAAACAAAGGGGATTTGACTGAGCATGACAATTCAATCAATTGCAATACTCAGCCAGAACCCCATTGTTCTTCTGCCTCACACCAGAATTTCCCTTCTCAGTTGCAGCATTTGCTGCGACTGAGCTTCAATTTTTCCCCAACTCCTTGAAGCTGAGACTTTTGCGGGTGCTGCAACTGATGAGATCATCTCAGCTTCACCATGGTATAAAAGACCATCTTCACACAACACGCCCTTCACTTTCTCTCTCACCCGCTCCACTTTGCTCCAGCTCACCGCTGTTGTCCTTCTTGTGCGTATTCCCCTTGGTCTTCCTGCCTTTCCATTCTTTTCTTTCACACTCCACTGAACCCACTCCCCTTCCTGTTGCCTGTTCGTTTTTCCTGCTGATCCTTTCAGAACCCCACTTCTATCCACCTCATGCATTACCTCTTTTTTAAACTTTTTTCCACATTATGTTCCAATATTAATTATTTTTTTTCTTCACGACTGTCTTCCAGACTTTTAAAAACTTCCGACTAGAGCCTCCTTACATTGTTTCCGTTTTAAATTTATATGATTCATCATAGGTCTTCATTTTCTTTCTTTATTGTTTAATTTCTATTCTGCAACTAACCTCAATTGTTTTGTTTTTAGATGTCGTGCACTTTATGCACCAAGCAGGGTATCCCCTGCATTTGTTCCTTGACAATGACCGACGCTTGTGATGCTTGCCGACAAGCACACAAGAAATGTTCGTTAGTTGTCCGCCCCTTCCGACCACAAGGCCAGAGGAGTTCTTGCCCAAGATGCCCTCGCGAGGACTCCTTTGTGGTCGACAATGATGAAACCATATCTGAGCGCAAATGGACACCAGGACCTCAAGCAGGCCGACGGGAATGATTCGGGACAATTAGCCCTGTCCCCTCAAGCATCGATTTGTCCACCCCCCCTCCTAGGCCACCATCTGATGGTCACTTCACTCCTTGACCTGAGCGAAGTGATTATCCGGCGAATGAAGGATGGTGATGGAAAGAGGACATTCAAGGTTGGGCTGATTGTCACCATGTCTTGTCACAGATGGGATTCACATGCCAAAGTAAGTTATCTTTCTCCTCCTTATCTCACTTCTCTTCACGCAATAATACCAACTTTTTTCCATTACTCATAGAACAAAAACCCCTGAATCCCCCCCGACAAGACTCTCCCATTCCTAGTTTGCCTCACGAGAAAACCCCGCGGCAACCCTGTAAGATGTGACTATGAAACTGATGATAATATTACTATTAATCAACAGTACTATGTCTGTTCTTATGAAATATAATAATAAAATATTATTATAACCACAATTAAATAATTAAAGAATTATTTCTTTCACGTGTTAAGCACTACTAGTGATTTTAACAGTGAGCAAGTAATTGTCTACAAGAATCAATTACAAGAAGAATTGAATAATAAAAACTTCTTTTATTAAAATAATAAAATTATTTTAATATATAATTATCTTTTGAAAGAATAACTATAAAGATAATCCTTGAAGAAAACTATTACTAGAGAAAAACTTTAAGAATTAAAGATAAATGACTCACTAATACTCCAAAGAACTTATTGATAGATAAAAGTAGAGAAATTTGACGTGGAATTGTGGATTTAAGGGATCAAAATGATTTATAGCAGGATTACAACAATATAAGGTTGGATTCTATGATTTCACGTCTTTCTGATTGATTCTGAAAGATTGAAAACACTTAAGAATAGTTTAACTAATACTTACTTGTTGGTAACAATAATATAAAATGATAATAAGATGATGATGATACGGAAAAAACAGCAAGAAGAGGCTTCTTTTAAGTCAACAACAGCTCACAGAGGTGTGCCATGGAGCAAACTGTAAAACCAGTGAGTGAGAAAACAATAAACCTTTTTGGATCAATGATTGCATCATCTGTTGTCACGTAAGATTATCATAATTACTTAATTGATGCTTTTACGTGGCTACCAACCCCAATATGGTTAAGAATAAAAGGAGTAACATCTGTAAATCGTCTTTCATTCCAAAATAATCATTGACTTCTCAAAGTTATCAATGTTATTTCCAACTTCATTACAGGTTTTAATTACTGTGAATTTTTGAAGATTCAGAGTTTCGCGTAGAATGGTCAAAAATGGACTGTAAGTAAAACTTTTAATTTTATTAGTAAAACTGTAATTCTTTTTGGTTGTACCATAGATAATACAGTTATCCATTGGTCCTGAAAGGTTCAGAAGGATTCATTAATAATTGTATTTTTAATGAATTTTTGAAGTTTTTACCTCATTTCTACGTAGAATTGCAAATATCAGTGTTTCACTGGTTGCTATGAGGTAAATCAATGGATACAAGTCCAAAAGGGGTTTTAATTACTCTTTTGGGGTTTATCCATGGAAAGTCATTAAGAATTGACGTGGTTACAGGAGTCTAAGTAGCTCTTTACCTCCTTGGCACGTCAAAATAGCAGGTTATTTGCTATTTTCTTAAGATTTACAGTAGTTGTGACATGGTAACTAAGTTCCCAAAGAGGTTTAGTTTACCAATTGGGTCAAGATCAGCCATGGAACCAAGCTTTGGAGCTATCTATGCCTCTGAGTCCTCAGAAGTTGGGTACCCTGGCTCTCTTTGATGTCTCCTGTCCCCCTTGCCTATTTTTTACATCAAAATAGTAATTTAAGCTTAAAGTGAGATATCCACTATGGGTGTACCAAAGGTCCATGTAAGAATACCATGATATTAAGTGATCAAAACATGCATAACACTATTCTTAGTGTATATGTAACATGGGATTTCTCACTTTCCCATTATTTTGGCGTGAAATTAAGAAAAACAAAAATTTTCACGGATCTTTTATGTGGTATTGATGATGTGGTATTGAAGTATTTTCCATTTTACCACCTCAAAGAGTTAATTTGAGCTTATTCACTCTATGGAGCTACCCTAGGTGAATTTTTGTGCAGAATCCAAATCTGGCCTTAAATCCATGGATTTACTTACGCAATAAAAAGTTATTCATCCTTTCTGAAATCAAGAATGATTAGTTTTGAATATATGCATGATTTATGAGTTATGTATAATTCAAAATTTCTTTTTAAGATAGTTGTGGCCTATTTGGGTATGTAAAATATACCTCAAGGCTCACATTCCCTCCCACCAAAAAATAAAATTGTACCACAATTTTATTGGTGATAAAAGAATAAGGCCCCAAAGGGGGTTAATGTCCACTTTCCAACCTCTTTACATTACTCAGATCAAGTAATTTAAAGCACATTCATAGACCTATTCAGGCTTGTGGCCTTCTTTCATGTCTAAATCTTCTTGAGAGTTTATCTGAGTCAGGTATTTCTGATTCTGCCATCCATTCATCTTCATGTACTGCATTTCTACATCTGACAAGATATTCCCTTTGATTTTTACCCCTAAGTCTCCTTTCTTTAATGACTTTCTTTATCTTTTTGTCTTCATTTTGTTCCACAGGTGGTACAGTTAAAGGAGTTGGGTTTCTTAAAGGAAACAATTCTTTGTCAGCTGGTTGATAAGGCTTTATCAAGCTGACTGGAAATGTGGGGTGTTTATTTTCCAATTCACCACTCAATTCCACTTGAACTGAATTGGTTCCATGTAAGGTAACAATAACAAAAGGTCCTACATAAGAATGTTTAAGTGTCTTTGGGCCTTTGATATTATTAAAATTCAAGGTTGAAACTAAAACTAAGTCCCCTACTTTGAAGTCTGGTATTTTATGACTCTTGTCCCGCTTCTGTTTTGCATAATCAAAAGCATCATCCATACTTTGTTTTGTGTGGTGTTTTACTTTATCAAGCATTATCTTGATGCTGGAAGCTGTAGGATGAATGTCAATCAAGTCTTTCCTCAGTGTGTCTGCTGGGAGTCTTGGATTCCATCCTTTTTCTAACATAGCAGGAGTTTGTCCTGTGGAAGAATGGACTGATGTCTTGTATGCCAATTCTAGTGCAGGTATCAGAGTGCACCAGTCATGGGTAAAGCCATCTGAGTCTTTGAATTCTAATCCATAAGCACAAAATCTCCTGATCATGTCTTCTAAAGTCTGAATCATCCTCTCTGCTAGCCCATCTGTTGGAGGGTGATATGCTGTAGAGAATCATAACTTAGTCCCAAACAATCTAGAAGATTGGTCCAAAGTGCAGATGTGAACTTGAGATCTCTGTCATTTATGATATTCTTAAATAAACCTGTGTGAGAAATAACTCTACTCCATAGAAGAAGAGCTGTATCCATAGAAGTGTCATCTTTATGACATGGTAAGAATATGGGAGTCTTGCTATATCTGTCTACAATGACTAAACAAGCATTATAACTTCTGTCACCACTTGGAGGAAGTGCTGTGACCCAATCCATGTGAACAACTTCCCATGGGGATTTTGGTTCTTGAATATGGATCATAAGTCCAAATTTCTTGCCTGTACTCCTGTTTGCTTTTTGGAATCTGTCACAGGTATGGCAATATTCAATGGTTTCCTTTCTCCAAGATGGCCACCATGCACAGTTCTTCACTTTTTCAAATGTTCTGTCTTCTGACAGGTGTCCATAGTAGATACTATTATGACATTCATGAAGAATGGTATTGATAAGTAATCTACTGCACAATGTCAAAACACAAGAATGTTTTGTTCTGTGGTAAATTATTCCATCAAACAAGTGAAATCTTCCTTCAGAATAGGAATTTTTCCAAACTTCATCAAGTGCATTAACTAAAGATGTATCTTCACAGTCTTTATCTAATAAAGAAGTCAAGATATGGAAATTCTTGTCTTGTTTATAAGATTCTGTGACTTCCTCAAAGAATTCAGTTCCAATATCAGTTATGTTAATTCCTTCAATTGGAATCTGTGGTTCAGCTTCCAAAGGTACATAAGCTGGGTTATCAGGAGTGTTGGCTAAAGCCCATCTACTAAGTCCATCAGCATTCTTGTTAATGTTTCCTGCTTTATGAACTATAGTCATGTTTCCCCTATATTCTTGAATAGCTATTTGCCATCTCAAAATATGTCTGTTGGAGTTTTCATGTTGAGAAGTGATTTTACTGCATTACAGTCAGTTATCACTTCAAAAACACTGCCATCAAGAAAATAGTGTAATTTATCAAGTGCCCATACCAAACATAAGCACTCCATTTGGCTTGCACCATATCTGGCTTCTGTTGGTTTAATTTGCCTTGAGATATAACATACTGGTCCTTCTGTAGGTTTGTCATCAATAATTTGGACTTGATGTAGGGCTGCCCCTAATCCATCTCCACATGAATCAATGTACAACTTAAAAGGAATATTCCAGTCAGGCATGAGGAGTAAAGGTGCTTCTGTAAGGCTTTCTTTATCTTCTCATAAGCTTTAATTCTTTCCTGTGTCATCTCAAATACAGTCTGTTGATCACAGATTCTATAGAGTGATTTGGCTAGAATTGCAAAGTCTTTTAAATGTTGCCTATAGCAACTAGCAAATCCAAGAAAAGACATCATTTCTTTTTTATTCTGGGGTATTGGCTTAAGCAGTACTGCTGCCACTTTATTTTTGTCAATACCCAAGCTTAAACCAGAAACAACATGTCCTAATGCTTTAAGTTCTTCAAAACCAAAGTTTCATTTCTTAAGTGAAATTTTCATATTCACTTCTGAAACTTTGTGAAGTACCCGTGCAAGTCTTTCAAGGTGCAAAGACCATGAGTCAGAACATATGATAATATCATCAATATAAATGATAAGCAATCCCTCAGACAATTCTGTGGGGAAGATAGTACTCATCATTCTTTGATAATGAGATGGAGCATTTTCAATGCCAAATGGCATTCTAAGATATTCAAAAATACCACAGTGAGTGATGATTCTAAGTGATTTCTTAGCTTTAGGCGTCAAAACATTTTGATGGAAGCCTTTCAATGCATCCATTGATGTTATATACTTGGCTTTTAATAATTGAGTCAAGGTTTCTTGGATTCTAGGGATTGGATACCTATCTGGAACTGTGTAGGTATTCAATGCTCTGAAATCTCCAACCATTCTTGACTTATCATTATGCCATGCAATAATAACAGGTGTTGTCACCTCAACTTCCTCATTATGGCCTACTTTCCTTAGTACACCAAGTTGAATTAACTCTTGGATATGTTTCTCCAAGGCTTCTCTAGCTCTGGGACTGGCTGGATAAGCTGGTCTTCTAAGTACTGGGGGATATGGTCTGTCAATATGAAGAGTAATATCAACTTCATGTCCTCTTATAGCACCTAATGGTTCATTATCAGAGGCAAATGCAGTATTGTATGTGTATAACACGTCAATAAGTTCATTCCTCATTTTTGGTGACAAAGATGGATTAATCTGTGCTTCAACAAGTTGATTAGACACAAATTCATCTTTATAAGTATCTTTGACAGAAGATACCACAGATATTTGTTTTGGCATATTGGAAAAAGCAAATTTTTGTCTTTTGTTATCCCCAATTGTGAAATATCTTTCTTTATGGTTATTGATGTCAATACCATAGATATTCAAGTAATCATTTCCAAGAATGATGTGCTGAGATGTGCAATTATCCATTACAACAATTTCAGCTTTCATCCTTACACTTCCTGCTGGGTGTGGGAATACAAGATTAGTGTCTAATATAGCTAAGGGGTACATATTGTTACTGGCACTACTAAATTGTACACCTTCTATTGGTAACAGATGGTTCTTCCATCCAGGAAGTATAATTTGGATATAATATTTGCCCACACAAGTGCAAAATGCCCCTGTATCCAAATTTACTTTGGCTTCAATATCACTCATCAAGACTGATGTGATACAGGATGCTCCAGCAGTATAACCCTTTCCTCTAGCAGGTTTTGTTTTACACATTCTGGCATCTTGGATATTGGTCAGGTTGCAGCAATCCTCACTGTACTGTGGCAAGTGGGTGTGGACTTCTGTGACCTCAAAAAAAAGCTGTGATGTTTTCAATGGGATAGTCCTCTACTGGTGTATCTTCAGAGACTGCAGAATCTTGAGTAGACTCTCCTTTCTCTTCAGTACACTGAATTTCTTCAATGACTTGAGCTTCATTGATTTTTGTCTTTTTTGTGCAAGTGTTGGCTAAATGTGAAGTGCTTCCACATTTATGACACTTTAAGACAGGTCTTTCTGGTCTCTTATCCTCTCTGGGAATCTTAGAGGTCATTTTGGATTCTGTTGGGATTTTAGACCAAGTTTTACCAATTCTTGTTCTGGTAATGATATCTTCCATAGCATTAATGTAGTCTTCTGTTGAACAGGGTTCTACACATCTGCTTTTGATAGCATGTTCCAATTCTCCTCCACACTTTCTTAATATTTTCATATTAATCATAGTGTCAGACATATCTGGTTGTAAAGCAGATAAGCTATCTTTTTGCTTGAAGAAACAAGTAAGTGGTTTATCTTTCTCTGAGTTAAAAATGGCATTTTCAAAGGCATTTTCTATTTTAAACCTCCAAGAATTATTGGCCCATTTTGTAATCATTTCAGATTTCCACCAAGACCAATCATGTTTACCATGATCAATCCTCATTTTGTAATACCATTTCTTTGCAGTTCTGGTAAACAAACAGTGTAATTTTCCCACTATTATTTCATCAGGTATATTAAAGTCTTCTTGCAACATATCAATAGTCCTGATGAATTCAATATGGTTATATTCTCCTTCACCAGAGAATGTTGGCCATTCTTCTATTTTGGGAATATCTTTTGCAGAGTAGGCATTTTCTCCCATGAATGGGGTGAGACTTTCCTTAACAGAAAGTTTTTCTTCAGTTAAAGGTGTAGAATGTCTTGGAATATGTGGTTCATGATTCTTATGAATTTGTTCCACACTTGCAATTATTTCATTCTTCAACTTCTGTCTTTCACTGTCACTTTTTGATAAGTGTATAGCAAATTGATTGGTATTCTCAACTATTTTTAAGACTTGGTCTTGTAAAATTGTAAGTTGATCATTCATCTTAAAAATGGAAAGATCTTCTATCTCATCATGCTGAATTTGGCACATGTTTTCAATTCTATTGCAAGAATTGGTAATTGAGTCAAGTTTGGCATTTGTTACTTGGTGCAATTCAATGTATTTCTTGTCATTTTTCTTTATGTCAACCATATATGATGCAATTTAAGTTAACTTTCCATCAAGTTTACCAATTTCTACATTAATACTAGTCTGTACACCAATTATTTGCGTGGAAAGTTTCTGTTCATCCTTTCCTGCTCCTTGGCTGTGAATTCCATAAGAGTCCTGGCCATATTGAATACACTGTCCATGGCTGAAGGCTCCAATTTGGGGATCCTGTACCCTTGTGGGTAAGGTCTGTGCCAATTGGCTTTGCCTTTTCCTTTGCCTTGATGGTTCTTGGGACCTTTCTGCTTCTTCTGAGGTCCCTTGGGCTTGTCCTTGGACACTTCTGGAGCTGGTTTGGAGCTGGTAGACGCCACTGGTGCCTCTGTTTCCAAAGCTGGAGTCATTTCCAACTCTTTCTTCTGGTCTATAGATAAAAGACTTTGGTTCTTCAACCAATTCTTTATCTTTTTGACCTTGTCTTTGCAAGACAGGGGGCTCCATCCTCCCAAGAGTTCTATGGTCTTCTCCTGACCCAGAAAGCTCTTGATGTGTAAGTAGGAGTTCATGGCCCCCTGCCAAAGGCTTGGGCATATTTCCCACTCCTCTTCTTTGGCTGCTCTGAACCAATTTTTGTACTGGCATTGATATATTTCTATTGCTGCCACTTGAAAATGGTTCAGCCCTGGAAATAATATCATGAATTAGTTCAGGCTCAGAATTCACGTCAAAATCTGTTGGTACAGACCTTGGGGAATGGGGGGCAACTCTGGCATCCTCCAGAGGTGTCTTTCTTGTGGAAGATTTGGCACTTCTGGATTTGGCCTTGCTTCTTCCTTGTCCACATCCATCTGGTTGGACTGAATAGTTGCTTCCATTTCTGGTATGCACCATTTTCACATCAATTTAAAGATAAAAGTGAAAATATAAGATAAAATACACACCTTTTGGTGGTAATTTAGCCTTTTCTGAGTTAAATAAGGTGCCTCTTTTAGCAGTTTGCACCTCAATACTTTCTTCAGATTCTGGACTAGTGATATCTCTTTTACTGAGTCTGTTGCCAGCTGCACAGTATTTGATTAAAGACACTAGAGAAAAAAAATTATAAAAGAGAAAATTATTTTTTATACTGTTTAAAATACTTTTAAAGATTTTTTATAAGTTTTATATTTTTTTTAATATTACAAACATTATTCTTTTTAAAGAAAAAAATTAAAATTTAAGATTTTGAATGAAAATTAATTCAGAGTAACTCAAAGAATAATTTTATAAGTTTCTGGATGTGAAAAAGCCACGTGTAAAAACAGTATAAAATTAAACCAAATTCCTCAATGAAAAAGATTTCCAAAACAATTTCAAAAATAAGAATTATTTTAACTTTAAAATAAAAGAAAAAAAATTATTAAATTAATATATTTTAGAGCTTAAAAATATATTAATTAAGGGTACAAGGTTCAAAAAAACACGGCCAGGCCCCCAAATGTAAGATGTGACTATGAAACTGATGATAATATTACTATTAATCAACAGTACTATGTCTGTTATTATGAAATATAATAATAAAATATTATTATAACCACAATTAAATAATTAAAGAATTATTTCTTTCACGTGTTAAGCACTACTAGTGACTTTAATAGTGAGCAAGTAATTGTCTACAAGAATCAATTACAAGAAGAATTTAATAATAAAAACTTCTTTTATTAAAATAATAAAATTATTTTAATATATAATTATCTTTTGAAAGAATAATTATAAAGATAATCCTTGAAGGAAACTATTACTAGAGAAAAACTTTAATAATTAAAGATAAATGACTCACTAATACTCCAAAGAACTTATTGATAGATAAAAGTAGAGAAATTTGACGTGGAATTGTGGATTTAAGGGATCAAAATGATTTATAGAAGGATTACAACAATATACGATTGGATTCTATGATTTCACGTCTTTCTGATTGATTCTGAAAGATTTAAAACACTTAAGAATAGTTTAACTAATACTTACTTGTTGGTAACAATGATATAAAATGATAATAAGATGATGATGATATGGAAAAAACAGCAAGAAGAGGCTTCTTTTAAGTCAACAACAGCTCACAGAGGCGTTCCATGAAGCAAACTGAAAAACCAGTGAGTGAGAAAACAATAAAGCTTTTTGGATTAATGATTGCATCATCTGTTGTCACGTAAGATTATCATAATTACTTAATTGATGCTTTTACGTGGATACCAACCCCAATATGGTTAAGAATGCGAGGAGTAACATCTGTGAATATTCTTTCATTCCAAAATAATCATTGATTTCTCAAAGTTATCCATGTTATTGCCAATTTCATCACAGGTTTTAATTACTGTGAATTTTTGAAGATTCAGAGTTTCACGTAGAATGGTCAAAAATGGACTGTAAGTAAAACTTTTAATTTTATTAGTAAAACTGTAATTCTTTTTGGTTGTACCATAGATAATACAGTTATCCATTGGTCCTGAAAGCTTCAGAAGGATTCATTAAGAATTGTATTTGGAATGAATTTTTGAAGTTTTTACCTCATTTCTACGTAGAATTGCAAATATCAGTGTTTCACTGGTTGCTATGAGGTAAATCAATGGATACAAGTCCAAAAAGGGTTTTAATCACTCTTTTGGGGTTTATCCATGGAAAGTCATTAAGAATTGACGTGGTTACAGGAGTCTAAGTAGCTCTTTACCTCCTTGGCACGTCAAAATAGCAGGTTATTTGCTATTTTCTTAAGATTTACAGTAGTTGTGACATGGTAACTAAGTTCCCAAAGAGGTTTAGTTTACCAATTGGGTCAAGATCAGCCATGGAACCAAGCTTTGGAGCTATCTATGCCTCTGAGTCCTCAGAAGTTGGGTAACCTGGCTCTCTTTGATGTCTCTTGTCCCCCTTGCCTATTTTTTACATCAAAATAGTAATTTAAGCTTAAAGTGAGATATCCACTATGGGTGTACCAAAAGTCCATGTAAGAATACCATGATATTAAGTGATCAAAACATGCATAACACTATTCTTACTGTATATGTAACATGGGATTTCTCACTTTCCCCTTATTTTGGCGTGAAATTAAGAAAAACAAAAATTTTCACGGATCTTTTATGTGGTATTGATGATGTGGTATTGAAGTATTTTCCATTTTACCACCTCAAAGAGTTAATTTGAGCTTATTCACTCTATGGAGCTACCCTAGGTGAATTTTTGTGCAGAATCCAAATCTGGCCTTAAATCCATGGATTTACTTACGCAATAAAAATTTATTCATCCTTTCTGAAATCAAAAATGATTAGTTTTGAATATATGCATGATTTATGAGTTATGTATAATTCAAAATTTCTTTTTAAGATAATTGTGGCCTATTTGGGTATGTAAAATATACCTCAAGGCTCACAATAATTGTAGTGAAAGCTCAGTAGCCTTGCTCAGTAGCTTAGTTTTAGTGAAAAATAGTAGTATAACCATAGTAAAAGCTCAGTAGCCTTGCTCAGTAGCTTAGTATTAGTGAAGAATAGTAGTATTAACGTAGTAAAAAGCTCAGTAGCCTTGCTCAGTGGCTTAGTATTACTAAAAAAAAGTTAGTAGTGATATAAAACTCAGTATTAAAAAAAATTTTAAAAGAATCAAATCCAGTAGTCTTATTATTAGTACTCATATCAAAAAAAAAATCATTATAATCAACCTAAACCAAATATATATATATATATATTCTTATCATTCTTATTAAAAAAAAACAAAAAAAAATTATTCTTATTAGTTTTATTAAAATAACAGAAACCCAAAACATATATATATTTTATCATCACTTTTATTAAAATAAAGTAAAAGAAATCTTAGTGATTATTTTACCAGAAATTTTAGATCAGAGTTTTTACTATAGTGTTATTGATAGGTCTGATTTAGAGACTGCTGATAAGTCTTCTCTATCTGTTAAAGCCACAAATCTTATTTTATTTTGTGATTCTCTGTAGGCTGACTATTCAGTATCATTTAGAGGGGCAGCTATTACACCTTAGCACCCATGGTTATTGGACAATTCTGAAATTCAAAACAGACTTACCAATAATTTCCCCCTCAAGGTACTGCCTTATTTCATCCCACACCAAAAGGAGCTCCCACAATGTCAATATGTCAAATTGAATAATGCACTATCCACTGCAATTTTCAGGTTCAGGTATGTGAGATTGCAAATTTGAAAAGGTCAGGTGTGATCTTTCTTTTTAGCCACAATTAAAAAAGATTCATCGACCACAATCAAATTTAGGGGATATTGATAAATCAGTAATCATTTGGTTTCATTTCATTTTCCGCTGCAAGCATGCCATTCACAAAAAAAGGAAAAGAGCGTAAAAGGCAACTTATGGGAAAGCGTCGGGCTGAGGAAGGAATTTGTGAGTTGCTTTCTTAATCTCAGTTTATATATATATTATTCCACATTTATGTGGCACCCTCATTGGGACCCACAGAAGAACATTGGCTTTAGTCAGTTCAGATTGTGCCAATGTCATGTGGGCTCCAACAGGGAAGTCAAAGGATGTGTGCCGGATATAGCTCCTTGGGCATTGGACACCATTCTGGACTCAAAACTCCTTAGCTTCAAGTGGCAGGAAGCAGTATCTGATATCTTGTCTGCTTCAACACATAGTGGGAGATCCCAAAAGACAAATGAGCGCAAAACAACCCAAATGAATAGGTTGTTATCCTCCTCTCTCCCAACAGCACAAATATCAATGCCAGTATCAGAAAATATGACCCCAAGTGAAATTCGGAGGCTTGTGGATGTCAATCAGATCAAACACATTCACTTTGGCCGTGTTCCAGTTTTCTCTTCAACCCGATTACTCATTGCCCTTGTCCAATTCCGACCATTCACAACAATGAGTGAAGTCAAGGTCAATCAACGGGATGAATTATCACAATTCTTATTTCACAAAAAGAGATTCACCCACCTGATTGCAACAAATGGAGCATTACTGGAGGGATTTATGTTCACAATTTGGTGGCGCAAATGCAGCACAAAGAATGAACAATTTGGTCTGTATGGAAGTGTCGGGAAAATTGAAAACGCAAAAGATGAATGGCGGAACCGAGGTGCAAATCTTAGCTCGGTGGGTTGCATTCTAGTTCAATCCTTACAATATGTTGGGGATAACTTATTTGAGAAGATTCAAAATTGCTAAAACTCATTGGGGGTTCCGTCTTTTGATCAAGTCAACTATGAAGGTGATATTCCCACAAATTAGGGTGCATGCAAGTTTGCTTCCGCACTCACTTTCACCATGAATGGATTCAAAAACTCACCTCATATTGACAAGCATGCATTGGGATTGTGGTTTCAAGCTGATAAGTGGACCGGCAAAATTCAAAGAGATGCGTCAAAGTGGTGTACAGGGGGAAAATTGATTTTCCCAAATGAGCATTTTTGAATTGATCTATCCAATTGTCATGGGCTCATTCAGGTAGTGTGGGCCAGTAGTACATTTGTTCATTATACTGATCCAGCACAATAAAAAGAAAGCACTACACCAGTGGGTATCTCCGCACAATACTCAAGGAGCTTGGAAAAAACAATGTGCCGAAAAAGTGACGGCTATTATGAGATTGGCGAGGGAGCCGGCTATCAAATAAGGGATGGTCATAAAATCTCATGCCAATTCAAAGAATGAGGAGATTTGCATGTGTGTTGGAATTGCAGTGTGATGGGTAAATACTGGTGAGGTAAGGCAGAGGACAATATACACCAGGATTGGATGGTTTGGAGTGCGGGAGATGGGGTGGCTCACATGAAAAAGGGGTGAAGTGGATTATGTACGGTGGCATGCCATGGTACATATGTCCTGGTTTGTTGCTCTTGTCCAGGATGCCAATGCTTCACACGCAAATCCTTATGCTTGTGCAGGTTCCGAAAATCCTAAAAGTTCCTTATGCCTATGCAGGCTGCCGACGCTTCACATGCAAATCATTACGCTTGTACGAGCTCCTGACAATTCAAAAAACCCCCTACGGCGATGCAGGCTCCCAACAATTCACACGCCAATCCTTACGCTTGTGAAGGTTCCCGACAATGCTAAAGGTTCCTTACGCCTGTACAGGCTTCTGATGATTCACATGCCAATCTTATGCATGTGAATGTTGCCAACAATACTGACAATTTCTTACGCCTGTGCAGGCTCCCAACAATTCAGACACCAACCCTTACGCTTGTGAAGGTTCCCAACATGGCTAAAAATTCCTTACGCCTGTGCAGGCTTCCAACAATTCAAACGCCAATCCTTACGCTTGTGAAGGTTCCCAAAAATGCTAAAAGTTTCTTACGCCTGTACAGGCTTCAGATGATTCACACGCCAATCTTATGCATGTGAATGTTGCCAACAATGATGACAATTTCTTACGCCTGTGCAGGCTCCCAACAATTCACACACCAACCCTTATGCTGTGGGAACTCCTGTTGTGTGGGATTAAAATGAGGCAGTACCTGGAGGGGGAAATCACAGGTAACTAGTTTTGAATTGCTAATAACTCCTGTAACCAAGGGTGGCAAGGGTGTATTGCCTGCCCCTCCTAAAATACTGAACAAAATCTTCCTTGGAGCTCACAAACCAAAATAAAAGTAGTAAGTGGCTTTACAACTGCAGAAGACCGAATTCAGCAGTCTCAGATCAGACCTATTCAATAAATAATATGAAAAATAATGTTAGTAATTTTGGCTAAATATTGGGTTTTAATGAAATACTTGTCTGTTTAATTTTAATATTTTTTTTTCGTTAAATTGAGGTGAGTGGTTTCTTCTTGATGATAAATCCTTGGTAAGATGGGTTATTTAAGGTTTTCTGGAAAATTTGATTGGTGTTGATAAAGGTAATTTTGTTGAGGTATAGTTATAATAGAGTAAAATGATTTTTGAAAGGTTTGTTATTTTTTTTAAGAGTGGTTAATAATAAGATAAAACTGTATTTGTTAAATTTAAGAGGTAAGATTCTTTGATATTTAATATTTTTTTTAAAGGGGTAAGTGAATTTTAAATCTTGATAAATTGTGTTAATTTTACTGGATAAAATATTTTAATAGAGTTGTGACCCTAATTTTGGGTACTGGATAATTTCTTCTCTTTTTTTTTATTTTAATAATAAGATTCCACTGAGCTTGGCTACTGGGTAATCTTCAATACTATACTTCCACTGAGCTTAGCTACTGGGTAAGTAAAATTCACTATAATTTACTGGACTACCTCCCAGGTGAGGGATGAATTATTCCTGTGCTTCTACTGTGTAGGTTATATAATGTGCATGGGATATAATTTTCATAAGATATAATTTTCATAGGATATAATTTTCATGGGGGGAATTTGGAATTGGGGGGAGAGAGCCCCTCTATTTATACCTTTTGGGAGCCTAGAGGGCCCTCCATGGGAGCTGTCTTTTTCCACTTTAATTCCTCTTGATTTCATCATGTGACTCTGTTTTTGGTGAGGACCTTTCTTGCATGGGTCAGGTGATTTAAGGTTTGGTGATAATTTTCCCTCTGCACAGCCTCCATTTATCACATGATCATCTTTTTGGTGGACTGAGTATGATGTGATATTCTTGGATTTCCCTTTCATGCATGAGGTAATTTCATTTTGGCTGAGGATTTTTCTTGTGCACAGCCTTTTTTCTGTCACATGATATGCTGTTGGTGGGTTGAGTATCACATGATGAATTTGTATTTCCTTTGCATATGTCATATTTTAGGCTTGGTAGAGGTGGCTGTGTAATTTATGCAGGTGTCATGTTGTTTTTCTTCTTTTTGAACTTTAAAATGAAGTCAGGTGATAATTTCTTGCACTGGTGAAATTACTGTTATGTATGAGATGATGTGATTTTTGAGTTTGACACATGCTGTGCATAGTCATGTGGTTGAGATTTAATTCAAATTGTGTACTGCATGCAGCCTGTTGTGACTAGCTTTGGTTTGCATGAGATGATGAGTGGTGTAAATCTGATTCTGTTTTAAGGTTTAAAGTGGGGTTACTTTGGATATAAGATAAGGTACTCCTGTGGCTGTGTTGTCAATGAGCTGCAGGAATTCCATGGGGCTGGGCTTTGCATCATGTGACTTTGAATGCAAGTTGGCTGTATAACTAATGCATGTGTCATTTTCTTGCTGCATGAGTCCTATGGCTGTAAGGGGGTGTAAAGCTGGGTGGGGTGTGTAATTTAAAGGGTGGTACCTTATTTGTTGTAACTAGTGTACCATATGTAACTTAATTTTTTACATATGCATAATGAAATTGAATAATTTATTTAAACACATACACTGCCCTTTGGTGCCTGTGCCATGGTTTTATGAGTTAAATCCAGCTTCTTGCTGTAAAATTGACCTTTTGGTGTAAAATTTGAGTGTAAGTCTGCCTGTAGGCTGGATTTACTGCTGTTATGGGTTACTATGAGCTTGAGCCTGGTGAAACAGAATGGTATGGAATACCACAACGCTTGTGAAGGTTCCCGACATGGCTAAAAATTCCTTATGCCTGCGCAGGCTTCCAACAATTCACACGCCAATCCTTACACTTGTGAAGGTTCCCAAAAATGCTAAAAATTCCTTACGCCTGTGCAGGCTTCCGACAATTCACATGCCAATCCTTACGCTTGTGAAGCTTCCTGACAATGCTAAAAATACCTTACACCTGTGCAGGCTTGCGACAATTCACATGCCAATCCTTACGCTTGTGAAGGTTGCCAACAATGCCAACAATTTCTTATGCCTGTGCAGGCTCCCAAAAATTCACAAGCCAATCCTTATGCTTGTGAAGGTTCTTGACAATTTAAAAAATTCAATACATGACTAAGATTAATAGCGTGGGACCATAGGAAAGGCAATGTCTCACGAATCTGGAGTGGATTTCTCATATGCGGGAACCTCCCGCTTTTTTACAGTTAAGATTTGATATGGCTCTAAACCATGGAAGAAGAAAATATAGGAGACGGTAATGGTGACTATTGGCACATTTTGGGCAAAAGAGGTTCACACAAACAAATACTCACTCAAACGTTTGGTGGGGCACTTTCAAAAATAATTCTCATGCAATCAGGGATTCTCTTTAAGGAGGAAATACATAATTTTTACGTGAACAAAGAATGTAATAGAAATTGAACATAAGAATTATTGAATACAAATAATTCATTTAAAAGAAACTATTACAAAAGAAAAAAAGTGGAAATAATGAAATTTTTTTTAAACTTTTATTTTTCTAGGAATTTGGAGACTATCCCGGTGATGTCCTCCTTTGGATAAGCCTCCAATGCCTGGGCAAGGAGTGAGTTTAGCTCCTCCCAGAATTCCTGGTGCATCTCATTTTGATGAGTTGCATCCAGAAAAGGCATCATGTGGAGCAAGCAGCGATGCTCCAACAAGATTTGGTTTATTGATTCATGGACGATGGCTCAAGGAATCATCAAAGTCGGTCGTAAGTCGGTGAATTCCTGGCAAGCCTCATCGTGGGAATGAGAGGGGCTTTGCATCGGGGTTCTTGGGGGTACTGGGAGGGAACCGGGGGTATCGTCAATGATAATTATGGAGCGCGGAGTGGTGGGACAAGCTGAAGATGGTCAAATAAAAGGTGAGGAAAAGTTTAGAGGAGTGAAGAAAGAGAAGTGGTTACTTACCAAAAGGTTCCTCCATGGATTGTGTAGGAGCCACCTCAGGTTCTGGCTCATGAGTCGTATTGTCCTCAGGTGGTTGGAAGGATGGACTCAGGCCAGGAATAGGTGGCTCTTTGATTTGGGAGGGTTCTAAAAAAGGAGTAAGAGTCAGTTAAATTGACTCAAAAGTGAAACTGAAAATGAAATCAAACTTTGGCTTCTTACCGGGGAATAATTCCTCTGACCATCGGGTGCCACTTGGGCCTGGAGTGGGTTGCCGCAGGGTTTGCTTGCAAGGCAAACTAGGAACGGGAGAGTCTTGTCGGGGGGGATTTGGGGGGTTTTGTTGTATGAGTAATGGAAAAAAGTCAGTATTATTGCGTGAAGAGAAATGAGATAAGGAGGAGAAAGAAAATTTACTTTGCCATTTGAATCCCATTAGTGAAAATTCGCCCAAGCTTGAATGTCCTCTCGCCATTGCCATCCTTCATCACCCGGATAATCACTTCTCTCAGGTCGAGGAGTGAAGTGACCATTGGATGGTGACTGAGGAGGGGGGGTGGACAAATCAATACTTGAGGGGACAGGGCTAATTGTTCTGAATCGTTCCCGTTGGCCTGCTTGGGGTCCCAGTGTCCATTTGCACTCTGATATGGTTTCATCATTGTTGACCACAAAGGAGTCCTTGCGAGGGTGTCTTGGGAAAGAACTCCTCTGGCTGTGTGGTTGGAAGGGGTAGAAAACAAACAAACATTTCTTGTGTGCTCGTTGCCAAGCATCACAAGCGTCGGTTGTAGTCGAGGAACAAATGCAGGGGATACCCCTCTTGGTGCATAAAGTGCAAAACATCTAAGAAAAAACAATTGAGGTTAGTAACTGAATAGAAAGCAAAAAATTAAGAAATAAAATGAAGACCTACGATGAATTATATAAATTTAAAACAGAAAAAAAATAAAGATGCTCTAGTGCAAAGTTTTTAAAAGTCTGGAAGAGAAGAAAAATAAGTATTAAGATCAGAACATGATGTCAACAAAATTTTGAAATTGAGGTAACACACGAGGTGGATAGAAGTGGGGTTCTGGAAGGATCAGAAGGAAAAACAAACAGGCAAAAGGAAGGGGAGTGGGTTTAGTGGAGTTCAAAAGAAAAGAGTGGAAACGCAGGAAGACCAAGGGGAATATGCACAAGAAGGACAACAGCGGGTGAGCTTGAACGAAGTGGAGGGGTGAGAAAGAAAGTGAAGGGCTTGTTGTGTGAAGATGGTCTTTTATAACATGGTGAAGCTGAGACAATCTCAGCAGTTGCAGCACCTGCAAAAGTCTCAGCTTCAACGCGTGTGGGCAAAATTGAAGCTCAGTCGCAGCAAATGCTGCAACTGAGAAGGGAAATGCTTGCATGAGGCAGAAGAACAATGGGGTTCCGGCTGATTATTGCAATTGATTAAATTGTCAAGCTCAGTCAAATCCCCTTTGTTTCCTTAAATAGCCACCCAATAACCCAGGAGGGTGGTTGTGAGGCCCTCGTTGAATGTGCATGGTGGGTGCAATGCACAAGTGCCCCATGCAGAAATGCACATGGTGCATTTGGTCACAGCTGACCAGAGCAAGATGACCAGCCGTATGCCCTGGTCATAGTGTTTGAACAAAGGGGGGGGCTGTAAGACAAGTGAATACAGCGTGAGCTTGCTTCCACCCATTGCTCAGGTTTGCTTTAAGGTCATAATTGAAATTCTCAGTGGCTGAACATTTTAATTGCACAGTAATTGAACTATTGATATAACAATATCAAATGCACCATGCTGGGGAATTGCTAGGTCATGTTTGTAAGAACACAATCTGAGCATTTGGCACAGCATCCGATGACATTTCAGCCAGGTGCAGCATTTCACACGCTTTGATGAAGTGCTCCAAATTGAGCCTTTGAATGAACTATTGCAAAAATGGTCTGGACCATGGATTTACTGAGCACTTCCACACAGTGCTTTTGACCATGGCATGCTCAGCTTGCATGTGAAAATTGGGTGAAACGCAATGCTGAGCATGTGGCACATGAGCTACGTATATTCAAACAATCGGAAGGTGGATACCCATTGGCTATATGCATGCAGGCTGAAGTAGTATTATACCTTCCTGATATGTACAGCCAACACTGTAGTAGGCAGTAAACCTTTGTAAATGTAAGCTGCGGGGCAGAGCAAAAGCTGTTCGACAATGCAACATGCAATCACGTCAAGCCATTGAGTCCTATATCTCAACTTCATCCCTTTGATGCACCTTGTTGGAGAGCTCTGCCTAACTACGGCACAGATGCGGGTGTAATCCAAGTTAATGAAAGTGGGTCATATTGGGATGAGTTATTATTTGGGACATACACAAACAGTGGATTCACTCCGGTGCCATCATTGGGGCAAAATTTGACTGGCCGCGCTTGTTCATTGGCGGGAAGCCACACGCTTTCATATGAAGGCAACTTTCACACTCCTGGAAGACATTTTACTGCCAGTATTCTGACCGCCTTTTTTCTTGGTTGCGTGGTCAGCTTGACTGCAGAAGCTCACCCGCTCGTGCGTGGAAACCTGAGGCCAATCAGTGTGTATTTTCTTCAGCTTCATCCGCATTAGAATAATCCCGGCCTTTGATTGCGTGGGGATCTCCCACCGGGGGTCATTTTCTGCTCTTTCTTGCGCTCCCGGCTTGCAGCCAAAAAATCCCTTGGGCGGGTGGCCTCTTTTGCCGGAGTTTTGTACACCCGTGAGGCAAAGACCCTGATGCCAATCTCGGTGGATGAGTATTCGCCTCAAACGCAATAGGGCTGAATGTATATGTGGATCACGGCTCACGGCCAGTGCCCCCTTTGATCATGCCACACATTTCCCCCTGGAACCCCAGTAGGCATCAGTCAGCAAAAAACTTCAGGCAAAACCAAGCTCATGTTTGGTGGCACACCAATGATCATATCTCACCCACCCACACACAAACATCCCCAAAGTGAGATTGCCCTGTGAAACCGCCAAAATTGCTCAGTAGGTCCCTGTGTGACAATTAACCTGGGGAACATCCGCTCATTGTTTGCTGTCACACCAGCGAAAATGGCTGCATGCCTCTAATATGCCCCTCCACAACAAGTTGCTACAACCCACCCAATTTCAGATATGCTAATGTCAACCTTGTTCCACCAAAGGTTTCGTAGCTTGCTGCAGTGTCAGCAGTCATATTGGTGCACCCACATTTTGGCCACCTTGCCTTGATATATGCCCAAAATTGGATATGAAAATTATGAGCCCACAAGGCCCGCCCCATCAAGACCATGCACGTAACCACAGGCAATCCCCCCTTGAGCCCATTGCTGCCTCTCATATAAGTTCCCCACCTGCGCTTATTTGTCTTCATTCCGTTTAGCTAGCCCTTCCCAATCATATAATTTCCAACTGTCCCCAAATAATTCATAATAGCCATCATGTCAACCCCTTCACAACCACTTTGGATTGGGATGATTCATATTTGTGTTCAAATAGATATTGATATAACCTTAAATCCTGAAAATTCCCACTTAGCTTCTTGGATTATCCTATGGCAAAATCAATACAACATATGGGTGTATCTCCCCAGTCAGCAGCTTGCTATTGGCTCGCTTCCTGGAACCCTTTCCAAAACGTTGATACCATTCCTTGGGGCACCAAAACCCTTCATGCACTGTGGTCCTGGTGGGGCATGGATCGAAAATTGCCAATCCAATCCTACTAAAATATTATTTGTTGAGGGAGTATTGATCACTGATGCAAATGATTCCTCCTCATCTCAGAAACCCAATCTAGCATTGTTGTTCTTCACATGGTATCCAAACATTCTATTCATAATGGAAATCTTTTGAGCACAAGATTTCAACCTTAAAATGCCCAAAGAATATGACTGTAATACTCATAGTCAATATCAACTTTTTACTGCCACATTTCTCCCTTCGAACTCCATGCCACCCTCATATTCTGCTCTCTTCAATGAATTCCAAGCAAAAACTGATACAATTACCCAGTGGATCAGACCTCCCCATGATGACCCCACCCCATTCCGTTATTCAAACCCCCCTCCTCCCTCATCAAAAGACCGGACTGGCTTTTCTCTGGGATTGAGAAATCCCCAATGGCCAATCAGCCCATGACCTTTGGGCCACCTCACCCCCAGGATCCACTTTTAATGCCAGGCACATCATTACAAACAAGGACGTTAGCTCATTTGAATCCCTTTTGACCAATACCCCTCTTGGAGGACTGCTTGCGGATGATATGGGATTAGGTAAAACAATTCAGGCCATTGCTGTAATTGGTAGCTACAAGGAGGGGATGATTGCAAACCCCCATCGCTCCACACCCACCATGATCATCTGCCCCCCTTGCTTAATTACCAACTGGCAATCAGAAAGTTCCAAGCATGCTCAGGCTGGTTCACTGCATGCCAAAATCTACCATGGTCCCACTCATCACTCATTATCCGAGGCCGACATCTTAAAATATGATATCATCATCACTTCTTACAATACTATCAGGCAAGAATTTAAGCAAACCAATACCTCTACATCATTCATTTTTCAAATCAATCGGCATTGTATAATTTTGGATGAAGCACAGTGAGTGTCTCAGCTTAAATGATTCAAATTACCTTTTATATCCAATAACCCTTCCCCCATATTATAGCTATATTCGGTCTCAATACACTGCCTCTCACCATGCCATTAATAGCCTCCTTTCATCCTGTCAAATATGTTTAATGGGTAAACCTATTCACAACACCATTTATGACTTTTTGGGCATAATATCATTCATCACTAAACCCCAAAGCTCCAATCAAGATAGCTGGTCACCATTCATCCTGTGTAGTCTTTCCAAAGGTGGGAATGATATTTTGCATTTGGCATTGCGGCATTTAAGTTCGCACTGCACCAAAACCACACATCTCAAATCCCTCCCCGCCATTAGCCATCATTATGAGCTGCTCCCACTCAACCCAACTATGCAGCAAGAATATTCCACATTATACAAAGAATTCCTATCATCCAAAAGCAAAGGACCAGGAGAATTTTTCAGAAATATTAATAAGCTGAAAATACATTGTAACCATCACATCATGCTTAACACAATTGCGGAGGCGGATTTGGAATACCACAAGGTCAGGAGCACTCAGGATAACTCCCCAACAATCACACAAACTATTGTGGATGTGGAAACATGCATGATGAGTATTAAAATTGCACTCCTCCTACAAAGCTTAATGAAGAACAAACAAACAAGGTGTGGTCCAACCAAATCGGTGGTTTATACGCAATGGACCCAATCTGTTCATTTGTGAGTTAATTCTAATATGCATCCATTACCAATTGAATCCATCTGACTGTTTTTTATTATAAAGTTGGTATTGCCCTTTCCCATCACTCTATCCTTGCAGCACAAATTGATGGAACAATTACAGCACGAGTGCAGGAAAAGGCACTGGAGAATTTCTTCAATAATCCTGAATGTGAAGTACTGATTGCATCCATTGCCCCAGCTTGAACTGGCCTCAATATAATTTGTGCTAATATTGTCTATTTAATAATGAGGGGACCCCCAAAATTCTACCTTGATTTTTGGACCTTGAAATCCACATTTCCAGGAGGCCAATTGGAACCGAGCCTTTGAGGCTCAGGCTGTTGATTGACTCCATTGTATTGGCCAACAACAACCTGTAAAGGTCATCCACTATATCACTCCTCATTCAGTTGAGGTCAATATGTGGAAGGTACCTTTCAAGCTCATCTTTGACCCTGATTGTATTTCTATTCTAAAATCCTTCCTTATGGGAATGCCATATTCCAATCACCAATAGGTCCAAGAAAAGAAAAAATCATTAACTGTGTGAGCCTTACTGATATTATATAATTTGCATTTGACCAAGTGGATCACACCTGCGCACCCTGGCACAGGTGCACAATTATGAACACCATGAGCTGGATCGAACTCCTTCAATATTTCCTCAATGAAAATGAGCAATAGAGCCTTATTTCTAAGGGAGATGGTGATACATTCCAATTCATATAGTCTATATTTTGACATATTTAGCAAGTTGTTGCATCTTTAAGAAATAATAATCAGATTGTATTACACCTGCATAAATAATTCACAAAATGTTCATTTGTAACAGTGCTATACATTTATATTACTAAGTTTTTGCAGAGCATGAACATTCTGCCTAATAACTGGCATGTCAAGTATTTTGAGGGCACTATTCTGCAACTTACGACAGCTCTTGAGGCAATCTTGATCAAATACCTGAAATGATAGGCCTTCCGGAATATCACCATCATCTGTCAATCGTAATTCTGGGAATCTATCAATAGTTTTTTTACCCTTTTTTTTATGCAATTACAAAACTCTCTGTCTCAATCCATTTTTAATACCAAGTCATTAAATAAGTGGGAGCGCCAGCATAATCCCACTTTGCGGTAAACTTGACGGTCATTTTCCAGTACCTCCTCAGTATCTGAGCATACTCAAGGGTCATTGAATTGTGATGCTAGAATGCGAAATTTGGCCGTATCACACCATTCACGACGGCGCTCACAGGTCTGCACATAATCCACTAGATCATCATCAGTCTTTGCTCCCAATGAAGGAGAGATACAATAACTAACCCTTTGAAGAATCTTTGCGAGCTTTTGATTCTCCTTCTTTTTAACCAAATACTCCACATCCTTTTGAATAGACTTCCATTCTCTTTTCAAATAGGTGAAATATTGCTCCATTAAAGCCGCCACAACCCCATTGTTATTATGATCCTTGTTCCAACAGTAATGATGATAGTCGGTGCTGACAAGTGCAAGACGGAATGTACGGTAAAACACCATAGACTTCAGCTCATTTAACGGGTGTTGCCATGAGCTCTCCCAGTACGAAGTGAATGGCTTTAGTCCTAGCTTGTGGAGCTCATTTTTGCAGTAGCTTTGGAAACCCTGAGACTGAACCTGTGTTGATGGCTCATTGACAACATCCTCAGGGACATATCCAAGATGACCAGCCACTTGAATTGCAATTTCACACTCTTCTGTGCTTGGTGGTGCTGCTAGTGAGGAAAAATTCTTATCCCTAACTTTGAGTAGGAACAGGCAATGGGCATGTACTGCTGATCTCATTCCATGGACATTCTCTGGAAGTTCTGCTTTCAGCCATTTTTGTTGCTCCTTCTGGCTTGCACGCTTCGCCACATTGTGACCTTTATGAGCCTGGTTCCTTTGCTGTCTGACCTCGGATTGTTCAAGCATACTCTGGGCAAGGGGCATTTGAGGATGGGTGAACTCACTATTTGACTGAGTGCCATGCTCATGCGCTGTGAAATTGTCCCTCCTTGGTTCATCATTTGTCTCCATTTGAGTCGGAGACATGTTCTCATCCTCATCATCCACCATTTTTTCTCTTGATGAACTGGCATGAGCTGTTCTTGGTTTGGGGGAATATGAATGATGATGTCCAGTGACTTTCTCTTTATGGACCAGGGGTGAAGATGCATAAAGTGTCAGGGTGAGTCTATGTAGAAGCTTAAAAACAGTAAATACAAGCTAGTACTATGACTGTGACACGTCAAATAAGTAATAAAATAATTCTTCAGGTCCTACTGCTACGTGGTAACAGTGGTGATGAGTCTATTGAGGACCTGGGTTGCAATGTTCTAATATCTTTGACTGTAAAGAAACACTACAATAATTAGATTTAATTATATCTTTAAGTATTCTAAGGACACTACTGATGGATAACAGTCTTGTCACGTAAGAATATATAATAAAAAGATAAGATGAGGATTTTTGAAGGCAAAAACCCTTCTTTTTATATCTTTCAAGACTGTCAAGAGCTATTTACTCTTCACACGTCAGAGGAGTGAAAATTTTCACTCCATTGGTCAGTCTGTGGTTCTGGATCTTCAATTCTGACGTCAGTAGAGGCAGAATTGTGGTTTTGGAACCACAAATGATCATTCTGGATCAATACAGGATGAAAAAACTTTTCACCTGCCACGTCAGCACTTGGATGACGTTGTTCTGGTGTTTGTATGACCAATACTAGTCATTCTGGGCGGGTTTAATCTTTGAACAACCATTATTTTGAGTATTAAGACTGTACTGGTTGGTACAGGTTTGGTACAGGCCAGTATTGGCCAAAATACTTCCAACCAAGATATCTTGGTCAGTTTTTGAGATATCAAGAAACTAAGAGCACAGAATTGAAGGGCTTAATGAGCTCTTCAATTTGGTATGCTTCATGTTTACCCTTCTTTAAAATAGCAAAAGTTATAAGGGTTTTAAGTTTTTGGATGTATTTTTGTACATCAGTATGAGGCTTCAAAAACTTCCATACCAGATATCTTCTTCAGTTTGGAAGATATCTGTATTCTGATGATACAGTTTTGTAGGGCTTGATTAGCCCTACAGTTTGGTATATGACAATGTACAGTTGTATGAGTGTATGCCAAAGATACAGGGGTTTGTTTATTTTCTTATTTTCAGAATATCTGTATTTTGGTTATTAAACCTTTGAACCAAGATCCCTCAGTCAATTTAAGAGATACAGAGGTCTAAGGTATCTCAAATTAAAGCTCTTGTTGAGATCTTTAATTTGGTTATACTTTTGTACAGTTTTGTACAAGCCCTCTTTGACCTTCAGGGGGACTTGGTTTTGAAAATGAGGTTATATGGTATCTCCAGTTGTAGTGGTGTTACAACAACATGGATGATATCATTGTATAGCTCTCTATGTGAGCTTTAAGAAAAATACCATTTTGGTATAGGATAACTTAAGTATGCATAAGTTAGATGAGAGGTGAAAATAAGGGTTTTGACTTGTTTATTCTCCTCTAGGTTTCCTTATTCTGTTTGGATAAGGTTGGTGTTTAATGTAAGAGGATTGTTTTCTCTTAATTATTACCTGTATTGACTATGTTTGTTCAATACTTGTCATACCATTATTTATGGTATGTTGGATGTCATGCTAGTGCTCTGTTTTGAGTCACAGGCTGACATACCCTCCCTCAAAAGAAGGCTCATCATTGATGAGACTCTTCAGCCCTCTTGGAGGCTCTGAATCTTCTGAGGTGTATTTGTCCCTCTGGGATTTCTTTCTCAGTTAACCATTTGTCTTTATCTGCTGGTTGATTCTTAAATCTAACCAGGTATTGCCTGTTGTCTTTCCCATTGATTCTGATCTTCCTGGCTTTAATGATCTTTTTCACTGGTCCAGGTGAGTCATCTTCCTCTACCAATCTTTCATGGGTGACTGTCTTCTTCCTGTCAGGGAATTTCTCCTCATCTGTCTGGTGATAAGGTTTGACCAGGCTCACAGGGAAAACTGGGTGTTTCCTAGAGAACTCTTTGGTCAGGTTGACCTCTACCGCATTCTTTCCTATCAATTTAATAATGGTGAATGGTCCTATGAATGAGTCTCTCATCTTCTTGGGTCCTTTTAGGTTGTTGAAGTTAAGAGTTGAGATTAGAACTTGGTCTCCTTCTTTGAAATCAGGTTCTTGGTGACTTTTATCATATCTCTGTTTGTTATATAATTTGGCTTCAGCCACACATTGCTCTGCTTTTTCACAGGCAGTCTTCCACATTGTGTGAAAGTCTTTAGCTGTAGGATGTACTGAGAGGAGGTTCTTCTTCAAGTAATCTACTGGAAGTAGTGGGTTCCATCCTTTCTCTAATGTGGCAGGGGTTTTTCCTGTCACTGAGTGTATACTTGTGTTGTATGCCAATTGCACAGCTGGTAGGAGGGTTACCCAGTCATGGGTATATCCCTCATTGTCTTTGTATTCCATGCCATATGCACAAAACCTTCTAATGATGTCTTCCAATGTTTGGATCATTCTTTCTGCTAGACCATCTGTTTGTGGATGGTAAGCTGTGGAAAATGCTAGTTTGGTTCCCAGCATCTCATATAGATTAGTCCAAAATTCTGATGTGAATTTAGGGTCTCTGTCACTAATTATAATTCTTGGGACTCCACAGTTAGCTATCACATTGTTCCAGAACAATATGGCTGTGTCCATTGCTGTGTCCTCTTTGTGACAGGGGAGACATCTGACACTCTTGCTATACCTGTCTACTACTACTAGGCATGCATTAAAGCTGTCTTTCCCTCCAGGGACCAGGCCTGTTACCCAATCCATGTTTATTATTTCCCAGGGGTGTTTGGGCTCCTCTATACTCTGGAGTAATCCATATCTTTTGCCATGACTTCTGTTGGCTTTTTGGCATCTGGTACAAGTGTTGATGTATTCACTCAAGTCTTGTTCCCATTTTGGCCACCAAGCTGTGCTAAAGACTCTTTCTTTAGTTCTTTCTTCACTCATATGTCCCATGTATGGGCAGTCATGGCATTCCTGTAGTATGAGGGAAATGTGTTCTCTACTTATTATTACCAGGGCACTTGTGTGTTTTTCCCTATGGTACAGTAGGTCATCTATCAGAAAAAATCTATTTTCTTTAAAGTTTTTGAGCCATGGCTCTTCCAATTGACTCTCTAGTTCAGGACTCCTGTACTTTTGTTTTAGTAGTTGTATCAATATACTACACTGTTTGTGTTTATTGTATGCTGATTGTACTATGCTAAAGAATTCTGTATTCAGATTAGAGGAGCTGATTCCCAGTATGGGTATCTCTTTAATCTCCCCATAGCTCTGTGCTGGGTTTGATGAATCATTTCCTAATGCCCAGTTTGATAGTTTGAAGTTCTTTCTCCTGTCTATCTCCATGCATTGTATAGGTATTTTGGCCCCATTTTCTGGGTCATATGCTGGATTTTCTTGGTCATTCTTCAGTGGCCACCTGCTGAGACCATCTGCATTAGTATGACTTTTCCCTTCTTTATAGATGATAGTCATATTCCCTCTGTATTCTTGTATGGCTATTTGCCACCTAAGCATGTGTCTGTTTGTTGTTTTCATGTTCAACAGTGACTTGAGGGCTGTGCAGTCAGTAAAAACTTCAAATACTGCTCCTTCTAAGTAGTAATGGAGTTTTTCTAATGCCCATACCAAGCATAGACATTCTGTCTGAGTAGCTCCATATCTGGCTTCTGAGTCTTTCAGTTGTCTTGAGATATAGCAAATTACTCCTTCTTTGGGTATGCCATCTACTAGTTGCCTCTGGTGTAGTGCTGCTCCTAGCCCTTGGCTACATGCTGCATCTATGTATAGTTTGAATGGTAGTTCAAAATCAGGCATCATTAGGACAGGGGCATTGGTCAGTTCATGTTTGATCTTTTCAAATGCATCCCTTCTTTCCTTGGTAATTTCAAAGACCACATCTTTTGAGCACAGTTTGTATAGGCTACTGGTGATGTGTGCAAAGTTCTTTATGTGGCTTCTGTAGTAGCTAGCAAAGCCCAAAAAAGATTGCATTTCTTTGATGTTCTTTGGTACTGGTGTCTTTAGTACTGCAGCAACTTTATTTTGGTCTATAGCTAGACTTAAACCTGAAACTTTGTGTCCTAGGGCTAGCAGTTCTTGCTGTCCAAAGTTACATTTCTTAAGAGATATCTTCATATTGATTGGTGTGCATTTTCCCAATACTTTATCAATTTTCTTCACATGGTCTTCCCATGTTTCTGAGTATATTATGATATCATCAATGTATACTACCATCCACCCTTCCATTATTTCATCTTGAAATATGGTATCCATCATCCTCTGAAAATGGGCTGGTGCATTCTTAATGCCAAATGGCATTCTGGTATATTCATATATGCCCATATGGCATATAATTCTTAGCAATTTGATGGAATCTGGTTTTACCCCATTCTGGTGAAAACCTTTCATGCAGTCCATTTTTGTAATGAACTTGGCTTTTGCTAGTTTATCTAGTGCATGTGGTATCCTTGGGATGGGGTATCTATCTGCTTTGGTGTAATTATTCAAAGCCCTGAAGTCACCACATAGTCTGGATTTACCATCATGCCATGTTATAAGGACTGGTGTAGTGACCTCTACTATCTCATTATGTCCTATCTTTCTTATTACCCCCATTTCTAGGAGTTCATTGATGTGTTTCTCAATTTCTTTCCTAGTTTCCATGCTGGCTGGGTATGGTGGTCTCCTAAGCATAGGTGGATATGGTCTTTCTACATCCAGATATAATTCTATATCATGTCCTTTGATTTTTCCTAGTGGTTCATCTCCTATTGCAAAAGCTCCTCTGTGCTTTCTCAATACTTTCAGTAAGTTGAGTTTCATCTTACTGGTGAGTTGAGTGCCATATTGGGCCTCTTTGAATTCTTCCACTAGTTCTTTCAAGGTGTTATCATTTGTTATATGGTTAATGTCAAAGGAAATTTTTTTATCTTTGTTTGTACCTATGGTAAGATATCTGTTTTTACTATTGCAAATATCCATACCATACATTCTTTGGTACTCTGTACCTAGTAAGAATCCTTGTACATGTGCATTTTCTAGAACTACAAATTCAGGTTCCAGTCTGATATTTCCTTTTTGGTGTGGGATAATTATCTCTTTGATTATTGTCCCTAGTGAGTGCATTTTGCCTGATGCACTTTTGAAGTTTCTGGCTTTTGTTGGGATTATATCATCTTCCCATTTGGGGAAATGTTGTTCCAAGTATTCTTTTGCCACTATGGAGCAACTTGCTCCTGTGTCAATGATCATTGGGTGTTTACAGTTCTCAATATAAACTGTCAATTTTGTAGGTGTTCCATGAATGAATCCCATCCCTCTATTGGGGGTTACCAGGAATGTTTGTGCATTCTGTGTGTGCTTACAGAGCTCTTTGTCTGTTGTTATTTGTGGTATGCCTGAATCCAATTCAATGTCTTGTATATCAAGTGAACTTTCTTCATTGCATTCCACTATGTATTCTTCTATGGTATCAGGTTCACTTTGTGATTCTGCTCTCATACCATTTCCCATGCTGTCAGAATCAGATTTTTCACCTGTTTGTTCTTCTTCTGATTCTTCATCAATTGCATATATTTTCTTTTTTGGTTTTGTGCAATTGTTGGCATAATGGTCTGGTGAACCACAGTTGTGGCACACATATTTCTTTTTTGGGGTTTCTTTCCCTTTTTCTTTGTTTGTCTCTTTAACTTCAGACCTCTTGTCTTTGAAGTTTGGTTTGAAAGATGTGTACCTTCCTATGGAGGTCTTTTTTCTCACATCTTGTATGACATTTGCTATGTAATCAATGCTGCTGATGTTGTTGCATCTGCATTTGACTGCATGTTCTAGATCTCCTGGCAATTTTGTCAGGAGTTTATGGTTTCTCATTTCTATTGTCATATTGGGATCAATAGCTTTTAGCCTCTTTGTTTGTTTGAGGCACCATTCATAAGGGTCTTTTTCTGTGGAGTATCTATCACTTTCAAAGGACATGGTTTTTTGCCAGATCCAGCTACCATTGCTATACTTTTGTATAATCTGGTTCCTCCACCATGGCCAGCTTTTCCTGCCATGTATTTCTTTCATTTCAGTATACCATATGTTTGCATGGCCTCTGAATGCTGTGTTGAGTCTTGTTGTGATCCAGTAGTCTGGTATCTTTGGGACATCAACAAAGAGTCCATCAATATAGTCAATGATCTCCATATGGTCATATTCTCCTATTCCTGAGAACTTTGGCCAGTTTGCTACTTCTGGTAACTGTTTTAGTGCCTGTTTCTCTGAATAGCTGAGATTTTCCCCATCTTGGTACATTGACTCTGATCTTGACTTTGGATTCTGATATTCAGGTTCCTGGTCATAGTCCTTATCCTCTTCTTTTAATTTTGTAGAGGTAGTAGGTTGACCTTGTGTTGGGGGGTATTGATTGTCTTCTCTGTCATAGAGGTAATCAATTTCTTTGTCAAAGTTATCCTGTTGCTGCTGGATACTCCTCAGATCCCTCCTCACAGTTTGTTGTTCTTCTAGAATTGAATTCAACTGTCTGTTGGTTTTTTCAAATTCTGTCCAATTTTTGGCCAGATTTGAATTCAAGTCTTTTATGACTGTTGCTTGGAAAGCATTTTCTTCTTTCAATGTTTCCACTTCTGTCCTCATTTTTTCTGAGGTTTCATGTGTCCACTCCATGAATTGGGCCAATTTGGTCCATGTGAATTTGTTTTCAAACTCATGAGTGTGCATTGTAGTTTCAGTTATTAATTCTGGGTCTATTGAGTCAGAACTAGAAAAGCTATTTGTAGGTACAACTATTTCTTGTTTTTGTGTACTTCTTGGACTAAGTCCATCAGCTTTTTCATCAATGGGTCTGCTTCTTTCTTCCTCTGGTTGAAAGAAGTTTTGTTTTTCCCTTGGGCTCCTTTTCTCCTGTTGGAAACTACCTGGAATGGTGGGGGAGCTTTGGATGAAGTTTCCTTTGGCTTGTAAGGCCTGGAACTGCTGGATGGTTGTGGGGAAGATGGGGCTTCTTCTTCCATTTCTGGGGGTGCCTGAATCTGACTGGGCTCTTCCTTGTGCCAAGATCTCTCTATGGCTTGTATGGCTGCCTGGTTCTCTTTGATTCTGGTTGCTCTTTCTTCTAAGAGTTTGAAATTCTTGTTGGGATTCCAACCTTGCATTTCTGTCATAAGTTCCATCCAAGCCATTTGCTTGAGACAGATCTTCTGGGTTGTTATCCCCACTTCTGCCCATGATGCTGCCATGGTGAACATTTTGTTGTCCATGCTCCATGTGAAGAGGTCTCTCAGGAGTTTGTGTATTTGGAGGACCTGTTCTGCATCTGTCCAATCTCCTGGTTGGACTCCTGGGTTGAATTTGATTTGGAACAAGACTTTGGGTAGGAGTTCCCTGATGGTAAGTCCTTTGCTGGTCATCTGCTCCAGTTCTTCTTCCTCTGTGTCTTCTTGGCCAGTGTTCTGGTTGATTTCTTGGGAATCCAAGATCTCTAAGAAGTGGAGGTGTCATGTTAACAATGTTAAAAAATGACAGACAATAAAAAATGTTGTATTTTTCAAGGTTTATTTACCTTTGGCAGGCCCTTGTACAAATTTATGATCTATACTCTTTGGCAATTTGCCTTTGGAGTTTACAACTGGGTTGATAACAGTGATTTTCTGTTTCTCAACTTGTTTTGGTGATCCAACTGGTTTTGTTGGAGCTTTTCTGGGTTTTTTGGCCCTTGGCACAGCTATTGGTGTCCAATCTTTTGAGTTGATTGTCACTTCACTGTGTCTTTTCTGCTTGCCCTTGGTTTTTGGCAGCGACTCTCTGTCTTCTGAGGCTGTCACAGATGGGTTTCCTTGTGACTGGGTTTCTAATGGAATGTAGTCCTTTTCCACTATTCAGAAAAGATATTTCAGATTGTATATCAGTATTTTATGATAAAACAAAATGATTATATTCAATTCTACTGTTATTTTTCGAAATTTTTAAGTGTTTTTTATGTTTTTTATTGTTTTTATATGTTTTTGTTTGAAAAATAACAGTTTTGAGCTTTTCACTTATGTTTTATAAGTGAAAAAACTGTAATATCCAAGTGTTTTGTGAATGATTCACTTGGATATTATTGTGTTTTTGTGTAAACACGTCAAATTTATTAAATTATAATAAATATGATTTTTATTATAAATATTATAAATAATATTTATTATAATACTTTGATATTGGTTAAATATCAAGTAATTACAAGTTTTCACGTCAATTTGAGTGATATCTTGTTTTAAAGGAAATATTTAATTAAAATATTCCTTGTAAAATAATAAAAAATTATTTTATTATTTTATATTTATTAATTATTAATTAATAAATGTTTATATATTAATTTTCACGCACTTTGGTGAAAAATAATAGTAAAATAAATAATATACTGTTTGTATATTATTATTTATATTGAAATTTAAATAATACAGATGTATTATTATGAAATTTCGTGGAATTTATTGCAATAAAAAAAAATAAAGAGGATATGTACTCTTATTCTCAACAAAAATATTTTATAATATATATTTTTGGAGTAAAAAAAGAATTGTATAAAAAAAAATGATAATAAAATAGAAATTTTACTCACTTGTAGTGAAATACTTTTTAAATAGCTGAATTTTACGCCTAATTCAGTTCTAAATATGTCCAATAAGGTTGAATAACCACGGCCAGGCCCCCAAATTGTCAGGGTGAGTCTATGTAGAAGCTTAAAAACAGTAAATACAAGCTAGTACTATGACTGTGACACGTCAAATAAGTAATAAAATAATTCTTCAGGTCCTACTGCTACGTGGTAACAGTGGTGATGAGTCTATTGAGGACCTGGGTTGCAATGTTCTAATATCTTTGACTGTAAAGAAACACTACAATAATTATATTTAATTATATCTTTAAGTATTCTAAGGACACTACTGATGGATAACAGTCTTGTCACGTAAGAATATATAATAAAAAGATAAGATGAGGATTTTTGAAGGCAAAAACCCTTCTTTTTATATCTTTCAAGACTGTCAAGAGTTATTTACTCTTCACACGTCAGAGGAGTGAAAATTTTCACTCCATTGGTCAGTCTGTGGTTCTGGATCTTCAATTCTGACGTCAGTAGAGGCAGAATTGTGGTTTTGGAACCACAAATGATCATTCTGGATCAATACAGGATGAAAAAACTTTTCACCTGCCACGTCAGCACTTGGATGACGTTGTTCTGGTGTTTGTATGACCAATACTAGTCATTCTGGGCGGGTTTAAGCTTTGAACAACCATTATTTTGAGTATTAAGACTGTACTGGTTGGTACAGGTTTGGTACAGGCCAGTATTGGCCAAAATACTTCCAACCAAGATATCTTGGTCAGTTTTTGAGATATCAAGAAACTAAGAGCACAGAATTGAAGGGCTTAATGAGCTCTTCAATTTGGTATGCTTCATGCTTACCCTTCTTTAAAATAGCAAAAGTTATAAGGATTTTAAGTTTTTGGATGTATTTTTGTACATCAGTATGAGGCTTCAAAAACTTCCATACCAGATATCTTCTTCAGTTTGGAAGATATCTGTATTCTGATGATACAGTTTTGTAGGGCTTGATTAGCCCTACAGTTTGGTATATGACACTGTACAGTTGTATGAGTGTATGCCAAAGATACAGGGGTTTGTTTATTTTCTTATTTTCAGAATATCTGTATTTTGGTTATTAAACCTTTGAACCAAGATCCCTCAGTCAATTTAAGAGATACAGAGGTCTAAGGTATCTCAAATTAAAGCTCTTGTTGAGATCTTTAATTTGGTTATACTTTTGTACAGTTTTGTACAAGCCCTCTTTGACCTTCAGGGGGACTTGGTTTTGAAAATGAGGTTATATGGTATCTCCAGTTGTAGTGGTGTTACAACAACATGGATGATATCATTGTATAGCTCTCTATGTGAGCTTTAAGAAAAATACCATTTTGGTATAGGATAACTTAAGTATGCATAAGTTAGATGAGAGGTGAAAATAAGGGTTTTGACTTGTTTATTCTCCTCTAGGTTTCCTTATTCTGTTTGGATAAGGTTGGTGTTTAATGTAAGAGGATTGTTTTCTCTTAATTATTACCTGTATTGACTATGTTTGTTCAATACTTGTCATACCATTATTTATGGTATGTTAGATGTCATGCTAGTGCTCTGTTTTGAGTCACAGGCTGACATAAAGTTTAACACCTGCCATGCGCATCATCAGTTAATACATCAAAAAATTAATAAAGACTGGTCATACTCTCAATCTTCAATTGGCTCCTGAGATCGGACTGACTTGCCTTTATTCATAACGGAAAGCTTTTGAACACAAGATTTCAAGCTTAAAATGCCCAAAGAGTATGACTGTAATACTCATAGTCAATGTCAACTCTTTACTTCAACATTTCCCGCTTCAAACTCAACGCCAGCTTCATATCCTGCTGTTTCATGATTGATTTCCAAGCAAAAACTGATACAATTACCCAGTGGATCAGAACTCCCCATGCCATTATTCAAACCCCCCTCCTCCCTCATCAAAAGACCGGAATAGCTTTTCTCTGTGATCGAGAAATCCCCAATGGCCAATCAGCGTGTAACCTTTGGGCCACCTCACCTCCAGGATCCACTTTTAATGCCAGGCACATCATTACAAACAAGGTCGTGAGCTCATTTGAATCCCTTTTGACCAATACCCCTCTTGGAGGACTGCTCGTGGATGATATGGGATTAGGTAAAACCATTCAGGCCATTGCTGTAATTGGTAGCTACAAGGAGGGGATGATTGCAAACCCCCATCGCTCCACACCCACCATGATCATCTGCCCCCCTTGCTTAATTACCAACTGGCAATCAGAAAGTTCCAAGCATGCTCAGGCTGGTTCACTGCATGCCAAAATCTACCATGGTCCCACTCATCACTCATTATCCGAGGCCGACATCTTAAAATATGATATCATCATCACTTCTTACAATACTATCAGGCAAGAATTTAAGCAAACCAATACCTCTACATCATTCATTTTTCAAATCAATTGGCATTGTATAATTTTGGATGAAGCACAGTGGGTGGCTGAGCTTAAATGATTCAAATTACCTTTTATATCAAATAACCCTTGCCCCATCTTATAGCTATATTTGCTCTCAATACACTGCCACTCACTGTGCCAGTAATAGCCTCCTTTCATCCCATCGAATATGTTTAACGGGCACACCTATTCACAACACCATTTATGACCTTTTGGGCATAATATCATTCATCACTCAACCCCAGAGCGCCAATCAAGATGACTGGTCACCATTCCTCCTGAGTAGTCTTTTCAAAGGTTGCAATGATATTTTACATTTGGCATTGTGGCATTTAAGTTTGCAATGCACCAAAACCACACATCTCGAATCCCTCCCCACTATTAGCCATCATTATGAGCTGCTCCCACTCAACCCAACCATGCACCAAGAATATTCCACATTATATGAAGAATTCCTATCATCCAAAAGAAAAGGACCAGGAGAATTTTTCAGAAATATTAATAAGCTTTGAATATGTTGTAACCATCACATCATGCTTAACACAATTGCGGAGGCGGATTTGGAAGACCCCAAGGGCAGGAGCACTCAGGATAACTCCCCAACAATCACATGAACTATTTTGGATGTGGAAACATGCATGATAAGTAGTAAAGTTGCACACCTCCTACAAAGCTTAATGAAGAACAAACAAACAAGGTGTGGTCCAACCAAATTGGTGGTTTATACCCAATGGACCCAATTTCTACATTTGTGCGTTAATTCTAATATGCATCCATTACCAATTGAATGAATCTGACTTTTTTATATTGTAGAATTGGTATTGCACTTGCTCATCACTCTATCCTTTCAGCACTAATTGATGGAACAATTACAGCACGAGCACAGGAGAAGGCACTGGAGAATTTCTTCAATAATCCTGAATGTGAAGTACTGATTGCATTCATTTCCACAGCTGGAACTGGCCTCAATATAGCTTGTGCAGATATGGTCTATTTAATGGTGAGGGGACCCCCAAAATTCTACCCTGATTTGCGGCCCCTGACATCCACATTTGCAGGAGCCCAATTGGAACCCAGCCATTGAGGCTCAGGCTGCTGATCAACTCCATCTTATGGGCCAACAACAGCCTGTAAAGGTCATCCACTATATCACTCCTCATTCACTTGAGGTCAACATGCCGAAGGTACCTTTCAAGCTCATCTTTGACCCTGATTGTATTTCTATTCTAAAATCCTTCCTCATGGAAATGCCATTTTCCAAACACCAATAGGTCCAAGAAAAGAAAAAATCATTAACTGCGTGAGCCTTACTGATATTATATAATTTGCGTTTGACCAAGTTGATCACATTTGCGCACCCTGGCACAGGTCCACAATTATAAACACCATGAGCTAGATTGAACTCCTTCAATATTTCCTCAATGAAAATGAGAAATAGAGTATTATTTCTAAGGGAGACGGTGATACAGTCCAACTCATATTGTCTATATTCTGACATATTTAGCAATTTGTTGCATCTTTAAGAAATAATAATCAGATTGTATTACACCTGCACAAATCATTCACAAAATGTTAATTTGTAATGGTGCTATACATTTATATTGATAAGTTATTGCAGAGAATCACCATTCGGCCTAATAATTGGCATGTCAAGTATTTTGAGGGCGCTAGTCTGCAACTTAATACAGCTTTTGAGCCAATCTTGATCAAATACCTGAAATGATAAGCCTTCCGGAATATCACCATCATCTGTTGATCGTAATTCTGGCAATCTATCAATAGTTTTTTTTCCCTTTTTTTTAATGCGATTACAAAACTCTATTTCTTGATCCATTTTAAATACCAATTCATTAAATAAATGGGAGCGCCAGCATAATCCCACTTTGCAGTAAGCTTGACGGCCATTTTCCAGTACCTCCTCAGTATCTGAGCATACTCAAGGGTCATTGAATTGTGATGTCAGAATGGGAAATTTAGCCATATCACACCATTAATGACAGCGCTCACAGGTCTGCACATAATTCAGTAGATCATCATCAGTCTTTGATCACAATGAAGAAGAGATACATTAACTAACCCTTTGACAAATGTTTGCAAGCTTTTGATTCTCCTTCTTTTTAACCAAATACTCCACATCCTTTTGAATAGACTTCCATTCTCTTTTCAAATAAGTGAAATATTGCTCCATTAAAGCTGCCACGACCCCATAGTTATTATGATCCTTGTTCCAACAGTAATGATGATACTTGGTGCTGACCAGTGAAAAACGGAATGTACGGTAAAACACCATAGACATCAGCTCATTGAACAGATGTTGCCATGGGCTCTCCCAGTCCCAAGTGAATCGCTTTAGTCCTAGCTTGTGGAGCTCATTTTCGCAGTAGCTTTGGAAACCCTGAGACTGAACCTGTGTTGATGGCGCATTGAAAACATCCTCGGGGACATATCTGAGATGACCAGCCACTTTAATTGCAATTTCGCTCAAACCAAATACCAAGAAGTTAGCTGCACTCCAACCCCTTATGTAATAGAGTTATATTGTTTTGTCTGTAATAAGGTTTAAGCCATGTACAATGGAGTTCCAGCATACATGGTTTGAATGTCAATCCCCTCAATTCAATGTTGACACATCCCTATTGGAACACCCCTCAAGGTTCAAAACCGCAGTATCACTATTTTTAAATAAAATAGAATATGTATGAACATTGAGCAGCATGGCATTTTACGCAATTAAACTCCTAGCCAATTCTGCCATCCAGATGAGGCATGTTACACTTTAACAGCTTCAGCTCATGCACCATTACAGATGGGATAAAGTTCTCAGATGGCTCAAATCATCTCACCCTTCATAAATAATCACTCAATTTTTTTTCAACTACTAACACTCGTAAACACTTTCACATCAGCCATAGATATTTATACACAAACCAACCGTACTCCCAATTCCTGCAACAATGACATCCTGTGGCTATTCCTCAATGCCTATATGCATGTGTCAACACTCTTCCCCTGCGTGTGATAGGCATGGAGTTGCCTTCACACCTTTCTAATATAAACAGCACATTAAAAAGCTCAAATCAACCATTGCACCCAAATCTCTTCCAAACATCCCTACTTCTGCATCAGGATCTGAGTGCCCACATCTTCTATTGGATCAAATATTCCCAGCTGATTATTCACAATTGACCAAAAGCACCTTATCCACAGAACCGGGTCTCAATTCAACTCCACAGAAACCGTACAGCAGCAGTCAAACCCTTCCCCCACAGGACCTTGGAATGATAATATCTGCCATCCTGTGAGCCTTAGAGGTAATTTCATGTACCCAAAAGACCACAAATACAAAAATTAGTATATAAATATAAATAAAATAAAAAATTAAAATATAAATATAAAATTATATTCAAAATAAAAAAAATTTAATTAAAATTTAAAATTAAAATTACATTAAATTTTGTAATTATAAAATTACATTTATACTTAAAAAAAAATAAGTAAAAATGAATTTTTAACAAAACTGTAAAAAAATAAATAAATTTGGAAAAAAGTTAAATAAAAATTATTATAACTTTTTATCCAATAAATAAACATATAAAAATTATTTCACCATTGGATTCCTCATAAAAAATCAGGTGGGGTCACCTCTGAGTGAAATTCTTGTAACTCAACTCTAAATAAGCTTGAATTAAGTTTTTAGTATTTTCAATACAAAAGTTGAAAATCCTCAAAACCTTAATTTAATTCACACCACATGTGGTGTTAACCATCAATTTTTGTGTTAAAATTGAGGTGTTGTGTTTAGTTTAGAAGTTATGAGGAATTGAAGTATTTTCAATTGAATTCAATTGAAATGTCAAAATGTGCGCGTGTATTACATAAGTGAACTTTGATTTACATATGAGGTGTCAATTATTGCTGTATTGTACTGTACAATTGAATTGAATTACATATGTAAATTATAAGTATAATACATGATGAGGAATTAAAGGAAAAATAAATTGGAAAGATTAAATTTGGGGGGGAAAAGGAACTCCAGCTCTAAGGGGGAGCTAGACCCCCAAAATCCTTGCTGACAGGCGTGGGATGTCAAAATTCACGCAAAAGTTCATCACTTTTGGCCTGGAATTGAGTTACAGGGTCTGTGGACTCAATTGATGATGAGGTTTTGATACCAACTGGGGTAGTTTTAGCTGTTGCCAAGAGGGTAAAACTACCCTTAAGATAAAACAATCATAATAAAAACAGTTTTAACTGGTTTCTACGCCTCTGACACACATTCTGACGTGTTTTGAAGGCTCTAGGCCTGGTATTGCTATAGTAATGGCTGATTTAAGGGTCTAAAATGGCTAAAAATGGCTAAAAATGGCTTAAACCAGCCCTTTTTTGGTCTAAACCAGGGTTCAATGATGCCATAATTGGCTTTTCTGCTGTCAGACTGTTTTTCACGACTGACAAGAGTAAATTTTACTTTTGGAGTAAGAGAATTGATGGCTATAAAAGAATGTCTTCTTTGCCCCACTTTTCTCTTCATGTTAGAATCTTTTCCTTTTATTAATTAGTTTAAACACTGTTAAACCAATCAATCAAAGATTCCAACCACCACTTTTAAATAATTTTAATCCTTTTAACCACGTAAAAAAAATCATTATAATCATTGTTTGTAACTCTTATAATCATTTTTACCCCTGAACCACCCCAAAAGTGAATTAAAGCATCTTTCATCACTGTTAACTTTGTCACTTTGTTCCCAAATTCACTCTGGTCACTTTTGGGCGTGTTTTCTCTTTAATATTCTTTTTAAAGACTTTGTTCTTTAATTAATTGCTTGCAGTTCTTTGCTCAATTAATTCCAATTGAAATTGCTCTTGAAGAAATTTCTTTTGTAGCCTTAAAATATCTCTTGTAGAGTATTTTTTGGATAAATTTTTATTGTTGGTAAAACAATAAATTTTTATAATATTATTGTTTTATACTAATAAAGTTATAAACAATAAATTTGGCGTGTTTTCTCTTAAAAATAATATTTCATACTATTTTTAACTGAATTTTACCTTATACAAATTTTGAGGACAGGAAAAGTACTTGATTTTTAATCAAAGTTTCATATCCACACCTTACATTTGGGGGCCCAGCCATGATATTTTACCTGTGACATACTTTTTTTTACTCTTTTTAAATCTTTTTTTCTTATATTGAAAAATTTAAAAACATATGAAAAATACTTATAATTCAAAAAATCCATAAAAAATAACTTTTTTTCATATTATAAGTGAGGCTTATATTTTTATTTCTTTTTTGAAATAACCTTTTTTTTACTTAATTAATTTGCTTTTTCATTAATTTTAGTGTCTGACAACGTGGTAAGACAAGAAAACATTGAAACAGCCTCAACAGTAACCAGCATTATCCCTGCCAGTACTGTTAATTCTGATCATAATAGTACTGTTATTGTGACTCAAAATAACCATCCTGAACCAATATCTTCTGAATTGATTAACTTGGACATAAGTAATACCCTTCAGAAAGCTAAAAATTTGGCCAATAGTAAGTTTTTGACGTAAAAATACTATTTTAAGCCTTTTTTAACCATAATTATGCCTTCAACCAGGTCAGGAGCCAGCTACAACCCCTCAAGCAGCTCCCAAAAAGGTAATAGACGTGATTATGGCAGAAGCCAACCAGGTACAGAAGGAAAAGGGTCAGTTGATGACTTCCAAACAACTAAATTGGGTCATTCTGAAGCTGATAATACTATTGTACCTTCAAAAAGAGCTGACACCGCCACAACAAGCCTCTGTGGACATATACAAAGCCAGCCACAGTGCATACAACAATGCACTTCAATTCAAGGAGTACCAGATCCTTGCAGACCTGTGGAAGAATTGCATGAATTCTTACCTGACAGTAAGAAAATTCTTGGGCCATCCCAACACTTGCAAATTGCTCAATGGATGGCATCCATTGATGGAGAAGAAAAACATGATGCTTTTGACACTAGAATGGAGGAAAAACAACCCTCCACCACCCAAACCAGTGCCAAAAACAGCCCCAGTGACCAGCAGCAGCAATTCCAACGTGAAAAAGCAGCCACAAACTCCAAACAAGGGCAAAGGGAAGGCACCAGCCGCAAAACCTTACAGCCAGGGCTACAGAATCCCAAAGATTCAGCAGGATGCCATGGAAAATGTATTTCAGATGGCCAGAACCATGATGGAATTACAGAAGAAGGAGGAAGCCAGATTAAGGTTCCAGAAATGATTTCTGACATATTTGATTCCATCCCAGAGTTGTATAATGCTATAAATGACGTGAAAAAACATCTTTCTGATAAAAATGAAACCATTTGTAACAACATTAAAACAAACAACCTGAGTCTGTGCCAAATTAATGAAACACTTATGTGTTTTGAAAAAGTTTTGAGAACAATTAAAAATTCCAATAATGATAATTCTTCTAACAATAAAATAAATGAGCAATCTGCCATTATTAAAGAATTAACAGATAAATATTCTAAATTCAATATTGATGACATAATTGAAACAAGAATTAAACAAGCCATAAATATTATCAAGACAGATAACAAGAAAGTCCTTGATGACATTTCAAATTCATTTACTGAAGTAAAGACATATACCATTGCCTTGAAAAAGTGTTTTGATGCTTCACAAGAAGAAGTATCAAAATTATCAATGAAATTGAATCAAGTCACTGCTGATAATACAAGACAGACAGAGTTATGGCAAGAACTTACACATAAAGAAGACATGTATAAAATTGAAGTAATAAATTTAATACAAAGCTTCCAACATGAATACAGAAATTCCCAAAGGTGTAGCAACAGTAAAATGAATGACATTGAACAAATACTGAACACCTTACCAAGAATGTCTACACCTCTAAATCAAAATGAGGGCACAAGAATTTCAAATCCACAAGTATTGGATCCTGATAATTCACAATTAAAAAATGAATTACCTACTTCTTTTCATAACTTGGAACCATCAATGGGCCAAGCACTCTTGAAAGAAGTGCCAAAACTTAAAGAATGGCCCCACTTCAGTGGTGAAGGAGAGTATGACCATATGGAATTCATTAGAGGTATTGACATGATCAAAGAGGATTTTGAATTACCAGACAGATTGGTAACAGCCAGGTTTAACACCTTGTTTACCAGATCAGCTCACAGATGGTACATCAAAATAAGACAAGCACATGGACACCAGAGTTGGACTTGGTGGCAAACCCAAATCATCAACAAATGGGCAAATGATGCTTGGAGGTTTAAAGTTGAAACAGCCTTTGAATCTGCCAAATTTAATGCTGATAAAGACAAAGCTTTACCATGGTTTTGCCAACAGAAGGACAGATTAACAGCATTATATCCTGACATGTCAGAATTTATGATCCATAGAAAAATTCTAAGACAATGTGGAGGTGACTTAGAGCATGCTGTAAAGAGCAGGACTACTGAACAATCTTCAGCAGAGGATATTATCAATATATTAGAAGAATTAACCACCAGAACAAAAATTGGTTCTAGTAGGGTGAATCTTGCATCAAGGTTTAATACACCTTGGAAAGATTCTGTGGACAAAAACCCCAAAGAAAATTCTAACAATGTTGGGTATAAATCTGCAGATACAGTCAAAAAGTGCCATATTTGCCAAAGCACCACCCATTTACCTAATACATGTCCAAAAAGGGGAAAAATCAATGAAATTAATATTGGAAAGGGACCTGATGTTGAAAAAGATGACATAATTGAAGACAATTCAGATGATAAATCATCCATATTTTCTGAATCTTCAAAAGATATAGAAAATATCAATGCCACTTTTGACATCATGGAATCTTATTCCCACTTGCCACAATTGAGCAATAGTCAACTTGATTTATCAAAAGCTCAAGGGGCACAACTTATGAAAACCAAATCCCAATAGAAGGAATAAGTGTTACAGACTTGAACACCACCTTCTTTGAAGAGGTCAGAAATAGTTACATTCAAGATAACAATTGTAGCATCTTATACCAATTAGTGAACAAAGACTGTAAAGACAACTCTCTAATACATGCCTTGGATGAAGTATGGAAAGGATCATATGATAAAGGAAGGTTTCACCTACTTGATGGTATAAAATTCAACAGTACAAGTAACCCAATGAAAGCATTAGGAATCTTTGAGAATCACAGTTGAATTGGTTGTTATAGAAAATTGCTCTAGTACCCATTTTTATTGGGAAATGACTATTTAATCATGTATGGGATAGATTTACATAATAACAAAGACAGATAATTTCCTATTGAGACATCTGGTACAAAGTAAATTACCAAAGTTCTTAAAGGAAGGAAATTAAGAACCAAGAAAGTAAGGGAATACCTTGTTAGGTACAGTGACCCAACTTGTGAAGATGAATGGTTAGAAGAAAAGGATATACCAGAAGCTACCAAACTCCTCAGGAGATTCAGACACACTAGAAACACCAATATTACAAAGTAATATTCTTTTTTAGGGGGAGGGAATGTGAGCCTTAGAGGTAATTTCATGTACCCAAAAGACCACAAATACAAAAATTAGTATATAAATATAAATAAAATAAATTTATTTATATTATTAAAATAAAAAAATTAAAATAAAAATATAAAATTATATTCAAAATAAAAAAAATTTAATTAAAATTTAAAATTAAAATAAAAAATAAGTAAAAATGAATTTTTAACAAAACTGTAAAAAAATACATAAATTTGGAAAAAAGTTAAATAAAAATTATTATAACTTTTTATCCAATAAATAAACATATAAAAATTATTTCACCATTGGATTCCTCATAAAAAATCAGGGGGGTCACCTCTGAGTGAAATTCTTGTAACTCAACTCTAAATAAGCTTAAATTAAGTTTTTAGTATTTTCAATACAAAAGTTGAAAATCCTCAAAACCTTAACTTAATTCACACCACATGTGGTGTTAACCATCAATTTTTGTGTTAAAATTGAGGTGTTGTGTTTAGTTTAGAAGTTATGAGGAATTGAAGTATTTTCAATTGAATTCAATTGAAATGTCAAAATGTGCGCGTGTATTACATAAGTGAACTTTGATTTACATATGAGGTGTCAATTATTACTGTATTGTACTGTACAATTGAATTGAATTACATATGTAAATTATAAGTATAATACATGATGAGGAATTAAAGGAAAAATAAATTGGAAAGATTAAATTTGGGGGGGAAAAGGAACTCCAGCTCTAAGGGGGAGCTAGACCCCCAAAATCCTTGCTGACAGGCGTGGGATGTCAAAATTCACGCAAAAGTTCATCACTTTTGGCCTGGAATTGAGTTACAGGGTCTGTGGACTCAATTGATGATGAGGTTTTGAAACCAACTGGGGTAGTTTTAGCTGTTGCCAAGAGGGTAAAACTACCCTTAAGATAAAACAATCATAATAAAAAAAGTTTTAACTGGTTTCTACGCCTCTGACACACATTCTGACGTGTTTTGAAGGCTCTAGGCCTGGTATTGCTATAGTAATGGCTGATTTAAGGGTCTAAAATGGCTAAAAATGGCTAAAAATGGCTTAAACCAGCCCTTTTTTGGTCTAAACCAGGGTTCAATGATGCCATAATTGGCTTTTCTGCTGTCAGACTGTTTTTCACGACTGACAAGAGTAAATTTTACTTTTGGAGTAAGAGAATTGATGGCTATAAAAGAATGTCTTCTTTGCCCCACTTTTCTCTTCATGTTAGAATCTTTTCCTTTTATTAATTAGTTTAAACACTGTTAAACCAATCAATCAAAGATTCCAACCACCACTTTTGAATAATTTTAATCCTTTTAACCACGTAAAAAAAAATCATTATAATCATTGTTTGTAACTCTTATAATCATTTTTACCCCTGAACCACCCCAAAAGTGAATTAAAGCATCTTTCATCACTGTTAACTTTGTCACTTTGTTTCCAAATTCACTCTGGTCACTTTTTGGCGTGTTTTCTCTTTAATATTCTTTTTAAAGACTTTGTTCTTTAATTAATTGCTTGCAGTTCTTTGCTCAATTAATTCCAATTGAAATTGCTCTTGAAGAAATTTCTTTTGTAGCCTTAAAATATCTCTTGTAGAGTATTTTTTGGATAAATTTTTATTGTTGGTAAAACAATAAATTTTTATAATATTATTGTTTTATACTAATAAAGTTATAAACAATAAATTTGGCATGTTTTCTCTCAAAAATAATATTTCATACTATTTTTAACTGAATTTTACCTTATAAAAATTTTGAGGACAGGAAAAGTACTTGATTTTTAATCAAAGTTTCATATCCACACCTTACACATCTTATCATTAAGGTATAATATACCTCGCAGGGCTTCACGCATGCTCAACCCCGCCGTAAACCTTCTGATCAAGTCCAACATCTCAAGCTACAGTGGTCCCCCCACTCCTGCATTCCATATACCTCAAGATCTGAGTACCATATTTGAACATCTCCAATTGAAACGAGTGATTCAAAACTATATATGTTGTCCTCAATGTTTCTCTCTTAATGGCCTTACTAAATCAGTCACAACTGACCAACCCCACTGTCAATGCCATAATGACCCAAATGATAATGATCCCCCTTGCACACAATCATTAGGCAAATTAATATATTCATTCAAAACCCACACCCAAAACACAACCAACATCAAGCAAATATTTATACCAGCAAAACATTTCATTTATCAACCATTCAAAAATTGGCTTGCCAGATTTCTCCAGCGGGCTGGAATTATGTAAATTCTGCATCAACATCAACAATCCCAAACTCCCAAAGGTTCCCCCAAATGTGACATCTGGGATGGATTGGTCTGGAGAGGCTTCACTGACACTAGAGATATCAACGACCCCCCATTCATGTCCATTCCTGGTGCATTGGCTTTCTCCATTTATGTGGACTGGTTTAATGTGCATGGAAAGTCAACCTGGCTGACCAGCATTGGACCTATCATGCTTATTTGTCTTAATCTCCCCCAAGTGAAAGCTTGAAGCCAGAGAATGTCTATGTTGCAGGAATCATCACTGGTCCAAAGGAGCCAACTTCCATTCAATTGAATTACCTATTAATGCCACTCATAAACGAGCTCAAAGAGCTATGGAAAGGTTACCATTTTTCACCCACCTCAACAGGTCCTTCAGGAACCTTACCCGTGTTGCAATCCTCACAGCCATTGCAGATGTGGTTGCCATGCGCAAGCTTACTGGATTTATTTCCCATTAAGGCAACCACTTTTGTAATTTTTCCACCATTCACAAAGCTCAAATTGACAAAATTGATCCTCAATTTACACATGCTCATACCACAATTATAAATAAACCATTGCCAAATGGCTTTGGGCAGCCCCACAACAAAGACAAGCAATTTTCTCTGAGTATGGAGTGTGATATTCAATTTTAAAAGACCTTCCGTATTGGGATGCAACCAGAATTGTTAATCTTGACATAATGCATAATTTAATACTTGGAATTTTGAAGAATCATGCAGCTTTTAAATTGTGCTTTCCAGAGTCCAAATCAAAAATTTACCTCAGGTCCCGCAGGAAATCCAATGACACCAACAGTTTGGACTCAGATTCCATGACCTCCAACAGCTCCCTTGATGAAATCACATTGAGAGAGGCCAGCTCCCTGAGAAGAGACGCAGAAAAAATAATAAATGAGCCACTCCCCACTACTTCCACCCAAAAAAACTACTTCCCAATGGCCACCCCTCACACAGAACATCCATCTGGTGGTTCTGCAGAGATTCCTTCATTTGATGCGGATTTCATCCCCACTTCTGTAATCCCCTCTGAATTGGATATCACTGCACTGAGCAATCACCAGATAAATGGTGAGGCTCTGGAGCATCTGAGACAATAATTCCCTAATCATGGACAAGAGTACCTCGCAACATGGGTTCCCCCTCTCATGGTAGCTTAAAAGCCGCTGAATGGGCTCTCTTATATAAGGTCTATATTCCATTTTTAATGCTGAGTCAACAGATGTCATTAGATGCACACCAATCCGCAAACACTCAAAGAAAAAATTACCTCAGGTCTCGCAGGAAATCCAATGACACCAACATTTCAGATTCAGATTCCATGACCTCCAACAGCTCTCTTGATTAAATCTCATTGAGAGAGGCCCGCTCCCTGAGAAGAGACCCAGAAAAAATAATAAATGAGCCACTCCCCACTACGTCCACCCAAAAAAACTACTTCCCAATGGCCACCCCTCACACAGAACATCCATCTAGTGGTTCTGCAGAGATTCCTTCATTTGATGCGCGTTTCATCCCCTCTGAATTGCATATCACTGCACTGAGTGATCACCAGATCAAGGGTGAGGCTCTAGGGCATCTGTGACAAATCATATCTAAGACAATAATTCCCTCATCATGGACAAGAGTACGTTGCAACATGGGTTCCCCTCTCATGGTAGCTTAAAAGCCGCTGAATGGGCTCTCTTATATAAGGTCTATATTCCATTTTTAATGCTCAGTCAACAGATTTCATTAGATGCACACCAATCTGCCAAAATTCAAAGAAAAATGGGTCAGTCAGAAGAACTTGCAAATGAACTAACCAAGAATACATTCCATTTGATTTGTGCTATCAACATTGCCACAAGTTGGACTGTTTCAATAGATGATGCGACTGCATTTGCTGAACATTGGAGAAAATTCTGCCTTTCCAATCAACTCCTGTTCCAAAACAGAAAAGTAAACCAAATCATCATTTTGCTGATCATATTCCCAAACTCTTCGAACGTTGGGGCCCAGCACAAGCCTCAGCCACATGGTTTTATGAGCACTTGACTGGAGTATTTGCAAAAATGCCAACAAATAACCAAATATGTACGCCAATTAAGAAGATCAATATATTAACATTGATTAAACACCTGAACTGATCAATACTAGGTTCTTGCAACTCTGAATAGATGATATAGATAAAACCTTACTTCAACATATCTGTCAATGTTCCAACCTTTCTGTCCTCCTGAAATCCCCATCCATTCCATGTGAAATAAAACAGCTTTTCAAATCACAGCCACCTCCCCTGTTCAATCACGATAAATATAACAAACCATCCCGCCATGACCAAGAAAGTTATTATTTCCTGGTTGAGTACTTACAGAATTTTCATGCAGCAAAGGAAATAGTTGATTGGATCAGCTTAGACACTACCATGCAATCCACAAGTCATCTCACTTCAAGGATTGTCTCACCTTGGTATTTTCCGGTTTCAAACATTAATATTGGAAACAATATATTTTCAACCAAATCCAAAAATGTCAACAACAGTGTGATATTTTTTCTGAGGGGCAACTCACAACAATTTGGTATTATTAATAGCATTTTTAAAGTCTCTGAGCCATCTAGCATACTGAACAATAACTTTCTGATCTTAAAAACTTTGAATATTGATGTGAATTTCTTACCAGATTGGCTGCCTCTCAATATTTATAAAGCTGTTGGTTTTTATGATGGACACTTGATTATATCTGAAGAAGAAATAGAAGGTAACTGTGGATTGTATGATAACAAAGTTCTGTCATGTGGACTGCTTGTAATGATGAAGCTGTTATTTCATGATATTTAGTCTAAAAAATGCAAATCTCTGAGATTCATTAGCAGTTTTGCTAGTGAAATAACTGCCTCAAAATTTAGTCACAGAGACATGCCATTGTGACAAGCAAAGCCCATTATTTCACATTGCCACAAAGAACTTACTATTTCAACATTGGGTACAGTGTGAATAAGCCAAGATCAATGATCAAATGACCCACAAACTCATCTCTCACAGCATCCAAAATTTCTAACTGCCCCATCACCATGTTGGAAGGGGAATCGGCCCTTGCACACCCGCACACGCCAATGCACACGCAAGCGCACCCGCACCTGCCAATGCAATTGCACGCGCACTGGCCAAGAGTGGCTTCATTTGTCACCCACAAATGGTCAATGGCACCTGATATTAGGCCTTCACATGTATTGCCTTTGTGTGCATCTGTCACCCATGCACCCACTGCATTGTGTAGCGGGCTTTAACCATGTCACCCCCTCCGGCTGAGCTACCTGATTCATGGCTACACAAAACATTTAGCCATGGTGTGCCCGTCACACACACACACCCGCACCCGCGGTATTGTGCGGTGGGCTCTACCTGTGTCATATGCAAAAAGACAATCCCGCTCAGGCAGAGTCCTTTCATGGATGACTTGGTGAAGTCAAACCCCCCGCCTACATCAAGACTGGCTGAAGGACCGCTTTGATGTGTGTTTGTGCAAACAGGCGGGTCTTGTGTAGTTTTTACCAACCATCAGACGGTTTCGGGATGATCAGGTGCTGAGGAATCTGAGTTGAATGCACAGGGGAACCAATATTGGTGGATGTCACAGGATTTGGTGTAAGACAATAGTGTGACGTGTGCTCGACGTTTGCTTGATTTTTGCTTGAAATGAGCTCGCCTTTTATCCTGCTTGACATGAAATCAATCGCCAACAATTGACATGAGATTTGACCTGGTGTCTAGAAGGGAATTATTTACTATAAATAAAGCCCATTTCACTCTATTTTCCCCTCAGACGCATCAAAACATGAAAACAATTAAAATCTTTATTCTTTCTATATAAATCTTTTATATTATTAAAGACCAAAGGTAATCCTTATTAAAATCATCATTTCTGATTTGATTAATTCAATTGTTCTACTGTTTTGCTATACTTCTCTTAATAATCTCAAATCCACGTAAAATCAAGAAAATTTGTAATTTCTCTTATTTTTAACTGTAAATACAATTTAAAGCAGTTGTATTTATATTATTTGGCATAAATTTATTTAATATTATTATACTAAGTGTCAAAAGTAGGTTATCCTCTCCTATCATAATTATTTCTCTTTATTATTGCTTTTGATAATTTTTTCTTTAATATAAATAGTATTGATACTAATTTATAGTTATAATATTAGTAATATTATTGTTATTGATTGTTTTTTATTAATAAAAAACAATTTTTTACGCCTTTATTTTTTTTTGGTAACAATAATAAAGTTCTTCGAAATATATTAATTATTATATATTGATATGTTTATTTTTTATAATATAAGTTATATTATTATATTTATTTAATGATATAATAATTTTTTATGCCTTAATTATAATAATTCTTTATTATTATAATTATTTTTATCTTATTTAATTTATTTATAAGGACATTCAGAGTACAATAATTAAAATATTTGTAATTTTCCCTTATTGTTTCATAGTCAAACCTTACAGGAAAAGAACTCTAGCTCTAAGGGGGATCCAGACCCTCAAAATCCTTGCTGACAGGTGTGAGATGTCAAGCTACACACAAAAATTAATCACTTCTGGCCTGGAACTGAGTCACAGGGTCCGTGACTTAATTGATGATGAGGGTTTGATACCAACCAGGGCAGTTTTAACTGTTGCCAAGAGGGTAAAACAATCCTTAAGCTAAAACAATCTTAGTAAAAATCTCAATAAAAACAGCATTAAGTGTTTTCTAAGTCTCTTACACACACTCTGATGTGTTGTTAAGGCTCCAGACTAGGTATTACTATAGTAATGGCTGATTTAATGGTCTAAAATGGGTAAAAATAGCCAAAAATGGCTAAAACCAGCCCTTTTCTGGTCTAAACCATGGTTCAATGATGCCATAATTGGCTTTTCTTTTTTCAGAGTGTTTTCCGCGACTCACAAGAGTAAATTTCAATTATGAATAAGAAAATTTCTGGCTATAAAAGAATGTATTCTTTTCCACATTTTTCTCTTCATGTTAAAGTTTTATTCTTTTTTAATTAGTTTAAAACTGTTAAGCCAATGAATGAAAGATTCCAACCACCCTTCTTTAATCATTTTCAACCCTTTGAACACTTGCAAAAATCATTATAATCATTGTTTGTAACTCTTATAATCATTTTTACCACTGAACCACCCCATAAGTGAATTAAAGCATCTTTCATCACTGTCAACTTTGTTACTTTCTTTCCAAATTCACTCTGGTTGCTTTTGGGCATGTTTTCTCTTCAAATATATTTTTAAAGGACTTTTTTAATTAATTGCTTGCAGCTCTTTGCTTAATTAATTCCAATTGAAATTGCTTTTGAAGAAATTTCTTTTGTAGCCTTAAATATCTCTTTTACAGTATTTTTGGACAAATTTTCATTGTTGGTAAGATCATAAATCTTTATAATATTCTTCTTTTATAGTTATAAAGTTCAAAGCAATAAAATGGGCGTGTTTTCGCTTAAAAATACTATTCCATACTATTTTTAATCATTTTTTACATTATACAAATTTTGAGGAAAGCAAAAGTAGTTGATTTTTAATCAAAGTTTCATATCTACTCCTTAAACTTTGGGGCCTAGCCATGATATTTTACTTGTTAAATAATATTTTACTCTTCAAATGTTATTTCTTATATTCAAACATTTCAAAACTTATAAAAAATATGATTAATTCAAAAAATTCATAAAAAATAATTTTTTTCATATTATAAGTGGGACTTTATTTTTCATTTCTCTTTTGAAAAAATCTTCTTCTACTTAATCAATTGGCTTTTTAATTAATTTTAGGGTCTGAAAACATGGTAAGACAAGAAAATATTGAAACAGCCTTGAAAGTAACCAGCATTATTCCTGCCAGTACTGTTAATTCTGACCATGATAGTACAATTATTATAACTCAGGATAATCAACCAGAACCAATTTCTCCAGAATTGATTAACTTGGATATAAATAATACCCTTCAGAAGGAGAAATATTTGCCCAACAGTAGGTTTTTTGACATAAATTACTATTTTAAGCTTTTTAATCATAAAATATGCCTTCTCAGCTATAACCCCTCAAGAAGCTCTCAAACAGGTCGTAGACGTGATTACGGCAGAAGCCAATCAGTTACAGAAGGACAAGGGTCAGTTGATGATTTCCAAATTAATACATTATGCCATTCTGAAGCTGATAATACTGGTTTACCTGCAAACAGAGCTGATACTAGCACAAGAAGCCTCAGTGAAAGATATACAAAGCCAGCCATAAGGCCTACAACAATGAATTGAAGCCCAAACAGTAGCAGATCCTTGTAGATCTGTGGAAAAACTGCATGAATTCTTACCTGAATGAGAAAAATCCCAGGCCATCCCAACACTTGCAGGTTACTAAATGGATTGCATCCATTGATGGACAAGAAAAACATGATGATTTTAACAGCATAATGGAGGAAAACCATTCCCTCCACCACCCAAGCAAGTGTCAAAAACAGCCCCAGTAGCCAGTGGCAGAAAATTTAATGTAAAAAAACAGCCACAAGCTCAAAACAAGGGCAAAGGCAAGGCACCAGCCACAAACCCTTACAGCCATGGTTACAGAATCCCAAAGATTGAGCAGGATGCCATGGAGAATTTATTCCAGATGGCCAGAACAATGATTGAATTACAGAAAAAGGGGGAAGCCAGATTGAAATATCAGAAATGATTTCTGGCATTTTTGATGGTATCTCAGAGTTGTATGGAGCTATCAATGACGTAAAAAGTCATCTTTCTGATAAACATCAATCCATTTGTAACAATCTTAAGACAAATAACTTAATTCTGAGCCAAATAAATGAAACACTTATGTGTTTTGAGAAAGTTTCAAGACAAATTGAAGCTTCAAATAATGACAATTCTTTTTGAAATAAGATAAATGAAAAATCTGCCATTATTAAAGAATTAACAGAAAAATATTCTGAATTTTATATTGATGACATAATTGACACAAGAATGAAACAAGCCATGAATATTATCAATAAAGATAACAAGAAAGTCCTTTATGACATTAAAAATTTATTTATTGAAGTAAAGACATATACAATTGCCTTGAAGAAATGTTTTGATGCTTCATAAGAAGAAGTATCAAAATTAACAATGAAATTAAATCAAGTCACTGCTGAGAATACAAGACAAACAGAGTTATGGCAAGAGCCAACACATAAAGCAGACATGTAAAAAATTGAAGTAATAAATTTAATAAAATCCTTCCAACATGAATTCAGAAATTTCCAAAGGTGTACCAACAGTAAAATTAATGATATCGGACAAATACTGAACACCTTGCCAAGAACTTATACACCTCTGAATCAGAATGAGGGTACAGGAATTCCCAATCCACAAGTATTGGAGGTTGAAAACTCACAGTTAAAAAATGAATTTTCCACTTCTTTTCGTAACTTGGAGCCATCAATGGGCCAAGCACTCCTGAAAGAAGTACCAAAACTTAAAGAATGGCCTCAATTCAGTGGTTAAGGAGAATATGACCATATAGAATTCTTCAGAGGTATTGAAATGATTAAAGAAAACAAAGCTTTACCATGGTTTTTCCAACAAAAGGACATATTAACAGCATTGTATCCTGACATGTCAGAATGTATGATGCACACAAAAATTCTGAGACAATGTTGAGTGACTTAAAGAATGCTGTCAAAAGCAGGACTACTGAACAATCTTCAGCAGAAGATATTATTAATATATTGTAAGAAGTAACCACCAGCACCAGAAACGGTTCTAGTAGGGTGAATCTCAAAATAAAGTTTAATACACCTTGGAAAGATTATGTGGAAGAAAATTCAAAGGAAAATTCTAATAATATGAAGTATAAATCTGCAGATATAAGCAGAAAGTGCCATATTTGACAAAGCACCAGCCACTTAGCCAAAACATGTCCAAGAAGGGGAAAAATAAATGAAATTTAAATTGAAAAAGAACTTGAGGTTGAAAAAGATGATGATATAATTGAAGATAATTCAGATGATAAGTCATCAATATTTTCTGAATCTTCAAAAGATATAGAAAATATCAATCCCACCTTTGACATCATGGAATCTTACTCCCACTTGCCTTAATTAAGAAATGGTCAACTTGATTTGTCAAAAATTCAAGATGCACAGCTTATGAAGACAAAACCAAACAGTGGAAAAGGTTATATAGCTGTTAACTCCTGTATAACAGAATTTGTAATTGACAACTAACCCACTAAACCTTTACTTTCACCAGGAGCCTTCTCCTCTTGTTTTGGAAAATCTTTTCTTAAAACTTGTGTACCAAATTTTGACAACCAATTGTTACCAATTGATGGAATAAAATTCAATAGTGCAAGTAATCCACTGAAAGCATTGGGAATCTTTGATACCACTATCAAATTTCCACATATTAATGTAAATTTAGGAATCACTGTTGAATTTTTTGTGATGGAAAATTTCTCTAGTACCCATTTTATATTGGGAAATTAATATTGGGTCATGTATGGAATAGAGTTGTGTAACAACAGGGACAGATACTTTACGATTGGAGAGAATAAGATTCAAAAATCTGCCTTTTTACCATATAAAGGACAAATTAAAGTAAGAAAAGTATCACCAGTCAACTTTGAGTTGGATAAATTCAAATCTGAACAGTCAAATGAAGCTGAAATAAGCCTTCATCTGACTGATAAACAGGAAAATTCATGTTCTGCCCTTTCATATGACCACAGAGAAGCATTTGCATCAGACAAAGAACTTTTGCAGGGAATTATTGGTCATAACGTTGACAATATCCTTGATATTGAGAGATCTTATCCACCACTCATAAGAAGACCTGCATATCCAGAAAGTCTTAAATCAATAGAAGCTCTGGAAATTCATATTAAAGAACATCTTGACCTTGGTGTAACAATAAAGGTTGGCCACAATTATTAGTTAGAAATAATTACACCAGTCATACTGGCATGGAATGATGGAAAATATAAAATGGTTGGGTACTTTGGAGCTCTGAACATTTACACTGTTCCAGACTAGTACCCAATACCCAAAATCAAAATTGCCCTTACCCAGATTTCTACCGCAGTGTATATAACCACTATGGATGCCCTTAAAGGATGTCATCAGAATGTGGTGGCACCAAAAGCAAGAAAATACTTGAGAATCATTGTTCATTGTGGAGTTTATGAATATTTGAGGATGCCTTTTGGTACCAAGAAAGCACCTTCACACTTCCAAAGAATGATGAATGAAATCTTTCCTGAAGAACTTTCAGAATGATGGTTAATCATTTACATTGATGACACTGTTGTCTATTCAAAGACGTGGGAAGAACATATATACAGATTATCCAGAGTTTTGACAAAAATCCAATCTGTGAACATGAAGATTTCTTTAAATAAATGTCATTTTGGATTTAAAGAACTCAAAGCACTGGGACATGTAGTATCTGGTTTATCCCTTGGAATTGAGAAAACGAAGTTTCAACAGTATTACTGAAACCTATCCCTCAGAACAAGAAGGATATTGAGTCATTCTCAGGGTTTTCAGGAGATTACAGACAACATATTAAATATTTTTAATCCATAGAAAGACATCTCTATAAATTATGTGACAAATACACAGTACTTGAAGTGAGTGTTGACAGAGTCAAAGCCTTTGAATTGTTAAGACAAGCCTTGACCACTTCTCCACTCTTCCTGATGCCAGACTTTAAACTTCCCTTTAAGCTGTATATTGATGCATTGGGGGAAGGGCTGGTTACTGCACTTAATCAAGTCAAGATTCTAAATGATAAGCCTGTGGAAGGACCCATATGTTTCATATCCAGGAAAATCAAATCAACTGGAGCTAGATATGGCGCCAGTCAGATGGGGTGTTTATTCCTTGTCTGGGCCTTGGAAAATGCAATCACTTCATGGAGGGATGTGTTTTTGAAGTGATAACATATTGTACCACTGTTAAGTCACTTTTAAAACTGATGACACCTAACAGACATATGCTCAGATGTCAAATAGCTATACAAGAGTATATAGGCAATATGACTATTGTTCACAAAGATAGGAATATGCAAAAAAATGCAGATGAACTGAGAAGATGGCCACTACCAAATAGTACTGATAATCCTGCTTATGTTCCAGAAGAAGCTTCCCCACAGATCCTCATAGAAGGAATAAGTGTTACAGACTTGAACACCACTTTGTTTGAAGAGGTAAGAAACAGTTATACTAAGGATAGTAACTGTAGCATTTTATGCCAATTACTTACCACGGACTGTAAAGAAAATTCTTTGATACATTTCTTAGATGAGATATGGAAAAAATCATATGATGAAGGAAGATACCACTTACTGGATGGTATAATTTACCACAGAACTAAGCATACATGTGTCATGAAAGTTTTGGACAGTTCCTTAATCAATTTTGTACTGAAATAATGCCATGACGGCCCCTTCTCAGGATATCTGTCTGAAGACAAAACAAGAGGAAAGATAAAATACTGTATATGGTGGCCAATGTGGCAGAAATATGTTGCAGTGTTTTGAAAAGCTTGTGGCAGATGTCAAAAGGCAAAAATATCCACTGTCAAAAGGCTTGGAAATATGATAAAGATCTGTAAGGTGTGGATATGAAACTTTGATTAAAAATAAAGTACTTTTCCTGTCCTCAAAATTTGTACAAGGTAGAATATAATTAAAAATAGTATGAAATAGTATTTTGAGAGGAAACACGCCAATTCAATTTTTTCAAATTTCTAAGTATAAAGCAATAATATTATAAAGATTTATTGTTTTCCCAAAAATAAAAATTTACCCAAAAATACTCTACAAGAGATATTTAAGGCTACAAAAGAAATTTCTTCAAGAGCAATTTCAATTTAAATTAATTGAGCAAAGAACTGCAAGAAATCAATTAAGGAAAAAATTCTTTAAAAAGATATTTAAAGATAAAACAGGCCCCAAAGTGGCCAGAGTGAATTTGGAAACAAAGTGACAAAGTCAACAGTGATGAAAGATGCTTTAATTCACTTATGGGGTGGTTCAAGGGGTAAAAATGATTATAAGAGTCACAAAAAATGATTATGATTATTTTTTCATGTGGTTGAAAGGTTTAAGATGATATTAAATGTGTGGTTGCAATCTTTCATTGATTGATTTAAGAGTGTTTAAACTAATTATAAAAGGAAAAGATTCTAACATGAAGAGAAAAGTGGGGCAAAGAAGACATTCTTTTATAGCCATCCATTTTCTTACTCCAAAAGTAAGATTTACTATTTTAAGTTGTGGAAAGCACTGTGACAACAGAAAATACAATTATGGTATCATTGAACCCTGGTTTAGACCAAAAAAGGGCTGGTTTTAGCCATTTTAGACCCTTAAATCAGCCATTACTATAGTAATACCTGGTCCAGAGCCTCCAAAACACATAAGAGTGTGTGTAAAGGACGTATAAACCAGTTAAAACTTTTTTTACTAAGATTGTTTCAATTTAAGGGGAGTTTTACCCTCATGGAAAGAGTTAAAACTTCCCTGGTTGGTATCAAAACCTCATCATCAATTGAGTCACAGACCCTGTGACTCAATTACTGGCCAAAAGTAATGAACCTTTGCGTGGATTTCACATCCCATGCCTTGTAGAAAGGATTTTGGGGGGCTGGCTCCCCCTTGGAGCTAGAGTACCTTTTCCCCCCCAGAATTAATCTTCCCAATTTATTTTTTCTTTAATTCCTCATCATGTGATATACTTGTAATTTACACATACAATTCAATTGAGCTTAACGGTACACAAGTGTAATAATTGATACCTCATATGTAAGTTAAAGTTCACTTATGTAATACACACCCACATTTTGACATTTCAATTGAAAATACTTCAATTCCCCATAACTTCTAAACTACACACAACACCTCAATTTTAACACAAAAATTAATGCTTAACACCAGATGTGGTGTGAATTAAATTATGGTTTTGAGGATTTTCAACTTTTGTACAGAAAATACTAAAACTTAATTCAAGCTTTAATGAGATCAGGGCAGATGTAGCAAAACTCGCTCCTCAGTCAGGTTTATTTCCGTCACCTCCAAATGTAAGAGGTGAGGAGAGGGATTTTCACCGCACCGCGAGTGGCTTACAGGTTACAACTAGACAACTGTGGCATATCATACCTGCACATTGTAGTTTGGTAAGGTACAGGTAAAGATTTGTTACAAGAATAATCTGGCTGACGTGTTGGCGCATCAGTCAGGTTTCAACACCCTCCCCCAAAGTTTTACCTGTTACCCGTGACTTTGAAAAATCAAAGTGCTTGAGTTAGAGACTGACCCAATAGCGGCTTTGTCAGTGCATCTGCCTGCATTTCCTGAGTTCTTACCCATTTGACCACAACTCCGTGCTTGCGGATTGCGTTGTTCACAAAGAAAAAAGCACAATCGAGGTATCACATGCGCTTGTGAGACAAATTGTCAATTGAGACCTGTACTGACGCTTGGTTGTCAAAGAAGATTGTCTTCTTGAAGTCCTGTGCCAGTTTAGTGAGCTGGTTTATTGCCTGCACTAGATTTTGTGTTGAGTTGGAAAGAGCGATGTACTTGGAGGCACATGTTGATAGCACCATCATGGTCTGTCGTTTTGATCCCCATAAAATGGGCACATCGCCCAACTGAGATCCACCAGGGCAAATCTTGTGTCAATCGTTGGTGTTTACTTCACGTCAAGCAAACGTCAAGCAGGATACAAGTCGAGCTCACATCAAGCGAACGTCAAGCACATGTCCTACTCTTGTCTTACACCAAATCCTGTGACATCCACCAATATTTGTTCCCCTGTGCCTTCAACTCAGATTCCTCACCACCTAATATCCCGCAACCATCCAATGGTTGGTAAAAATTACACAAGACCCACCTGTTTGCACAAACACACATCAAAGAGGTCCTTCAGCCAGTCTTGATGTAGGAAGGGGGTTTGACTTCACCAGGTCATCCATGAAAGGACTCCCCCTGAGCAGGATTGTCGTTTTGCAGATGAAACTGGTATAGCCCGCCGCACAATACTGCGGGTGCGCTTGCATGTGCATTGGCGTGTGCAGGTGCGCTTTTGTGTGCATTGGTGGGTGCGGGTGCACTTGCGTGTGCATTGGCAGGTGCGGGTGCGCTTGCGTGTGCATTGGTGTGTGAGGGTGCAGGTGCAGGTGCGCAAGGGCCTATTCCCCTTCCAACATGATGATGGCGCAGTTAGAAATTTTGGATGCTGTGAAAGGTGAGTGTGTGGTCATTTGATAATTGAACTTGGCTTATTTGCACTGTACCCAATGTCAAAATAGTAAGTGCTTTGTGGCAATGTGAAATAATGGGCTTTGCTTGTCACAATTGCATGTCTCTGTCACTAAATTTTGAGGCAGTTATTTCACTAGCGAAATTGCTAATGAATCTGAGAGATTTGCATTTTAGTAGACAAAATATCATGAAATAATAGCTTTATCATTACAAGAAGTCCACATGACAGAACTTTGTTATCATACAATTCACAGTTACCTTCAATTTCTTCTTCAGATATAATCAAGTGTCCATCATCAAAACCAACAGATTTATGAATATTCAGATGTGGCCAAACTGGTAAGAAATTCACATCAATCTTCAAAGTTTTTAAGATCAGAAAGTTATTGTTCAGTATGCTAGATGGCTCAGAGACTTTGAAAATGCTATTAATGATACCAAATTGTTGTGAGCTGCCCCTCAGAAAACATATCACACTGTTGCTGAAGTTTTTTGGATTCAGTTGAAAATATATTGTTCCCAATATTAATGTTTGAAACTGAAAAATACCAAGGTGAGACAATCCTTGAAGTGGGAGGACTTGTGGATTTCACGGTAGTGTCTAAGCTGATACAATCAGCTATTTCCCTTGTTGCATGAAAATTCTGTAAGTACTCAACCAGGAAATCATAATTTTTTTGTTCATTGTGGGATTGTTTGTTATATTTATGGTGATTGAACAGGGCAGGTGGCTGTGATTTGAAAAGCTGTTTTATTTCACATGGCACAGATGGGGATTTCAGGAGAACGGAAAGGTTGGAACATCGACAGATATGTTGAAGTAAGATTTTATCTATATCATCTATTCAGAGTTGCAAGAAGTTAGTCTTATTCAGTTCAGGTGTTTAATCAATGTGAATATATTGATATTATTAATTGACGTACATATTTTGTTATTTGTTGGCATTTTTGCAAATACTCCAATCAAGTGCTCATAAACCCATGTGGCTGAGGCTTGTGCTGGGCCCCAACGTTGGAAGAGTTCGGGAATATGATCAGCAAAATGATGATTTGGTTTACTTTTCTGTTTTGGAACAGGAGTTGATTGGAAAGGCGGAATTTTCTCCAATGTTCAGCAAATGCAGTCGCATCATCTATTGAAACAGTCCAACTTGTGGCAATGTTGATAGCACAAATCAAATGGAATGTATTCTTGGTTAGTTCATTTGCAAGTTCTTCTGACTGACCCATTTTTCTTTGAATGTTGGCAGATTGGTGTACATCTAATGACATCTGTTGACTGAGCATTAAAAATGGAATATAGACCTTATTTAAGAGAGCCCATTCAGCAGCTTTTAAGCTACCATGAGAGGGGGAACCCATGTTATGAGGTACTCTTGTCCATGATGAGGGAATTATTGTCTCAGATATGATTTGTCGGAGATGCTCCAGAGCCTCACCCTTGATCTGGTGATCACTCAGTGCAGTGATATCTAATTCAGAGGGAATTTCAGAAGTGGGGATGTAATCAGCATCAAATGAAGGAATCTCTGCAGAGCCACTAGATGGATGTTCCGTGTGAGGGGTGGGCATTGGGAAGTAATTTTTCCTTGTGGAAGTAGTGGGGAGTGGCTCATTTATTATTTTTTCTGCATCTCTTCTCAGGGAGAGGGCCTCTCTCAATGGGATTTTATCAAGAGAGCTGTTGGAGGTCATGGAATCTAATTCTGAACTGTTGGTGTCATTGGATTTCCTATGGGACCTGAGGTAAATTTTTGATTTGGACTCTGGAATGCACAATATGAAAGCTGCATGATCCTTCAAAATTCCCAGTATTAAATTATGCATTATGTCAAGATTAACCATTCTAGTTGCATCCCAATACGGAAGGTCTTCTAAAATTGAATATCGCACTCCATATTAGAGAAAATTGCTTGTCTTTGTTGTGGGGTTTCCCAAAGCCATTTGGCAATGGTTGATTTATTCTTTTGAGATGAGCGTGTGTAGTCAAATTGAGGACCAATTTCTTCAATTTTAGCTTTGTGAATGGTGCAAAAATTACAAAAGTGGTTGCCTGAATGGGAAATAAATCCAGTAAGCTTGCGCATGGCAACCACATCCGTAATGGCTGTGAGAATGGCAACACGGATAAAGGATCCTGAAGGACCTGTTGAGGTGGGTGAAAAATGGTAACCTTGCCATAGCTCTTTGAGCTTGTTGATTAGTGGCATTAATAGGTAATTCAAATGAAGGGAAGTTGGCTCCTTTGGACCAGGGATGAGTCCTGCAACATAGACATTCCCTGGCTTCAATCTTTCACTTGGGGGGAGATTAAGACAAATAAGCATGATAGGTCCAATTCTGGCCAACCGGGTTGACTTTCCATGTGCATTAAACCAGTCCACATAAATTGAGAAAGCCAATGCACCAGGAATGTACATGAATGGGGGGTCATGGATATTTCTAGTGCCAGTGAAGCGTCTCCAGACCAATCCATCCCAGATGTAACATTTGGGGGAACCTTTGGGAGTTTGGGATTGTTGATGTTGATGCAGAATTTCCATAATTCCAGCCCGCTGGAGAAATCTGTCAAGCCAATTTTTGAATAGTTGATGAATGAAATGTTTTGTTGGTATAAATTTTTTCTTCATGTTGGTTGTGTTTTGGGTGCGGGGTTCAAATGAATAGATGAATTTTCCTAATGACTGTGTGCAAGGGGGTTCATGATCATTTGGGTCATTATGGCTTTGACAGTGGGGTTGGTCAGTTGTGACTGATTCAGTAAGGCCATTAAGAGAGAAGCATTGAGGACAACATATATAGTTTTGAATCACTGGTTCCAATTGGAGATGTTCAAATATGGTACTCAGATCTTGAGGTATATGGAATGCAGCAGTGGGGGAACCACCGGAGCTTGAGATGCTGGACTTGATCACCAGGTTTAGGGAGGGGTTGAGAATGTGTGAAGCCCTGCGGGGTCTATTATACCTTAATGGTAGAATGGCAGATATTATTATTCCAAGGTCTTGTGGGGGAAGGGTTTGACTGCTGCTGTATGGTTTCTGTGCAGTTGAATTGAGACCCGGTGCTGTGGAGAAGGTGCTTTGGGTCAATGGTGAATAATCAGCTGGGAATATTTGATCCAATAGAAGTTGTGGGCACTGAGATCCTGATGCAGAAGTAGGGATGTTTGGAAGATATTTGGGTGAAATGGTTGATTTGAGATTTTTAATGTGCTTTTTATATTGGAAAGGTTTGAAGGCAACTCCAGGCCTATCACCCTCAGGGGAAGAGTGTGTTTGAGTTGAGCAGTGTTGACACATGCATATACGCATTGAGGAATAGCGGCGGGTTGTCATTGTTGCAGGAATTGGGAGTATGGTTTGTTTGTGTGTAAATATCTATGGCTGATGTGAAAGTGTTTAGGAATGTTATTAATTGGCAAAAAAATTGAGTGATTATTTATGAAGTGGGAGATGATTTGAGCCAGCTCAGAATTTTATCCCATTTGTAATGGTGCGTGAGCTGAAGCTGATAGAGTGTAACACGTTTCATCCGGATGGCGGAATTGGTTAGGAGTTTAATTGGGTAAAATGCCATGCTGCTCAATGCTCATACATATTCTATTTTATTTACACATGGCGATACTGCGGTTTTGACCCTTGAGGGGCGTTCCAATAGGGATGTGTCAACATTGATTTGGGTGATTGACATTCAAACCATGTACGCTGGCATGCCATCGTACATGGTTAAACCTTATTACAGACATAACAATATAGCTCTATTACATAAGGTGTTTGAGTGCAGCTAAAGTCTTGGTATTTGGTTTGAGTGAAGCAGGCTTTTAATCGGTTGGAATGTGATTTGGATTGTCTCGCCTTTCTTGAAAAGGTGATGTCTCTTTTGTGGGTAAATCCTTCATTAATATACCCCTTTACAGATGTACAATGCTGTGGAATTTCAATGCATATATTGGCAGTCGGGATAATTCACAAAATGTGACAATGGGGTTAAAAGACACAGGAACATTTGGCGTATTATGGGCTTCCGGGAAGTGATAAACGCGACCTCCCCCAATGCCCCCACGTGTGCTACTCGTGCACACAACTTCCTGACTCAGATTGCGTCTTGTCAGAGTCTTTTCAATGATGTACGGAGGCATGCCCCGTACAATTACTATTGGTATTCAGACTGTGGCATCCTAGCAGTAGTAGGATAGGAAGTCATGATTATTAAATTCATAAATAACTTTGCAAAACTCAATTACAATATATCTCATAAAAAGCTATTCTAAAACGGGTCAATCCTGGTTGTGAGTTTAGCTGACCTGGGTACAGTAAAGGTGACCTCATCACTTGAACCAAGACCGCGCTTTGCCACCCAGGCATCACCAAAGTCTAATACTAAGCATTGTGCAAATTCAAATCTAAGAGGTACAGTGGGGTTAAAAGACTCTGATGAGAAGAAACTTTTATTCAGTAAATTACAGATACACTTATTAATATGTAGCCACACTGGCTCCACTAGAATTTTACCCTCTGAAGGTTTTTCGGAAAGGTCAATAAGTGATAAAGCCCCTTTAACTGAGCTTGTTCTCCAGTCTTCTGAGCATACCATCAAACCACAAACCCCCGCCGCACAGAATGCTGCTAATATACCATAGCAAATTCTATTTATTCCGAGATTCTTGTGACATGCCAAAAGAACTTTCATGGCCTCATTTTTTTTTGAGTTTGTGAGTTTGCCATTGATGCCATTAACTTCGACCTTTCTATGTGCACGTACCAGGTTGTATGCAACAATTAAATGGATAACTGTATCCATTAGATCCTCCAGGTTCTTGTGAGGGTTTGTGGATATCTCATTGTCAGCCCCGCCACCTTCAATGCTGAGTTGGGTTGCACGTTGCTTCGATTTACTCAAGCAGGAGGCAAGTTATTCAACTGCTCCCCGTTCGAGTCCAAGAGGATCGGTCGAATCTGCAGTTGGTGCAACATATGGTTTGGGTGCAATCACATTGTATGAGACTAAACTAATGGATTCAAACATAACATTTGCCCAAAAATGTTTAACTGGATTGGCAGGGTAAAGAAGGCTCTGAACCATTTCGAAGAAGGAGTGTTCAGATTTTGGGAGATTATCTGGAGGTTTAGCTGATTCCTTCATCAATTTGAGATTCAAAATGTTGTGATCAAAAAAGGCTTCTGTTTCTGTTGGCTTAAAAAAATCTAACCCTGTATATTGCAATTTATATCACCAGTCAACAGCCAATAATCATGTATCATGCACAAAGATAAAACTCACCTTCCATCTCAAGGTCCTCCAGCCAGGCCTCAATTTTAAGCTCTCGGTTACTGATCACCTTAATACCAATGGGCAGGAATGTATGAGCATCCTTTGTTGGTAAATTGTCCCATCGATTTTTGTAAATACTATTGATATTATCAAGCCCCCTTTTCCATGATTGTTGAGTAATATTGGAATGATAATTCAAAATTCCTGCAAACTCTTCCATGCAGGATAAAAATATTCCTTGAAAATTAGCAGACGATGACACTTTGGACTCAGGGTCAGGAATTATATCAGTCATATCTTGTCCCATTGTATCATGTTTGATTGTTTCCCTTTCTTGAAAGGCTTGAATATTCCAAGTAGAGGCGGGAGGGGTTTCATCATGGATTGTTTCATTGAGTATTGGTGGGCTTTCAGTATGTGGAGCTTCATCATGGATTGTTTCATTGAGTATGGGGGGGGTTCAGTATGCGGAGGTTGATTAACAATATGGTCCCCTTCAACATTGATCATTTCATCACCTTGATCCCAAGAATCCTTTGTGGCTTCAAAGGTACGGCATTTTTTGTTTGTTTTTTTGGTTGAATGTATATTTGGTCTTTTTCCTAATCCTTTTCCTGGAAATCCAATTACAACTCGAGATCATTCAGGTAGAGATTCTCCCACCTCCACACCTGCCCATATATTGTAAGCAGCTATTTTTATCAATTTTGTTTTGAATTAGTAATGGACTTACGGTTCAAATCCATTTTGAGCAGGCTCATGGCTTGAGCAATCTTTTGACGCACATAATCTGGAATTTTACTATCATTTCGAATTTTTTTGAGCCTTGGGATTGTTCGAGCAATGTTGGAGACAAATTGTTCCTTGGATATAATTTACACCTCCCCACTGAAAATTACATCATCTTGCCCATCATGTTCTGTCGGTGCACAAGGTTCAACAGTCTTTTCCTCCTCATAACTTCTAAAATTTGGTTTCTGAGAGCTTGGAGGTTGACCTGACATAAAGGCTATGACACAATATCAGGTTTTGAGAGATTAGAAATATTCAAGATGGATGAATACTCACATTCTGGAAGAACTGGTGGATCTTGATTATCTTCATGTTACTGGCTCTCTACTTCAATGCCTAATTCACAACTACTGGCCATATCAGAGATTTCACTTCCACTCTCTGGGGCTGAAGTTGGTCGTTCATTGAATTCAGTTGAATTTCCTGGGGTTTGGGCCATAGCGGAGGTAGTTTATTAAGCAAATAGATGGTGACAAGTTGATTGATAACTTGTTTGAAAATTTTTGAATAAAAAGATCAAAATTGAAGAAAAAAGGTGGAAGTAAAATAATCACATTTTCAAAATGCGATTTGTCGCAAAGTTGTGGGAGGCGATGTTTTGCAAATTATTTCATATCATGAAAATGAAATCAATTCCCTGTGAGTCATTGAATAAAGTTGACTAGTGAGAAACCTACTAAAGTCAACTTTTGAACTATTCAACACTGATGAGGTAAGGACTAAGCAAAGTGTTCCATTTGAATGATATGAAAGAAAATGGTTTTGTCCGGGAAACAGGAGAAAAAATTCTTGTCTTAAATAGTCCACTTATTAGGTTTTAATTTGTGAGTCTCACAATTTAAAACCTAACCACAACATTGTGAATATACTGACCAATTTCCCCTTAGGTCCTGTTGGCAGAGAAAGCCACTCAGCATATTTTGGCAATTGCGCTCATTGTGTACACCAACAAGCCACCGTACACTATGGATGTAGTACGGAAGCGTAAGTATAAGTCGTGTCAGGAGGGCACTCCGCGAGCGTAAGGAGGATGTCGGGAGGGCACTACACAAGCGTAAGGATAAGTGGTGTTGGGAGCATGTCAGGAGGGCACTACACAAGCATAAGGATAAGTGGTGTCAGGAGCATTTTGGGAGTGCACTCCGCGAGCGTAAGGATGGTAAGCAGTGTTGGGAGGATGTTGGGAGGGCACTACACAAGCATAAGGATAAGTGGTGTCGGGAGCATGTCGGGAGGGCACTACACAAGCGTAAGGATAAATGGTGTTGGGAGCATGTCGGGAGGGCACTACACAAGCATAAGGATAAATGGTGTTGGGAGCATGCCGGGAGGGCACTACACAAGCGTACAGATGGCTAGCGGTGTCAGAGGCATGTCGGGAGGGCACCACGTGAGCATAAAGATGGTAAGGGCGGGGGTGTGAAAGCGTAAGGAGTGGTGAGGACAGAGATGGGTGGGCAGTGTCGGAGTCTCATCTGGAGGGCGGTGCGGGCGCGTAAGCATGCGAAGTGTCAGGGAGGATTAGGTGGGGATGCGCAAGCCAATGAGGTGAAATTACCCGAACATTGAAAATAGTGTTGAAATGGGTTTGGGCTTTGAGTGACATTCTCATGTGACACATGTGACAATTGACGTTGTCTTGACGCTGACGTGACGTGACCCACTAAATCCAGTGACTATAAAGTGACACTAATGCAACTGAAGCAAGATTTTATACTGACAGCGGTGCAAGGTGAAGTCAATCGCAGATGATTGACGCAAGATTTGCCCTGGTGATTGCTCCAGGTCGTCACTCCACAGGTTGAGAGAGAAATTCCGTGGGCGTAGGACAATGCCGTGTCCCCAGGTCTTGAGCAGATACCCCACAAGATGGTCCAACATGGTCCAGTGGGTCCCCATCACTGCCATTGAATGCCTAGCCAGGTAGCTCACAGCAAATTCCAAGTCTGGCCGCGACCCGCTGACCAGGTAAGTGGGCGACCCAATCACTGACCTGAAAGGCGTGGCTTCCATGACGGCTTCTTGTTCCTCCAAAGTCATCTTTGGTATTGGCGGTAGTGGACAGCCATGTTGGAATATTTTCTTGGGGCAGGCGTTGATTATGTTGTTTGTGAGTCTGGTTTGCAATATGGTTACTTCACCTTCACCAATAGCGCATTCCAAACCCACAATTTGCTTCATGGTGGTGGACTATTTGATTTCAAAGTTGTTGCACAGTGCTTTGCAGAACTCCTTGATTTGTGTCAGTGAGTTGGAAGCTATTACGCCATCGTTGATGTGTATCCATATGATGATAATAACTTTGCCTTTTTGGAACATGTACAGAGACAAGTCGATTTTACACAAAGTAAAACCCAGGCCCTCAAGTATGCCTGACAAGTGCAGCCACCAACAACGGCCTGCCTGTTTCATGCCGTAAAAGGCCTTTTGAAGGTGTAGGACCTTTCCCTTGAGGGACATGATGAAATGTGTGGGTGGTTCCATCAGCACGGTTTTGTCCACCAGGCTATAAAGGTACGTGCCGCTCATGTCAAAGGAACATACCTTCCAATGCTGTAGACAAGCGGTTGCCAAGAGCAATCTGAGGGACATCAGAGACAATGTAGGGGCATATGTCTCTGTACAGTCTATTCCTGGTTGCTGTTGATTGCCACATGCCACCAACTGCGCCTTGAACTTCTTGATGTTACCATATTCATTGAGTTTGGTGTTGAAGACCCAGCCATGCCTGATAGTTTTCATTGTCAGTGTTCTGTCAATTGCCTGCCATACACCTCGCCTTTTCATTTGGTTAAGCTCGTCGAGGCACACCTGTTCCCAGTGGTGTTGGTGTGGGCCAACCAATGCCTGCCTCAGGTTTTCTGGAACTGAGATATCCTTTGCTAATGGCAGAAAGTTTATTGCCTTTTCTTCATGTTCAAAGTAAAGCGCCATAAGTGCCTGGGCGAGCGACATCGTGTTGAGCACGTGTCCAAGAGAGCCCTTGGCCAGAGTTCCCTCGTCCAAGTGAGCCATTTAAAATCATGGGAAGATTGCACTTTCCAAATAAATTATTTAGTTTCCCACCTGGTCCCATAGTAACCATCCGCCAGAGGCCAGTAGCAGCTTAAGGAGTTGGCACTCAATGCGTCTTTACGCTATCTTGTTTGGGTGCTCTACAGCTGGCACATGCACAATAGCCGTTTCCCCAAATGGGTATAGTGTTGTGATTGAAGGTGGCCATCCGTAAAAGACCTGGTGTGGCAATGAATCTGGGCACCATCTATTCGGCAAGCAGTGGGGCAGGTAGCATGCCGAGGCGTACGCAAATTGCCAGAAATGGTCAGGGATACCGCTCTCAGACAACATGGCTCTTGCCATATCACCTAGGGTGTGGTTGAGAAGCTCGGCTTTGCTATTCTCCTGTGGGGAATAGGGCAGCAATGGATGAAGACTGATACCTAGCTTTGAGAGTGCCAGGGAGACAAACTCCTTGGCATTGGCTGTTTGTAATTCTTCCGGGCTGATCCCCAGTTGAATGGAAAGATGTGGGATTGCATCCAGTATTGCAGCCGGCGCATCCGATAGACAATGCTGTAAGTCAAGACATGGTCACATATGGTTAATAGGTATCGGAAGCCTTGTGGATCTTGGCTGAATGCTCCCATGATGTCAGAGACTAGGATATTGAGCAGTTTATCCATCGGGACATCCACATGCACCTTTGCCAGTCGGTGGGTGCTCTTCCACTTTGCACACACTTTGCAGTAAAATGGCTTCCAAGATTTCAATTCAAAAGAGGGGACATGCTGCTTCAAAAAGGATCCCACCACTTTGTCACTAGTATGCTCGAGTCTCACATGCTACTTGCGGCAACTCAGTTTTGATGTGGCTGGGAAAGATAACGGATTCATTTCAATCAAAGGTAGGGAAGAGGTCTCAGCCACTGACTCATTGGTATCTTCCCCGACTGTAACATTCATCCACCAACAGTCGTTATGGAAGGTGGTGGTGACTGGGTGATCGCTTACAACTAAAGAAGGCATCAGGCCACTAAACAAAGGAAAAACTCCCGCCCTGCACAATCTTCCCACAGAGAGTATTGTGCCCAATACTTTATTGGAAAATGCCACATCGCCAATGAAAACCAGACACCCTTTGACAGGGACTCTAAGTGTCGCCATCTGGGTGATAGTGATTGATGGATTTGAGTCCATGAAAAGGGTGAATGACACGTAAGTCAGTTGCAAATTTTGCAGACCCAGACAAGTGTATGGATGCACAGCTGTCAATCAATACCTTATTTGCAGCATGACATTCCACGAATTGGACTTGGGAAACCCTCACACGTTGGTACTGGGAGCTCGAGGCCAAATTTGGCTGTTCTTCCGGTGTCCTTGCCCTGACTTGGTTTGCATTGGGGTTTGCGACTCCCTTTGTGTTCGGACAGTCTGCCCCTAATGCCCGGGGCAACCACAGTGAAAGCAGGCGTCCCCAAGTTTGTCGACAAGATGGTCGGGGGGTTGTCTGATGTTGGACGACTGACGCCAAGGGTGCGATGGTCCTGGTGAGAGTGGATTGGGGTAGTAGGCGGATCCGCCATGCGGTAGACAAAGGGAGAAAGCTTACGGGTGTTCTCGTTGGCCTTTGTGGAGGCATTTAGGATAACCTGCCCTACAAATGTTGAGTTTGGTTTCTCCTCCCCCTTTCCCAGGATAGCAGTAGTGACTAGTTGGTTGAGAGTCGCGGGAGTGTGGCATGCAGCTTGGGCTAGGAGGCCTTCAAGCTCATTGGCTTTGATGCCTAGTTTCTTCAACATGGCAAACATGTGGCGTAATGAGAGAACCAGCACGTTGTTTGGTCAGGGAGCACCAGATCCATTTTTGACCAGCATGCCCAGCATTTTGCGGACGATCCGGAGTTTTTCGAAACGGTTTCCAGGGCAGCAACGCACTTTGATAGCATCAAAGAATTCCTTGGCTGTCAATTGCGAATGCGTGAAACCTATGCACAAGGCAAATTTGTGTGGTATGGACGCATCAAGAAAATGGCAGATGGCTCTGTTTTCTTCCAGAGATCTATTTTTGATTAAGGATGGGGAGTCGTCAATCAACATTGCAGTTTTGAGAGCAACACAGAGTGTAAGGTGTGGATATGAAACTTTGATTAAAAATCAAGTACTTTTCCTGTCCTCAAAATTTGTATAAGGTAAAATTCAGTTAAAAATAGTATGAAATATTATTTTTAAGAGAAAACACGCCAATTTTATTGTTTATAACTTTATTAGTATAAAACAATAATATAAAAATTTATTGTTTTACCAACAATAAAGATTTATCCAAAAAATACTCTACAAGAGATATTTTAAGGCTACAAAAGAAATTTCTTCAAGAGCAATTTCAATTGGAATTAATTGAGCAAAGAACTGCAAGCAATTAATTAAAGAAAAAAGTCTTTCAAAAGAATATTAAAGAGAAAACACGCCCAAAAGTGACCAGAGTGAATTTGGAAACAAAGTGACAAAGTTAACAGTGATTCAAGATGCTTTAATTCACTTTTGGGGTGGTTCAGGGGTAAAAATGATTATAAGAGTTACAAACAATGATTATAATGATTTTTTCACGTGGTTAAAAGGATTAAAATGATTTAAAAGTGGTGGTTGGAATCTTTGATTGATTGGTTTAACAGTTTTAAACTAATTAATAAAAGGAAAAGATTCTAACATGAAGAGAAAAGTGGGGCAAAGAAGACATTCTTTTATAGCCATCAATTCTCTTACTCCAAAAGTAAAATTTACTCTTGTCAGTCGTGAAAAACAGTCTGACAACAGAAAAGCCAATTATGGCATCATTGAACCCTGGTTTAGACCAAAAAGGGCTGGTTTAAGCAATTTTTAGCCATTTTAGACCCTTAAATCAGCCATTACTATAGCAATACCAGGCCTAGAGCCTTCAAAACACGTCAGAATGTGTGTCAGAGGCGTAGAAACCAGTTAAAACTGTTTTTATTATGATTGTTTTATCTTAAGGGTAGTTTTACCTTCTTGGCAACAGCTAAAACTACCCCAGTTGGTATCAAAACCTCATCATCAATTGAGTCCACAGACCCTGTAACTCAATTCCAGGCCAAAAGTGATGAACTTTTGCGTGAATTTTGACATCCCACGCCTGTCAGCAAGGATTTTGGGGGTCTAGCTCCCCCTTAGAGCTGGAGTTCCTTTTCCCCCCCAAATTTAATCTTTCCAATTTATTTTTCCTTTAATTCCTCATCATGTATCATACTTATAATTTACACATGTAATTCAATTCAATTGTACAGTACAATACAGTAATAATTGACACCTCATATGTAAATCAAAGTTCACTTATGTAATACACGCGCACATTTTGACATTTCAATTGAATTCAATTGAAAATACTTTAATTCCTCATAACTTCTAAACTAAACACAACACCTCAATTTTAACACAAAAATTGATGGTTAACACCACATGTGGTGTGAATTAACTTAAGGTTTTGAGGATTTTCAACTTTTGTATTGAAAATACTAAAAACTTAATTTAAGCTTATTTAGAGTTGAGTTACAAAAATTTCACTCAGAGGTGACCCCACCTGATTTTTTATGAGGAATCCAATGGTGAAATAAAATTTATATGTTTATTTATTGGATAAAAAGTTATAATAAATTTTATTTAACTTTTTGCCAAATTTATTTATTTTTTCACAATTTTGTTAAAATTTCATTTTTACTTAAATTTTTCAAGTATAAATGTAATTTTATATTTACAAAATTTAAAGTAATTTTATTTTTAAATTATAATTAATTTTTTTATTTTTAATATAATTTTATATTTATATTTTTTATTTTTATTTTAATAATATAAATAAATTTATTTTATTTATATTAATATGTTATTTTTTATATTTGTGGTCTTTTGGGTATATGAAATTACCTCTAAGGCTCACATTCCCTCCCCCTAAAAAAGAATATTACTTTGTAATATTGGTGTTTCTAGTGTGTCTGAATCTCCTCAGGAGTTTGGTGGCTTCTGGTATATCTTTCTCTTCTAACCATTCATCTTCACAAGTTGGGTCACTGTACCTAACAAGGTATTCCCTTACTTTCTTGGTTCTTAATTTCCTTTCTTTAAGAACTTTGGTAATTTTCTTAGCACCAGATGTCTCAATAGGAGGTATAACTTGGGGAATCTTATTCCTCAAGGGAAATTTCTCAGCATCACTAGATTTGTATGGCTTTATCAAGCTTACTGGAAATGTAGGGTGCTTATTGCTAAGTTCTTCAGATAACTCTACTTCAACAGCATTTTCTCCATGGAGGGCCTTAATCACAAAAGGTCCTGCAAAGGAGTCTTTTAACTTTTTACATCCTTTGATGTTATTGAAGTTAGTGGTGGATACAAGAACTAGGTCCCCCACTTTGAAATCTGGAGTTGCATGAGATTTATCCCATTTGTCTTTAGCATATGCAAAAGAGTCCTCCATGCATCTCACTGCATGCTTTCTAGCTTTGTCTAGCATTCCTTTGAAGCTAGCAGCTGTGGGACGTATTTCAATTAAGTCTTTCCTCAAGGAATCTTGGGGTAACTTGGGGTTCCATCCTTTTTCTAGAATAGCAGGAGTCTGATTGGTACTGGAATGGATTGATGTTTTATATGCTAATTCCAGTGCTGGGAACAGAGTACACCAATCATGGGTAAATCCATCACAATCTTTGAATTCAAGGCCATATGCACAAAATCTTCTCACCATGTCCTCTAAGGTTTGGATCATTCTTTCAGCCAGACCATCAGTTTGTGGGTGGTAGGCTGTAGAGAAAGACAGTTTTGTGCCAAATAATTGGTGAAGATTTGTCCATAGAGCTGAAGTGAATTTGGGATCTCTATCACTGATGATATTTGTAAATATCCCAGTCCATGACACTACTCTATTCCATATCAGAAGAGCTGTATCCATGGCTGTATCATCTTTGTGACATGGTAAAAAGGTTGGAGTTTTACTGAATCTGTCCACAATTACTAGGCAAGCATTATAGCTCCTGTCACCTCCTGGTGGTAGGCCAGTTACCCAATCCATATGGACGATTTCCCAAGGTCTGTTTGGTTCTTGGATTTTCATCATATTTCCAAGTCTTTTGCCAGTGGATTTATTTGCCTTTTGGCATCTGTCACAGGTTTTGCAATATTCTGCAACATCTTTTTGCCACATTGGCCACCATATGCAGGTCTTTACTTTCTCTCTTGTTCTGTCCTCAGAAATATGTCCTGAAAATGGACTATCATGGCATTCTTTCAGTACAAGATTGATTAATGACCTGTCTACAACTGTCATGACACATGTGTGCTTGGTTCTGTGGTAAATTATACCATCCAGTAGGTGAAATCTCCCTTCATTATAAGATTTTCTCCATACTTCATCCAAGGCATGTATTAGAGAGTTGTCTTTACAGTCTTTGTTAAGTAATTGGCATAAGATGCTACAATTCTTATCTTGAGTGTAACTATTTCTGACTTCTTCAAAGAAGGTGGTGTTCAAGTCTGTAACACTTATTCCTTCTATTGGAATTTGTGGTGAAGCTTCTTCTGGAACATAAGCAGGATTATCAATGTTATTTGGTAATGGCCATCTGCTTAGTCCATCTGCATTCTTATGAATATTCCCATCCTTATGAACAATAGGCATATTGCCTCTGTATTCTTGTATGGCTATTTGCCATCTGAGCATGTGTCTGTTAGGTGTTTTCATGTTCAAAAGTGATTTCACAGCTGTACAATCTGTTATTACTTCAAAAACACATCCCTCTAAGAAATAGTTCAATTTCTCTAAGGCCCAGACAAGGCATAGACATTCCATTTGACTTGCTCCATATCTGGCTTCAGTTGGTTTGATTTGCCTGGATATGAAACATATTGGTCCTTCTACAGGTTTGTCATTTATGATCTGAACTTGGTGAAGTGCAGCACCTAGTCCATCCCCTGATGCATCAATATACAGTTTGAAAGGCAATTTAAAGTCTGGCATCAGTAAGAGTGGAGCAGTGGTCAATGCTTCTCTTAGAGACTCAAAAGCTTTGACTCTGTCAACAGTCATCTCAAATACTGTGTCTTTGTCACACAACTTATAAAGTGGTCTTGCTATGGATGCAAAGTCTTTAATGTGTTGCCTGTAATATCCTGCAAAACCTAAGAATGACTGAATTTCCTTCTTATTCTGAGGCATGGGTTTTAACAATACTGCTGCAACTTTGTTTTTATCAATTCCAAGGGACAAACCAGATACAACATGTCCTAGTGCCTTAAGTTCTTTAAATCCAAAATGACATTTCTTCAAGGAGATTTTCATGTTTACTGATTGGATTTTTGTCAAAACTCTTGATAATCTGTACATGTGCTCCTCCCAAGTCTTTGAACAGATAATAATGTCATCAATGTAAATGATTAACCATCCCTCTGAGAGTTCTTCAGGGAAGATTTCATTCATCATTCTTTGGAAGTGTGAAGGTGCATTTTTGATACCAAAGGGCATCCTTAAGTATTCATACACTCCACAATGAACAATAATTCTCAAGTATTTTCTTGCTCTTGGTGTTACCACATTTTGATGGAATCCTTTAAGGGCATCCATAGTGGTTATATACACTGCTTGAGATATTTGAGTAAGGGCAATTTGGATTTTTGGTACAGGGTATCTGTCTGGAACAGTGTAAGTGTTCAGAGCTCTAAAGTCCCCAACCATTCTGGATTTTCCATTATGCCACGCCACTATGACTGGTGTAGTTATTTCTACTTCCTCATTGTGGCCTACTTTTCTTATTACACCAAGGTCTAGAAGTTCTTTGATATGAATTTCTAGAGCTTCTCTTGATTTTGGACTTGCTGGATAAGCAGGTCTTCTTAAGAGTGGTGGATAAGGTCTCTCAATGTTAAGAATGATGTCAACTTCATGACCAATAATTGCTCCCAGGGGTTCTTTGTCTGTAGCAAATGCTCCTCTGTGGTCATACAAAAGGGAAGAAAGTTCATTTTCTTGCTTATCAGTCAGATGAAGGCTTATTTCAGCCTCATTTAACTGTTCAGACTTGAATTTCTCTAACTCTAAGTTGACTGGTGATACTTTGTTTACTGTAATTTGTCTTTTAAAGGGTAAAAAGGCAAATTTCTGGCGCTTATTGTCTCCAATTGTAAAGTATCTGTCTTTGTTATTATGTAAATCTATCCCATACATGATTAAATAGTCATTTCCCAATATAAAATGGGTACTAGAGCAATTTTCCATAACAACAAATTCAACTGTGATCCTTAAATTCCCATTTATGTGTGGGAATATGACATTGGTCTCAAAGATTCCTAATGCTTTCATTGGGTTACTTGCACTGTTGAATTTTATACCATCAATTGGTAACAATTGGTCTTCAAAATTTGGTACACAAGTCTTAAGAAAAGATTTTCCAACACAAGAGCAGAAGGCTCCTGGGTCAAGCAAAAGTTTGGTGGGTTTGTTGTCAATCACCACTTCTGTTATACAGGAGTTACCAGCTGTATAACCTTTTCCTCTGTTTGGTTTTGTCTTCATAAGTTGTGCATCTTGAACTTTTGATAAATCAACTTGACCATTGCTCAATTGTGGTAAGTGGGAATAAGATTCCATGATGTCAAAAGTGGCATTGATATTTTCTATATCTTTTGAAGATTCAGAGAATATGGATGACTTATCATCTGAATTGTCTTCAATTATGTCTTCTTTTTCAACATCTGGTTCTTTTTCAATGTCAATTTCATTGATTTTCCCCCTTTTTGGACATGTATTGGCTAAATGGGTGGTGCTTTGGCAAATATGGCATTTTCTGACTGTATCTGCAGATTTATATTTAATATTACTAGAATTTTCTTTGGGGTTTTTGTCCACAGAATCTTTCCAAGGTGTATTAAACCTTGTTTTAAGATTCACCCTACTAGAACCAATTTTGGTTCTGGTCGTTACTTCTTCTAGTATATTGATAATATCCTCTGCTGAAGATTGTTCAGTAGTCCTGCTTTTCACAGCATGCTCTAAGTCACCTCCACATTGTCTCAGAATTTTTCTATGGATCATAAATTCTGACATGTCAGGATATAATGCTGTTAATCTGTCCTTTTGTTGGCAAAACCATGGTAAAGCTTTGTCTTTATCAGCATTAAATTTGGCAGATTCAAAGGCTGTTTCAACTTTAAACCTCCAAGCATCATTTGCCCATTTGTTGATGATTTGGGTTTTCCACCAAGTCCAACTCTGGTGTCCATGTGCTTGTCTTATTTTGATGTACCATCTGTGAGCTGATCTGGTAAACAAGGTGTTAAACCTGGCTGTTACCAATCTGTCTTGTAATTCAAAATCCTCTTTGATCATGTCAATACCTCTAATGAATTCCATATGGTCATACTCTCCTTCACCACTGAAGTGAGGCCATTCTTTAAGTTTTGGAACTTCTTTCAAATTTAATGTAATTTTAATTTTAAATTTTAATTAAATTTTTTTTATTTTGAATATAATTTTATATTTTTATTTTAATTTTTTATTTTAATAATATAAATAAATTTATTTTATTTATATTTATATACTAATTTTTGTATTTGTGGTCTTTTGGGTACATGAAATTACCTCTAAGGCTCACATTGCCTCCCCCTAAAAAAGAATATTACTTTGTAATATTGGTGTTTCTAGTGTGTCTGAATCTCCTGAGGAGTTTGGTAGCTTCTGGTATATCCTTTTCTTCTAACCATTCATCTTCACAAGTTGGGTCACTGTACCTAACAAGGTATTCCCTTACTTTCTTGGTTCTTAATTTCCTTCCTTTAAGAACTTTGGTAATTTTCTTAGCACCAGATGTCTCAATAGGAGGTATAACTTGGGGAATCTTATTCCTCAAGGGAAATTTCTCAGCATCACTAGATTTATATGGCTTTATTAAGCTCACTGGAAATGTAGGGTGCTTATTGCTAAGTTCTTCAGATAATTCTACTTCAACAGCATTTTTTTATTTTTAATATAATTTTATATTTATATTTTGATTTTTATTTTAATAATATAAATAAATTTATTTTATTTATATTAATATGTTATTTTTTATATTTGTGGTCTTTTGGGTAAATGAAATTACCTCTAAGGCTGACATTCCCTCCCCCTAAAAAAGAATATTACTTTGTAATATTGGTGTTTCTAGTGTGTCTGAATCTTCTGAGGAGTTTGGTAGCTTCTGGTATATCTTTTTCTTCTAACCATTCATCTTCACAAGTTGGGTCACTGTACCTAACAAGGTATTCCCTTACTTTCTTGGTTCTTAATTTCCTTTCTTTAAGAACTTTGGTAATTTTCTTAGCACCAGATGTCTCAATAGGAGGTATAACTTGGGGAATCTTATTCCTCAAGGGAAATTTCTCAGCATCACTAGATTTATATGGCTTTATTAAGCTCACTGGAAATGTAGGGTGCTTATTGCTAAGTTCTTCAGATAATTCTACTTCAACAGCATTTTCTCCATGGAGGGCCTTAATCACAAAAGGTCCTGCAAAGGAGTCTTTCAACTTTTTACATCCTTTGATGTTATTGAAATTAGTGGTGGATACAAGTACTAGGTCCCCCACTTTGAAATCTGGAGTTGCATGTGATTTATCCCATTTATCTTTAGCATATGCAAAGGAGTCCTCCATGCATCTTACTGCATGCTTTCTAGCTTTGTCTAGCATTCCTTTGAAGCTAGCAGATGTGGGATGTATTTCAATTAAGTCTTTCCTCAAGGAATCTTGGGGTAACTTGGGGTTCCATCCTTTTTCTAGAATAGCAGGAGTCTGATTGGTACTGGCATGGATTGATGTTTTATATGCTAATTCCAGTGCTGGCAACAGAGTACACCAATAATGGGTAAATCCATCACAATCTTTGAATTCAAGGCCATATGCACAAAATCTTCTCACCATGTCCTCTAAGGTTTGGATCATCCTTTCAGCCAGGCCATCAGTTTGTGGGTGGTAGGCTGTAGAGAAAGATAGTTCAGTGCCAAATAATTGGTGAAGATTTGTCCATAGTGCTGAAGTGAATTTGGGATCTCTATCACTTATGATATTTGTAAATATCCCAGTCCATGACACTACTCTATTCCATATCAGAAGAGCTGTATCCATGGCTGTATCATCTTTGTGACATGGTAAAAAGATTGGAGTTTTACTGAATGTGTCCACAATTACTAGGCAAGCATTATAGCTCCTGTCACCTCCTGGTGGTAGGCCAGTTACTGTAAGGTTTGACTATGAAACAATAAGTAAAAATTACTAATTTTTTACTTATTGTACTCTGAATGTCCTTATAATTGAAATAAATAAGATTAAAATAATAATAATAATAAAGATATATTATTATTATGGCGTAAAAATATTATATTATTAAATAAATATAATAATATAATTAATATTATATGAAATTATAATATTATAAATAATATATTAATATAAAATAATTAATATATTATAAAGCTCTTTATTATTGTTACAAACAAATAATAAAGGCGTAAAAAATTGTTTTTTATTAATAAAAAACAATTAATAACAATAATATTACTAATATTAAAGTTATGAATTAATATAAATACTATTTATATTAATTAAAAAATTATTAAAAGAGTAATAATAGAGAAATTATTATAATAAGAGAAAATAACCTACTTTTAACACTTAATATAATAATTTTGAAGTAGTTTACGCCAAAAAATATAAATACAACCTTTTCAAATTGTATTTACAATAAAAATAAAGAAAATTACAAATTATTCTGGATTTTTACGTGGAAATGAGTTATTAGAGAGATTTTTTAACAAAAACAATTAAATAAATGATTTAATCACGTCAAAAGAGTTGATTATAGCAAGGTGGTCTTTGGTCTTTAATAATATAACAGTTTTTATATATAAAGAATAAAGAAATTACCTTTGATTTAATTGATTTAATGTTTTTGATGCGTCTGAGGGGAAAATAGAGTAAAAAGAGCTCTATTTATAGTAAATACCTCCCTCCTAGAGTCCAACAGGCTTCTAGTAGACGTGTACTGATCATATCCACTGGAATTGATCAATATTTTAAGGTTTGAGGGTGATTACATCATGATCAAATCATATTACATCATTATTACACCATTATTTAGAGTTATCACTATAACTCTAAGTTTGATGACATCAGAGGCTTGGAAGAACCCCAAATTTCGTGGATTTTATTAGTTTTAATCATAAACTAATAGTATTCACCAATTTAATCACTCTTAAGACTGTTAAACTTAATTTAAGGTTACAGTATGTGATCATAACAGCTCAATTTAAGCTCAAACTTTGATCCTCAATAACTTTTAAGGTTTTCACGCTACAGCAATTCAGAGAGTGAATTCTGATAGCCTGACATAACCCTATTATTCTGCCAAGAGCTTTTCATTACATCATCAAAACTCTAATTTTGATGATTTTTCTTGTAACTCATCTTTTCTGTCGAAATTCAATATTTTAAACTTCAAACCTTGATTTCAGGGGGTTATACCCTGAATTTAATAATAAGAATTACGTCATTCTTCTCGAATAAACCAGTAGAATTCAACTGTGTACTTTTTTTTAAGTTTGGACTACTTTCACAACAAAGTGGTCAACAGCTCTGTTGATTTTTATCAATATTTCCTCATAAGTCTTAACCTTGTTTATAATTTGCAAAATAAAGTTCATATCTGTGTTCTTACAGTAATTACGTGGTAACTTTATTTTTGGTTCATCATTCTAGCATGTATAGTTTAGAAGATATTAGCTATGATCACTGAATATATGCGTTGACCAAAAAAGTGCATATATTCAGGATAATTCCTTAAGTATTGATTTTGGGAATTAGCTTATTAATTGTTTTATATGTGGAATTTTGTGGGGAATCTACTGGTACAATTTATTTCACATGTTGTTTCATTGGTTTCTGAGATAAATAAGGTTTTATGGTTTTTATAAGGTATTATACCCTATAATTCCTTAAATGTTGACTTTACAGATATGCCATAAAAGTGGTATATGTGTATTTTTCCATGGGGAATCCAATGGTATAATTTATTTCACATGTTCATTCATTGGTTTTTAAGTTAAACCAATTTTAGTACCAATTTATGGTATTTTTTGTATATTTGAGTAATTATTTTTAGTGTATAATTATTCTAATTAATTTTAATATGATTATATTAAAGGTATAATTATTATTAATCTTTTTTGTGACCTTATTGGATATGTGGTCATATCTCAAAGGCTCACATTCCCTACCACCAAAAAAGATTGTACCACAATCTGATATATGTGATTAGGGTATCATCCACTGTCCTACCTCTTCAAAAGACTTTGTTAGTCTTGAAGCTCAATAATGCTTAACTTTTTATTCTTCAGGTTTTCTTTCATGTCTGAATCTTCTTAGTAATTTATCAGCATTTGTTATATCTTTCTCAAGTAGCCATTCATCTTCTTGAGTTGAATTTCTATACCTTACAAGGTATTCCCTTTCTTTTTTGTTTCTTGTCCTTCTTTCTTTAAGGACTTTTATTATTTTCTTTTCCTCTCCTTCCTCCAAGGGGGGAATTTCAAGTGGGGGTTTATTTCTTAGTGGAAATAATTCCTTGTCACTTGAACTGTAAGGTTTTATCAGACTTACAGGGAAAGTTGGGTGTTTGTTCATTAGTTCACCTGTGAGTTCTAATTGCACAGCATTGGGTCCATGGAGTGCTTTTATCATAAATGGTCCTGCAAAGGAATCTTTCAATTTCTTTGGGCCTTTTATGTTATTGAAATTAAGGGTTGATACTAAAACCAAGTCTCCTCCTTTGAAATCAGGTGGTTTATGACTTTTATCCCATCTTTCTTTTGCATATTTAAAAGAATCTTGCATGCATCTGTTTGCATGGTGTCTTGCTTTGTCAAGCATTATCTTGAAACTGCTTGCTGTTGGATGTATATCCACTAAGTCCTTTTTGAGGGTATCATAAGGAAGTCTTGGATTCCAACCTTTCTCTAGCATTGCTGGTGTTTTGGCAGTGGAAGAATGGATTGATGTCTTATATGCCAGTTCAAGTGCTGGTATTAGTGTACACCAATCATGGGTAAAACCATCAGAATCTTTCAATTCTAGCCCATAAGCACAGAATCTTCTGATCATATCCTCTAGGGTTTGTATCATTCTTTCTGCTAGACCATCAGTTTGAGGATGATAAGCTGTTGAGAATGATAACTTTGTCCCAAACAAGTTATGGAGGTTTGTCCATAATGCTGAAGTGAACTTTGGGTCTCTGTCACTTATAATATTTTGGAATAAGCCTGTGTGGCTAATGACTTTATTCCATATCATTATGGCTGTATCCATAGCTGTGTCATCTTTATGACATGGTAAGAACATGGGAGTTTTACTGTACCTGTCAACTAACACTAGAAATGCATTATAACTCCTGTCTCCTCCTGGAGGTAAGGCTGTTACCCAATCCATATGAACTATTTCCCATGGGGATTTTGGTTCTTGGATTTGGATCATCATTCCAAATTTCTTTCCTGTGGCTCTGTCGGCTTTTTGACATCTGTCACAGGTTTGGCAGTACTCTGCAACATCTTTCTTCCAATTTGGCCACCAAGAGCAGGTTTTCACCCTCTCTAGTGTCCTATCTTGTGAGAGATGTCCAGATGCAACACTATCATGACACTCATGTAAAATAGTGTTTATTAGTGTTCTATCTGTTAAGGCCATAACACATGTGTGTTTTGTTCTATGGTAAAGGATTCCATCAAGGAGGTGGAATCTTCCTTCATCATATGCCTTTTTCCATATTTCATCTAGTTTTGATGAAAGTGATGGATCTTTGCAGTCTTTCATTAGAAGTTGGCTTAAGATATGGCAATTTTTGTCTGTCTTATAGCTTTCTTTAACTTGGTTAAAGAATTCTGTGCCAATGTCTGTAACACATATTCCTTCTATATGGTGCTCTTCTTGTGGTACCCATGCTGGATTGTCAGGGGTATTTGCTAGAGCCCATCTGCTAAGACCATCTGCATTTTTATGGATATTTCCAGATTTATGAACAATAGTCATATTTCCTCTATATTCTTGGATAGCAATTTGCCATCTCAGCATATGTCTATTTGGAGTCTTCATATTTAATAGTGATTTCACAGCATTACAGTCTGTGATTACATCAAATACTGTGCCATCCAAATAATAATGCAGTTTTTCTAAAGCCCATACTAGGCATAAGCATTCCATTTGGCTTGCTCCATACCTTGCTTCTGTTGGCTTTATCTGCCTTGAAATGAAACAAATTGGTCTTTCTACTGGTTTGTCATTGATAATTTGTGTTTGGTGAAGTGCAGCACCTAGTCCTTCTCCACAAGCATCAATGTACAGTTTGAAGGGTAGTTTCCAATCTGGCATCAAAAGAAATGGGGCATTTGTTAAGGAATTTTTCAATTCTTCATATGCCTTGACTCTTTCTTCTGTCATCTCATAGACTGTTTGTTGGTCACATAGCTTATACAAGGCTTTAGCAATCTTTGCAAAGTCCTTTATATGCTGTCTATAGTAACCAGCAAATCCTAGAAATGATTGCATTTCTTTTTTAGTTTGAGGCATTGGTTTAAGTAGTACTGCTGCTACTTTATTTTTGTCTATGCCTAGACTAAGTCCAGATACCACATGTCCTAGTGCTTTTAATTCACTATATGCAAAATGACACTTTTTCAAGGAAATTTTCATATTTACTTGGACTATTTTCTGTAGTACCCTTTCTAGTCTTGTAAGGTGATTGTCCCAAGTGTCTGAGCAAACTATGATATCATCAATGTAGATTATTAGCCATCCTTCTGATAATTCTTCAGGAAATATGGTATTCATCATTCTTTGATAATGGGAAGGTGCATTTTTTATCCCAAATGGCATTCTTAAGTATTCAAAAATTCCACAATGGACTATTATTCTTAGTAGTTTCTTGGCATTGTCTGTTAAGACATTTTGATGAAAACCCTTAAGAGCATCCATAGCTGTGATGAACTTAGCTTGTGACAATTGGGTTAATGTCTCATGGATTCTGGGTATTGGATATCTGTCTGGAATGGTATAGGTATTCAGGGCTCTGAAGTCTCCTACCATCCTTGATTTTCCATTATGCCAAGTTATAATGACAGGTGTAGTAACTTCTACTTGTTCATTATGTCCAACTTTTCTTAATACTCCAAGGTCCATTTATTCTTTAATGTGCACCTCTAAGGCTTCTCTAGCTCTTGGGCTGGCTGGATAAGCAGGTCTTCTTAATAAAGGTGGGTAAGGTTTTTCTACATTAAGAATTATATCCACTTCATGTCCAATTATGGCACCTAGTGGCTCTTTGTCAGTTGCAAAGGCATTTTTATACTTAAATAAGAGGTCAATCAATTTTTCTTTCATTTTTTCTGTTAATTCTTGATTGAATTCTGCCTCTCTGAGTTGTTCAGATATAAAAAGTTCTTTTTCTGGAATTTTTTCCTCATTCTTAATAACTGTGATTTGTTTTTTGTTATTTAAGAATCCAAACTTTTGTCTTTTATTATCTCCTATGGTAAAATATCTATCCTTTTGGTTGGAGATATCTATACCATAGATTGATAAGTAGTCATTCCCAAGTATGAAATGATTACTAGTACAGTTGTCCATTACTACAAACTCTACTTTAATTCTGACACATTGTGAGGGATGAGGAAAAATTAGTGTTAAATAAATTATTCCAAGGGGCTTCATGCTCTCACTTGCACTACTAAATTTGACACCTTGTATTGGCATAAGTTTTTCTTGCCAGTCTGGGACAATGGTTTTTAAATAACTTTTGCCAACACAAGTGCAATATGCTCCTGTATCCAAGTTAACCTTTCCTTCTTGGTTATCAACCATAACAATACTAATACTTGATTTTCCAGCTGTATATCCCATTCCCCTTGCAGGTTTGGTTCTATACATTTTGGCATCTTGTATGTTTGTCAGATTTGTGTCAGATGTTCCAACTTGTGGCAAGTTTGAGTTAACATCTAGTACTTCATAAATTATATCAATATTATTAATTTGTGCATTAATTATATTGATTTCATCACTTTCAGAGCTTTCTGACTCTTCTGTCTCTTTTTCAGAGTCAGATTCATCTTCTTTGTCATTGTGGTTTTCTGTTTCCACAATTTCATTAATCTTTGCTTTTTTAAGGCAATTATTGGCTAATTGTCCAATACCTCCACATTTATGGCATTTTCTTTGCTCATTATTGTTGGATGTATTGGGTTTAAAGGATTCTTTTGATTTATCTTTCTTGATAAATGGTTTGTTTTGGCTTTTAATGTCCAATCTTTTCCAAGTCCTGCCAATTTTTGTTCTTGTCACTATATCTTCTAGTGCATTTATATACTCTTCTGTGGAGCATGGTTCTATACACCTGCTTCTTAGGGCATGTTCTAGTTCCCCTCCACATTTTTTAAGTATTTTCATATGCACCATTTTCTGTGACATTTCTGGGTACAGTGCATTAAGTCTTTCAACTTGTTTTAGGAACCAAGTTAAAGGTTTATCTTTCTCAGGGTCAAAGAAAGAGTTTTCAAATGCATTTTCTATCTTATACCTCCAGGCATCATTTGCCCACTTGGTGATTATTTCTTGTTTCCACCAAGACCAGGTATTTTTACCATTTGTTTGTCTTATGCCATAATACCATCTTTTTGCAGATTTCTCAAACAATGAATGTAATCTTGCAGTGATTAATTCATCTGGTATGGCATAGTCTTCTTGTAACATGTCAATTGTTTTAATAAATGACATGTGGTCATATTCACCTTCTCCTGTGAATGTTGGCCATTCCTTCAATTGAGGTGCTTCCTTCATTAAGACTTGGTTATTGTCTTGGTGACTCAAGTCTGTTATGAAAGGATTTGACAATTCCTCTTTTGTTTTAATAGGGCTTCTTATATGAGAAAATGGTGTTGATAACTTTGGCATATTTAAATTAGCCTCATTAATTTTATCCATTTTTTCAGTAATAAGTCTTATTTCACTCTGAATATCATCTTTCAGATGCATTCTTGCTTCATCACTTTTTTCCACATGGTCCACAAGTAATTTTTGGTGTGATGAAGTCTTTTCTTCAAATTTTTCTACAGAAATACTTAATTTATTTAATTTTTCTGTAATATTGTCAATACTCACATCATAATTGATTGTCAAAGTTTTATCTTTGATATCTTTTATGTATTTATACAATTCTTGTTGTCCTTGTATTAATTTTTGAGTATTGTCAATTAAATTCTTTGGTTTGTTATTTTCAACAATAAACTTAATGTTGTCAATTTCTTTCTTGTTTTGCACAACAATTTTTGTTAAAGAAGATGAATTGTTATTTATTTCTTGTAGTGATAATAAACTGTCTTTAATTTCTTTTAGAGGTAATATACTATTTTTAATTTCTGTTAAAGTATTTACAACATCTTTGGACAAGGTTATTTCTTTGGGAAATGAGGTTGTCTCATTCTTTGCTCTTCCTTGTCCTTGAATTCCATCAAGGTTCTGGCCATGTTGAAAACATTGTCCATGGCATCCTTTTGGATTCTTGGGATTCTGTAGCTTGGGGAATATGGTTTCCTCCAATGCTTTTTCTTGTTCTTTTTCCCTTCTTGGGGAAGTGGGTTGGCTTGAGGCTTGCTGGTAGAAGCTACTGGGGCTTCTTCCTTGGTTGCCTCCCTCTTTTTGGCATGATAATCCTTGATCTTTTTGATTTGAGGTTTGGATGACAGTGGATTCCATCCATTGGAGTATTTCACTATCTCCTCCTCTTTGAGGAACTTTTTCAGGATGTGCCAGGAGTTCATCACTCCTTGGTGTATTTGAGGCAGCATTTCCAAGTCTTTGTCCTTGTATACTGTGTAATACTGCTTGTACTGGCTCATGTAGATGTCTATTTGAGCCCTCTGAATGTGATTTGTACCTATTTGAGTTACTCATACTTAGTTCCAATTCAGGCTCAGATATCATGGGCATTTCTGGGACTTGCCTTTGGGATAAGGCACTTCCTTGTGTGGATTCTGTTCCACTGGGGATATTGCCCTTTCTTTTCCCTTTTGAGGGATCAATTCTACTTCTGAGTCCAGCTCCATCTGATTGGATGGAGTATTGGGAACCTCTTCTGGTAGTCATAATTAAAGAATAAGAAAAAATAAAAGTATTTTAGAATAAAATTCTTTTATGGCAATTTAAAAAGAGGTGCTCACCTTCAGAGTCTTGAATGGTGGGCCCTGGAAAGTCTAATTTCTTAGCTTTCTTTCTTTTGGTGATAACTGGTGTTGGAGAACTTTGACAAGTTTCTTCCACCAACCTCTCAACAGTAGTTTGGTTGTCTTCTGTTGGGTTATCTTCAAACACTAAAAAAGACAAATAAATATAAGTCTTTTTATAAGAAGTGTTATTTTTGGTAAGATATGGCAATTTTCCACGTAGAAATTGCTTTTATATCTTTAAAAAAGTGAAATAAATAAAGAAATGAATAAAAATGAATAAAAATAACTTTTTTTATTGGTTTTTAATATTTTTTAATATTTTTTTATATATATTTTTATTTTTATTTTTAAAGAATAAAATAAAAAATGAATATGATTCTTATAAAATTAAATTATAATAAAAATTATTTTTAATTTATAAAATATCTCTTTCAATCACTAGAGTCACTCAAAGAAAGTTTTTGCAAGTCTAAGGATGTGAAAAACCACGTGTAAGACAGTACAATTGCTTTCCAAATGCCTCAATAGCTTTTAAAATCAATAAAATATAAAATTATTATATAATTGTATGATTATAAATATGATTTATTATTGGATAAACCCAATTAGAATCTTTTTAAAGGTCTTTTAAGTAAATATCACGGCCAGGCCCCCAAATGTAAGGTTTGACTATGAAACAATAAGTAAAAATTACTAATTTTTTACTTATTGTACTCTGAATGTCCTTATAATTGAAATAAATAAGATTAAAATAATAATAATAATAAAGATATATTATTATTATGGCGTAAAAATATTATATTATTAAATAAATATAATAATATAATTAATATTATATGAAATTATAATATTATAAATAATATATTAATAGAAAATAATTAATATATTATAAAGCTCTTTATTATTGTTACAAACAAATAATAAAGGCGTAAAAAATTGTTTTTTATTAATAAAAAACAATTAATAACAATAATATTACTAATATTAAAGTTATGAATTAATATAAATACTATTTATATTAATTAAAAAATTATTAAAAGAGTAATAATAGAGAAATTATTATAATAAGAGAAAATAACCTACTTTTAACACTTAATATAATAATTTTGAAGTATTTTACGCCAAAAAATATAAATACAACCTTTTCAAATTGTATTTACAATAAAAATAAAGAAAATTACAAATTACTCTGGATTGTTACGTGGAAATGAGTTATTAGAGAGATTTTTTAACAAAAACAATTAAATAAATGATTTAATCACGTCAAAAGAGTTGATTATAGCAAGGTCGTCTTTGGTCTTTAATAATATAACAGTTTTTATATATAAAGAATAAAGAAATTACCTTTGATTTAATTGATTTAATGTTTTTGATGCGTCTGAGGGGAAAATAGAGTAAAAAGAGCTCTATTTATAGTAAATACCTCCCTCCTAGAGTCCAACAGGCTTCTAGTAGACGTGTACTGATCATATCCACTGGAATTGATCAATATTTTAAGGTTTGAGGGTGATTACATCATGATCAAATCATATTACATCATTATTACACCATTATTTAGAGTTATCACTATAACTCTAAGTTTGATGACATCAGAGGCTTGGCAGAACCCCAAATTTCGTGGATTTTATTAGTTTTAATCATAAACTAATAGTATTCACCAATTTAATCACTCTTAAGACTGTTAAACTTAATTTAAGGTTACAGTATGTGATCATAACAGCTCAATTTAAGCTCAAACTTTGATCCTCAATAACTTTCAAGGTTTTCACGCTACAGCAATTCAGAGAGTGAATTCTGGATATCCTGACATAACCTTATTATGCTGCCAAGAGCTTTTTATTACATCATCAAAACTCTAATTTTGATGATTTTTCTTGTAACTCATCTTTTCTGTCGAAATTCAATATTTTAAACTTCAAACCTTGATTTCAGGGGGTTATACCCTGAATTTAATAATAGAAATTACGTCATTCTTCTCGAATAAACTAGTAGAATCCAACTGTGTACTTTTTTTTAAGTTTGGACTACTTTCACAACAAAGTGGTCAACAGCTCTGTTGATTTTTATCAATATTTCCTCATAAGTCTTAACCTTGTTTATAATTTGCAAAATAAAGTTCATATCTGTGTTCTTACAGTAATTACGTGGTAACTTTATTTTTGGTTCATCATTCTAGCATGTATAGTTTAGAAGATATTAGCTATGATCACTGAATATATGCGTTGACCAAAAAAGTGCATATATTCAGGATAATTCCTTAAGTATTGATTTTGGGAATTAGCTTATTAATTGTTTTATATGTGGATTTTTGTGGGGAATCTACTGGTACAATTTATTTCACATGTTGTTTCATTGGTTTCTGAGATAAATAAGGGTTTATGGTTTTTCTAAGGTATTATACCCTATAATTCCTTAAATATTGACTTTACAGATATGCCATAAAAGTGGTATATGTGTATTTTTCCATGGGGAATCCAATGGTATAATTTATTTCACATGTTCATTCATTGGTTTTTAAGTTAAACCAATTTTAGTACCAATTTATGGTATTTTTTGTATATTTGAGTAATTATTTTTAGTGTATAATTATTCTAATTAATTTTAATATGATTATATTAAAGGTATAATTATTATTAATCTTTTTTGTGACCTTATTGGATATGTGGTCATATCTCAAAGGCTCACAGTTACCCAATCCATATGGACAATTTCCCAAGGTCTGTCTGGTTCTTGGATTTTTATCATATTTCCAAGTCTTTTGCCAGTGGATTGCTTTGCCTTTTGACATCTGTCACAGGTTTTGCAATACTCTGCAACATCTTTCTGCCACATTGGCCACCATATGCAGGTCTTTACTTTCTCTCTTGTTCTGTCTTCAGACAGATGTCCTGAAAAGGGACTATCATGGCATTCCTTCAGTACAAGATTGATTAATGACCTGTGTACAACTGTCATGACACATGTGTGCTTGGTTCTGTGGTAAATTATACCATCCAGTAGGTGAAATCTTCCTTCATTATGAAATTTTCTCCATACTTCATCCAAGGCATGTATTAGAGAGTTGTCTTTACAGTCTTTGTTAAGTAATTGGCATAAGATGCTACAATTCTTGTCTTGAGTGTATCTGCTTCTGACTTCTTCAAAGAAGGTGGTGTTCAAGTCTGTAACACTTATTCCTTCTATTGGAATTTGTGGTGAAGCTTCTTCTGGCACATAAGCAGGATTATCAATATTATTTGGTAATGGCCATCTGCTTAGTCCATCTGCATTCTTATGAATATTCCCATCCTTATGAACAATAGTCATATTGCCTCTGTATTCTTGTATGGCTATTTGCCATCTGAGCATGTGTCTGTTGGGTGTTTTCATGTTCAAAAGTGTTTTGACAGCTTTACAATCTGTTTTCACTTCAAAAACACATCCCTCTAAGAAGTAGTTTAATTTTTCCAAGGCCCAGACAAGGCATAGACATTCCATTTGACTTGATCCATATCTGGCTTCAGTTGGTTTGATTTGCCTGGATATGAAACATATGGGTCCTTCTACAGGCTTATCATTTATGATCTGAACTTGGTGAAGTGCAGCACCCAGTCCATCCCCTGATGCATCAATATACAGTTTGAAAGGCAATTTAAAGTCTGGCATCAGTAAGAGTGGAGCAGTGGTCAATGCTTCTCTTAGAGACTCAAAAGCTTTGACTCTGTAAACAGTCATCTCAAACACTGTGTCTTTGTCACACAACTTATAAAGTGGTCTTGCTATGGATGCAAAATCTTTAATGTGTTGCCTGTAATATCCTGCAAAACCTAAGAATGACTGAATTTCCTTCTTATTCTGAGGCATGGGCTTTAACAATACTGCTGCAACTTTGTTTTTGTCAATTCCAAGGGACAAACCAGATACAGCATGTCCTAGTGCTTTAAGTTCTTTAAATCCAAAATGACATTTCTTCAAGGAGATTTTCATGTTTACTGATTGTATTTTTGTCAAAACTCTTGATAATCTGTACATGTGCTCCTCCCAAGTCTTTGAACAGATAATAATGTCATCAATGTAAATGATTAACCATCCCTCTGAGAGTTCTTCAGGGAAGATTTCATTCATCATTCTTTGGAAGTGTGAAGGTGCATTTTTGATACCAAAGGGCATCCTTAAGTATTCATACACTCCACAATGAAGAATAATTCTCAAGTATTTTCTTGCTCTTGGTGTTACCACATTTTGATGGAATCCTTTAAGGGCATCCATAGTGGTTATATACACTGCTTGAGATATTTGAGTAAGGGCAATTTGGATTTTTGGTATTGGGTATCTGTCTGGGACAGTGTAAGTGTTCAGAGCTCTAAAGTCCCCAACCATTCTGGATTTTCCATTATGCCACGCCACTATGACTGGTGTAGTTATTTCTACTTCCTCATTGTGGCCTACTTTTCTTATTACACCAAGGTCTAGAAGTTCTTTGATATGAATTTCTAGAGCTTCTCTTGATTTTGGACTTGCTGGATAAGCAGGTCTTCTTAAGAGTGGTGGATAAGGTCTCTCAATGTTAAGAATGATGTCAACTTCATGACCAATAATTGCTCCCAGAGGTTCTTTGTCTGTAGCAAATGCTCCTCTGTGGTCATACAAAAGGGAAGAATGTTCATTTTCTTGTTTATCAGTCAGATGAAGGCTTATCTCAGCCTCATTTAACTGTTCAGACTTGAATTTTTCTAACTCTAAGTTGACTGGTGATACTTTGTTTACTGTAATTTGTCTTTTAAATGGTAAAAAGGCAAATTTCTGTCGCTTATTGTCCCCAATTGTAAAGTATCTGTCTTTGTTATTATGTAAATCTATCCCATACATGATTAAATAGTCATTTCCCAATATAAAATGGGTACTAGAGCAATTTTCCATAACAACAAATTCAACTGTGATCCTTAAATTCCCATTTATGTGTGGGAATATGACATTGGTCTCAAAGATTCCTAATGCTTTCATTGGGTTACTTGCACTGTTGAATTTTATACCATCAATTGGTAACAATTAGTCTTCAAAATTTGGTACACAAGTCTTAAGAAAGGATTTTCCAACACAAGAGCAGAAGGCTCCTGGGTCAAGAAAAGGTTTGGTGGGCTTGTTGTCAATCACCACTTCTGTTATACAGGAGTTACCAGCTGTATAACCTTTTCCTCTGTTTGGTTTTGTCTTCATAAGTTGTGCATCTTGAACTTTTGATAAATCAACTTGACCATTGCTCAATTGTGGTAAGTGGGAATAAGATTCCATGATGTCAAAAGTGGCATTGATATTTTCTATATCTTTTGAAGATTCAGAAAATATGGATGACTTATCATCTGAATTGTCTTAAATTATGTCTTCTTTTTCAACATCTGGTTCCTTTTCAATGTCAATTTCACTGACTTTGCCCCTTTTTGGACATGTATTGGCTAAATGGGTGGTGCTTTGACAAATATGGCATTTTCTGACTGTATCTGCAGATTTATATTTAATATTACTAGAATTTTCTTTGGGGTTTTTGTCCACAGAATCTTTCTAAGGTGTATTAAGCCTTGTTTTGAGATTCACCCTACTAGAACCAATTTTGGTTCTGGTGGTTACTTCTTCTAGTATATTGATAATATCCTCTGCTGAAGATTGTTCAGTAGTCCTGCTTTTGACAGCATGCTCTAAGTCACCTCCACATTGTCTCAGAATTTTTCTATGGATCATAAATTCTGACATGTCAGGATATAATGCTGTTAATCTGTCCTTTTGTTGGCAAAACCATGGTAAAGCTTTGTCTTTATCAGCATTAAATTTGGCAGATTCAAAGGCTGTTTCAACTTTAAACCTCCAAGCATCATCTGCCCATTTGTTGATGATTTGGGTTTTCCACCAAGTCCAACTCTGGTGTCCATGTGCTTGTCTTATTTTGATGTACCATCTGTGAGCTGATCTGGTAAACAAGGTGTTAAACCTGGCTGTTACCAATCTGTCTGGTAATTCAAAATCCTCTTTGATCATGTCAATACCTCTAATGAATTCCATATGGTCATACTCTCCTTCACCACTGAAGTGAGGCCATTCTTTAAGTTTTGGAACTTCTTTCAAGAGTGCTTGGCCCATTGATGGTTCCAAGTTATGAAAAGAAGTGGATAATTCATTTTTTAATTGTGAATTATCAGCATCCAATACTTGTGGATTTGGAATTCTTGTGCCCTCATTTTGATTTAGAGGTGTAGACATTCTTGGTAAGTTGTTCAGTATCTGTTCAATGTCATTTATTTTACTGTTGCTACACCTTTGGGAATTTCTGTATTCATGTTGGAAGCTTTGTATTAAATTTATTACTTCAATTTTATACATGTCTTCCTTATGTGTCAGTTCTTGCCATAGCTCTGTCTGTCTTGTATTATCAGCAGTGACTTGATTCAATTTCATTGATAATTTTGATAATTCTTCTTGTGAAGCATCAAAACACTTTCTCAAGGCAATGGTATATGTCTTTACTTCAGTAAATGAATTTGAAATGTCATCAAGGACTTTCTTGTTATCTGTCTTGATAATATTTATGGCTTGTTTGATTCTTGTTTCAATTATGTCATCAATATTGAATTTAGAATATTTATCTGTTAATTCTTTAATAATGGCAGATTGTTCATTTATTTTATTGTTAGAAGAATTATCATTATTGGAATTTTTGATTGTTCTTAAGACTTTTTCAAAACACATAAGTGTTTCATTAATTTGGAACATACTCAGGTTTTTTGTTTTAATGTTGTTACAAATGGTTTCATTTTTATCAGAAAGATGTTTTTTCATGTCATTTATAGCATTATACAACTCTGGGATGGAATCAAATATGTCAGAAATCATTTCTGGAATCTTAATCTGGCTTCCTCCTTCTTCTGTAATTCCATCATGGTTCTGGCCATCTGAAATACATTTTCCATGGCATCCTGCTGAATCTTTGGGATTCTGTAGCCCTGGCCGTAAGGTTTTGGGGCTGGTGCCTTCCCTTTGCCCTTGTTTGTAGTTTGTGGCTGCTTTTTCACGTTGGAATTGCTGCTGCTGGCCACTGGGGCTGTTTTTGGCACTGGTTTGGGTGGTGGAGGGTTGTTTTTCCTCCATTCTGGTGTCAAAAGCATCATGTTTTTCTTCTCCATCAATGGATGCCATCCATTGAGCAATTTGCAAGTGTTGGGATGGCCCAAGAATTTTCTTACTGTCAGGTAAGAATTCATGCAATTCTTCCACAGGTCTGCAAGGATCTGGTACTCCTTGAATTGAAGTGCATTGTTGTATGCACTGTGGCTGGCTTTGTATATGTCCACAGAGGCTTGTTTTGGCGGTGTCCCCAAATGTAAGGTGTGGATATGAATCTTTGCTTAAAAATCAAGTACTTTTCCTTTCCTCAAAATTTGTATAAAGAAAAATCCAGTTAAAAATAGTATGAAATATTATTTTTAAGAGAAAACACGCCAAATTTATTGTTTATAACTTTATTAGTATAAAACAATAATATTATAAAAATTTATTGTTTTACCAACAATAAAAATATATCCAAAAAATACTCTACAAGAGATATTTTAAGGCTACAAAAGAAATTTCTTCAAGAGCAATTTCAATTGGAATTAATTGAGCAAAGAACTGCAAGCAATTAATTAAAGAACAAAGTCTTTAAAAAGAATATTAAAGAGAAAACACGCCCAAAAGTGACCAGAGTGAATTTGGAAACAAAGTGACAAAGTTAACAGTGATGAAAGATGCTTTAATTCACTTTTGGGGTGGTTCAGGGGTAAAAATGATTATAAGAGTTACAAACAATGATTATAATGATTTTTTCACGTGTTTAAATGGATTAGAATGATTTAAAAATGGTGGTTGGAATCTTTGATTGATTGGTTTAACAGTGTTTAAACTAATTAATAAAAGGAAAAGATTCTAACATGAAAAGAAAAGTGGGGCAAAGAAGACATTCTTTTATAGCCATCAATTCTCTTACTCCAAAAGTAAATTTTACTCTTGTCAGTCGTGAAAAACAGTCTGACAACAGAAAAGCCAATTATGGCATCATTGAACCCTGGTTTAGACCAAAAAAGGGCTGGTTTAAGCCATTTTTAGCCATTTTTAGCCATTTTAGACCCTTAAATCAGCCATTACTATAGCAATACCAGGCCTAGAGACTTCAAAACACGTCGGAATTTTTTTTCAGAGGCATAGAAACCAGTTAAAACTGGTTTTATTATGATTGTTTTATCTTAAGGGTAGTTTTACCCTCTTGGCAACAGCTAAAACTACCCCAGTTGGTATCAAAACCTCATCATCAATTGAGTCCACAGACCGTGTAACTCAATTCCAGGCCAAAAGTGATGAACTTTTGCGTGAATTTTGACATCCCACGCCTGTCAGCAAGGATTTTGGGGGTCTAGCTCCCCCTTAGAGCTGGAGTTCCTTTTCCCCCCCAAATTTAATCTTTCCAATTTATTTTTCCTTTAATTCCTCATCATGTATTATACTTATAATTTACATATGTAATTCAATTCAATTGTAAAGTACAATACAGTAATAATTGACACCTCACATGTAAATCAAAGTTCACTTATGTAATACACGCGCACATTTTGACATTTCAATTGAATTCAATTGAAAATACTTCAATTCCTCATAACTTCTAAACTAAACACAACACCTCAATTTTAACACAAAAATTGATGGTTAACACCACATGTGGTGTGAATTAAATCAAGGTTTTGAGGATTTTCAACTTTTGTATTGAAAATACTAAAAACTTAATTTAAGCTTATTTAGAGTTGAGTTACAAGAATTTCACTCAGAGGTGACCCCACCTGATTTTTTATGAGGAATCCAATGGTGAAATAATTTTTATGTATTTATTTATTGGATAAAAAGTTATAATAATTTTTATTTAACTTTTTTCCAAATTTATTAATTTTTTCACAGTTTTGTTAAAATTCCATTTTTACCTAATTTTTTCAAGTATAAATGTAATTTTATATTTATAAAATTTAATGTATTTTTATTTTTAAATTGGAATTAATTTTTTATTTTTAATATAGTTTTATATTTATATTTTGATTCTTTTTTTAATAATATAAATAAATTTATTTTCTTTATATTAATATGTTATTTTTTATATTTGTGGTCTTTTGGGTATATGAAATTACCTCTAAGGCTCACAGTTTGATCATGATGTAATCATCTCCAAACCTTAAAATATTGATCAATTCCAGTGGATATGATCAGTACACGTCTACTAGAAGCCTGTTGGACTCTAGGAGGGAGGTATTTACTAAAAATAGAGCTCTTTTTACTCTATTTTCCCCTCAGACGCATCAAAAACATTAAATCAATTAAATCAAAGGTAATTTCTTTATTCATTATATATAAAACCATTATATTATTAAATACCAAAGACCACCTTGTTGTACTCATCTATTTTGACATGATTAAATCATTTATTTAATTGTTTTTGTTAAAAATCTCTCTAAAACTCATTTCCACATAAAAAACAAGAATATTAGTAATTTTCTTTATTTTTTATTGTAAATACAATTTGAAAAGGTTGTATTTATATTTTTTTGTCGTAAAATATCTCAAAATTATTATATCAAGTGTTAAAAGTAAGTTATTTTCTCTTATTATAATAATTTTCTCTTTATTATTATTTTAATAATTCTTTAATTAATATAAATAGTATTTATATTAATTTATAGCTTTAATATTGGTAATATTATTGTTATTAATTGTTTTTTATTAATAAAAAACAATTTTTTACGCCTTTATTATTTGTTTGTAACAATAATAAAGTGCCTTTAAATATATTAATTATTTTATATTCATATATTTATTTTATTATATTATATTTTAGAATATAAATTATATTATTATATTTTATTAATAATATAATCATTTTTACGCCATAATTATAATAATTCTTTATTATCATAATTATTTTTATCTTATTTATTTCATTTATAAGGACATTCATATTACAATAAGTAAAATATTAGTAATTTTTACTTATTGTTTCATAGTCAAACCTTACACTTCCCAACATTCCTCCAACTCCGCCTACTATCCTTACACATGTATAGTGCCTGCCCAAAACGCCTCCAACACTGCTTACCATCCTTACACTTGCAGTGCCCTCCCAACATGCCTCCAACACTGCTTACCATCCTTATGCTTGCAGTCCCCTCCCGACATGCCTCTGACGCCCCCCTCACTCTGGCCTAATCCTCAAGGCCGCTGATGATCCTTATGCTCCTGCAGCCCCCTAAAGATGAGACTACAACACCGCCCCCATCTCCACCCTCACCACCCCTTACGCTTCCGCACCCCGGCCTCATCTTCTCCACTGCTTCCCATCCTTAAGCTCCCGCGGCGCCCTCAAGATATGCCTCTGACGCCACCCTCAACCCCCCTTACACCTAATCCTCTCTCTGCCACTTACCATCCTTATACTCAGGTACTAGATTCATAGGGTACAGTGACTTGTTGGTGTACATGATGAAAGCAATGGGGGAGATATGCTGAGTGGCCATCTCTTCCAGCAGGTTCTGTGGGGAAATTGGTAGGTATATTCACAATGTTGTGGCTAGGGTTGAAATCATGAGGCTCACAAATTTAAGCCTAATAAGTGGACTATTTAATACCCAAATTGTATCTTCTCTTTCCCCAACAAAACCATTTTATTTCATATCATTCAAATGGAACACTTTGGGTAGTCCATACCTCATGAGCATTGAATAGTTCAAAAGTTGTCTTTAGTAGGTTTCTCACTAGTCAACTTTATTCAATGTCTCACAGGGAAGTGATCGCATTTGAATTATATCAAGTAATTTGAAACACATCACCTCCATGAACTTCCCAAAACATCATCTTTTGTAAATCCATGACAAGCTCAATAGATATGGATGGAAGGTTCCAAGGCTGTTGATGGGCAGGTTTCTTTTGGTCAGCTTGTGGTTCTGAAATGTCTTTTTTATAGAAAATTGACTAACTATTGAACTGATTTAAATTGATATTTAATTCTTTAAAACTTTCCAAAACTCTCCAATATTGATATTAACTAACAAAGGATCAGTGATCTTGAACTTATTTTCCTTCCACCACTTTCAGAACTCCTGGCTTTTTCATTCAATTTTTATCTTTTTATTTTACAATTTTCAATCAGGTTATCAAACAACTCTTCACCATCTATTTACTTAATAAACTGCTCTCGCCATACCCCAAACCCAGACAAATTTAACTGAATTCCATGAACAAACAGCTTCAGCCCCAGAGAGTAGAAGTTAAATCTCTGATATGGTCAGTAGTCATGAATTAGGCATTGAAGTAGAGAGCCTGGCACATGAAATTCATCAATATCCACCAGTTCTTCCAAAATGTGAGCATAGATTTATCTTGAATATTTGTAGTCTCTCCCAACCTGATACTTTTGTCATAGCCTTTATTTTAGCTCAACCTCCAAGCTCTCAGAAACCAAATCTTCAAACCTATGAGAAGGAAAAGACTGTTGAAGCTTGTGCACTGACAGGAGATGCTGGGCAAGATGACATAATTTTCAGTAGGGAAGTTGAAATTATATCCAAGGAACAATTTGTCTCAAAATTTCTCAAACAATCCCAAGGCTCGAAAAAATTCAAAATGATAGTAAAATTCCTGTTTATGTACGTTAGGCTCATTTCTTCAGCAATGAGCCTCCTAAAAATAGATTTGAACCATAAGTCCATTACTAATTCAATACAAAAATGTTAAAATGCCTGCTTACAACATATGGGCAGGTGTGGAGGCGGGAGAATCTCTACCTGAAGGATCTTGAGTGGTAATTGGAGTTCCAGGAAAAGGATTAGAAAAAAGACCAAATATAAATGTCACCAAAAAAACCCACAAAAAATGCCATAACTTTGAAGCCACAAAAGATTGCCAGGATCAAAGTGATGACATGATCAATATTGAAGTGGACGATATTGATAATGAACCTCTGCATACTGAGATCCCCCCCATACTCAATGAAACAATCCATGATGAAACCCCTCCCACCTCTCCTTGAAATATTAAAGCTTTTCAAGAAAGGGAGACAATCAAGCATGATACAATGGGACAAGATAGGACTGATATAATGCCTGACCCTGAGCCCAAAGTGTCATCCTCCCCTAATGTTCAACGAATATTTTTATCCTGCATTGAAGAGTTTGGAGAAATTTTGAATTATCATTCCAATATTACTCAAGAATCATGGAAAAGGGGGCTTGATAATATAAATAGTACTTACAAAAATTGATGGGAAAATTTACCAACAAATGATGCTGATACATTCGTACCTGTTGGTATTATGGCAATCAGTAACCAAGAGCTTAAAATATAGGTGTGGCTTCAGGAGCTTGAGATTGCAGGTGAATTTCATCTGTTTGAATGATAAATTATGATTCAGTTGATGACTCAAGTGATATACATTGCAATATATAGGGTTAGATTTTTTTAAGGCAATAAAAACAGAAGCATTTTTTAATGATAAAATTTGGAATCTCAAATTGATAAAGGAATCAGCTAAACCTCCAGATAATCTCCCAAACTCTGAACACTCCTTCTCCAAAATGGTTCAGAGCCTTCTTTACACCTCCAATCCAATTAAAAGATTTTGGGAAAATGTTATGTTTAAATCCATTAGTTTAGTCTCATACGATGTGATTGCACCCAAACCATTTGTTGCACCAACATCAAATTTGACCGATCCTCTTGGAATTGAATGGGGAGTGGTTGAATACCTTGCCTCCTGCTTGAGTAAATTGAAGCAACGTGCAACACAACTCAGCATTGAAGGTGGTGGGGCTGACAATGAGATATTGACACAGCCACACAAGAACCTCGAGGATCTAATGGATACAGTTATCCACTTGATGATTGCGTACAACATGGTACATGCACATACAAAGGTCAAAGTCTATTGCATTGAAGGCAAACTCATGAGCTCAAAAAATGAGGCCATCAAAGATCTGTTTGCATGTCACAAGAATATTGCAATTACTCTACTTTGCTATGGTATATTAGCGGCATTCTGTGTGGCAGGGGTTTGTGGTTTTATGGTATGCTCAGATGACTGGAGAACAAGCTCAGTGAAAGGGGATTCATCACTCATTGACATTTCCAAAAGACTTTCAGAGGGTAAAACTCTAGTAGAGCCGGTGTGGCTACATACTAATAAGTATATATGTAATTTACTGAAGAAGAGTTTGTTCTCATCAGAGTCTTTTAACCCCACTGTACCTCTTAGATTTGAATTTGCATGATTCTTGTTATTAGCCTTTTGTGACTCCTGGGTGGAGAAGCGTGGTCTTGGTTCAAGTGATGAGATCACATTGACTGTACCCACGTCAGCTAAACTTACCCCCAGCATTGACCCGTTTTAGAATAGCTTTGTATGAGATAGATTGTAATTCAATTTTTCAAAGTGATTTATGAATCCAATAATTGTGACTCCCTATCCTACTACTTCCCGGATGCCTCAGTACAAATACTAATAAAGACTACCTTTGTATGGAGGCATACCTCCATAAACAATTGAAAATACTGCAACAAGATGCGGACTGAGTCAGGAAGTTGTGCCTGCAATTAGCACACACAGGGATATTGTGGGAAGTTGATTTTATCACTTCCCTGCAGCTCATAATAGGCCAAAAGGCAATGGTTCTTTCAAGAGGACTAGGATAATTACTGATCCGCAGAAGAGTGCATATTGCATTCGCACGTGCTTGCAATATTCCACATGGTTGGATTTGAACCTCATTGAATCAGAAGATGAATATATCAAATTGAATAATGTTGTATCCACTGCATTTTTCAGGTTCAGGCACTTGAGGTAGCCAATTCGCAAAAGTCAGATGTAATCTTTCATTTTTAGTGGCAATTAAAAAACTTTCATCAACCAAAACCGAATTTAGTTGAAATTAATAATTCACACAACAGTGACTGAAAATTTGGTTTCATTTCATTTTCCTGTGTAAGCACACCATTCAAGAAAAAAGGAAAGAAGCATAAAAGGGAACTTGCAGGAAAGTGTGGGTGTCACCGGGGCTCCTATGGAAGCAAAAGGGCCTGGAACTCAGGAATCAAGAACTCACTTGGAGGGCTCCAAAAGATGATAAGAAATACTACGGAATATATTTCTTAAGCAGGAATAAGAGAAAGGACAAATATGCCAAAGATAACAAAGGATAATAAGAATGAAGCCAGAGGCCAAAGATAAAAGAAAGCCAAAAGCCAAGAAGCGAACCAAGTGAATCCTCAATTCACTGTTTCAACCTGCCAGAAAGAACAATGGAATTAGTAAGGGATATGACCACCAATATCCACTGACAGGCGAGGAAAGAAAAGACAGAGGGTGCTAATGACTGACTCAAGATTATCAGTATTAGCTTTAATAATGTAAAAGAAAATAAATATAAAAATAAATCCACTATATTAATTAACTGGGGAAAAAAGTCCCCAGGTGATGAAAGGTAGCTGGTATATGTGAAAACTGAAAGATTGATCCTGGAAGGTGGATCAAGGACTGTATTGTCCAAATTGCGAAATACAGTTCTGGCCATATTGAAATCTGAACTGTGTGATGGAATTCACACAGTGGAATATGGAATGGCCCAATTGGGCCAAGACCATACAGGTTGATTGAATGAGGCCTGTACGGATGAATTGAGTTGTCCAAAGAGTATTGAATACTTGATGTCTTGACAACTGATTGAAATGATGTAATACCTCTTGAGAATTGCCCTTGAATAATCCTGATTGAATTGTGTCAACCCAACTCCTGCAGATACAGGTGGTTGGGATCCTTGAAGAGTCTTCTGATTGCCGCCATAACTTGTCAGACTGATGAGCTGATTAATCCCCCTTCGAAATGGGCGTTGGGACTTGAGAACTTGGGCTGGAAAGGTGGAATTGGGTCTGGAAAACATCACCATTATATTTCTGAGCAAAAATGGTGCATAATGGTATATAATACCATATATGCGCCATGCCTGCAGCCTTGAGTACGGATGGTATGAAGGAAAGGAAGAAATGCCCTGGAGTTGAGGGGAAAGATGGACTGAGCTGATCTGGTGACATCTGGTGGTTGCCAGAGGCCATGGCTGAACTATTGGTCCATGGTGGTCCATGGCCAAAATTGGGTCCTACGGGATTTATGGCCAAAATGGTGTCCATGAGGTTTTTGGTCACTTTTGGGTCCAAGGAAGTGGTGGGCCCAATTGTGGTTTGGGACCCACCTGTCTGGCCCCTTTTGGCCTCATTGGATTAGGCCAAAAGGGGCCTAAATGGCCCGCGGACTGTGGACCTTGAATCACGGCCCACGGGCCATAGGAGCTGTAGGGGGCCTAAATGGCCCAAAAAGGCCATTTAGGCCAAAACCTCAATAATGGAAGGGGTGGCCCTGAATCCAAGGATGATGGCTAGGGGGCCTGGAGGCCCCTAGAAGACAAAACGACCCCCCAGGCCCAAAATCAAAGATGAAGGCCTGGGGGTTGGTGAAATGGGAATTGGCCAAGAAGGCCAATGACGGCAGGATAGGGCCTGAGGCCATAAAATGGCCATTGGAAGGTGTTATGGTGTGGATGCCATAGAACACCCAAGGGGGTCAATTGGTCATAAATGATATGACATGACCAATTGGCCCCAACTTGGCTCCAGGTTGGATTGCCGCAACCATCAAGGAGGAGGGTCAAACTCGTGGTTGTGACAGTACCCCCCAACCTTGAATGGTGAGCTCCTGAGCACCAAGGTAAGGTAGAAGCCTGTTGAGGCTGTTGAGATGGATTGGACAGAGGGATTTCAGAGATATTTGTATCTTGCAAAGAAAATTTGAACTGATAATAATGTTGGCATATGAATTGAGGTTGACATAGTCTTCTCTTGACATTTGGCTTTGAAAATGTTGAAGGATTGAATTTGATGTAGAATTTTGGCATAAAGATTATAATCAAAGAAATTTAAAGAAAAGTAAAGATAAAGAAACAGAAAAAGAAAATAAAAAGAAAAAATTTTGAAGGGGGGTCCAATCTTCATCACCGATTTTGACGGTTGATTTGAAAGTGGCCAAGGACCTGGATAAAAGAATTTCATGCCAGGTGCTCACAGAGTGGCCATGGTGATGTTTTGAAAAGATTATAGACCCCTCAGGGAAGTGCACACCAGGAGAGGAACTTACTTTTAGAAGTTGCCAATCCCGCCAGTGCCATAAATAAGAATATAAATTTGATGAAGGAATGTCTTGAATTGGAAAACTTGGAAAGGAAAATGAAGGTGAATGGTCCATTTGCCCAAGTGAAAAATAGACATAATTTTGGAATTGATGTTGAAACCCAGGCCAACAAATCTGTGTCCAAATTGCAAAGTGCTCACAGAGTGACCAAGGTGATGCTTACAACAAAGAAGAGGGGAATACCCCAAAAGGTGCGTACCAGGAGTGGGACTTACTTTTGGTAATTCCTCTCCCCACCAAGCACCATAAAAGATCAAGCCTTTGAAGAATTGGGTCCTGGCTTGTCAGGATAAAAAGAATCGAAATATTTGACAAGTTCAGGACAATTATTGAGGTTTTTGGCTGGTTCCCAAGTGGATCTTTCTGGGTCTTGACTGAAACCTTTCCATTCCACCAGATACCATAATTTTCCTCTCTTGAGCTTTGAATCCAGTATTTGAGAGACTTCCCATTCCTCTTCTTCTTCAATGATAATTGGAGGAGGAGGCTCTTGATGCCGATCTGGGATTGTTGATGTCTTGACTGGTTCCAAGAGTGAGATATGGAAGACTGGGTGGATGGATTTCCATTGAGATGGAAGCTTGAGGTGGTAAGCATGAGAATTGATTTTCTTCAAGATTGGAAAAGGACCCAACCATCTTTTGGATAGTTTTTCAGTGGGTCTGGTTGATTTGATATTCTTGGAACAAAACCATACCATGTCACCAGGATTGAAAACAGGTGGACTTGCTCTACCTTTATCTGCATACCTCTTAAACCAGTTTATGGAAGCTTCAAGTTCTCTCTTGACATCTTGCTGTACTGATTGGATTTTTGTTTATAACTTTCCAGCAGGAGTATCTTGAGTGATGTGAACTGAATCAAAATGTGGATCTCTTCCATAAACAGTGAAGAAAGGGGATTGCTTGGTTGAAGAGTGATAAGAATTATTGTAGGCAAATTCAGCCAGAGGGAGCCAGGTGTTCCAATCACCTTGATGATAACTGACATACATCCAAAGATACTGTTCTAGTATCTGATTTACCCTCTCTTTCTGTCCATCAGTTTCTGGATGGTAAGCAGTTAACAAGTCTCTTGAAATCTTGAGCTGCTGACAAAGATTGGTCCAAAAAGAAGAAACAAAGAGTGAACCTCTATCACTGACAATGCTTAACGGAAGGCCATGCTTTGAAAAGATATTCTTGATGAATAAATGGGCCAAATCCAGGGAAGTGATTGAAGACATTTTTGGAATAAAAACTGCCATTTTTGGGAAGCTGTCCACTATGACCAGGATTGAATAAAAGGAATTGGACAGCGGCAGTTGAGTGATGAAGTCCATTGAAATACAAATCCAAGGACCATTTGGAATTGGAAGAGTTTTGAGGAATCCAAACTTCTTATGATGAATATTCTTGTTTCTTGAACACTGTTGGCAGGATGAAACATAATCCTTGATAAATTGAGTCATTCCGGACCAGTGGAAATCCCGCTTGACAAGTTTGAGAGTCTTCTCTTGGCCAGGGTGTCCAGCTAGAGGAGAATCGTGACCCTTTTGAAGAATACTGAGTTGAATTGTGGAGTCATTTGGGACTACCACCCAATCTTTGAAGAGAAGAAGTTGGGAAGAGGAATCAAGAGAATAATCTTTGACAGATTTACATTTACCCAAATCTTCAAGAATACTTCTGTACTGAGGATGTTGCCATAATTTCTTCTGTATTGAATCAATCAAATTTGAAAAAGATTTCACCTTGACTGCAAAAAACTTTGAAGGTTGAACTTAATCTTGCTTAATGATTTGTTGAAGATTAATTGGATTCTTGCTGATGAAATCCTCCCCCCTCTCCGGATAGACGTCGTCCCGACGTGATAAGGTGTCACAGGGGCTCTTGGACAGAAATACAAGAGTGGCCTGGCACTCAGAAATCAGGGAACTCACTTGGAAGACTCCAAAAGGATAAAGAATAAAAATAATAAGAATGAATTCCTCTAAAAGATGTGCAGGTACAAGATGAGATGCAAAAGAGGAAAGGGAAGCCAAATGGCCAAAGAGCCAACCAAGTAAGTCCTTAATCACTGTTTCAACCTGCCAAAAATGAATAATGGAATTAGTAAGGATATGACCACCAAATATCCATTGACAGGCGAAGAAAGAGAAAAGAGAAAGGTGCTAAATGACTGACTTAATAATATCAGTATTTGCTTAACTAAAATGAAAAGAAAATAGAGATAAAATAAAATCAAAATATATTAATTAACTGGGGAAAACCCCCCAGGGTGGAAAGGGTAGCCGGTATATGTGAAAAGTTGGGAGCTTGAGTTCTTCAGGCTGAAAACTGATCTGTATTGATGCTTGAGGCTGTATTGATTGTTTTGGGAATTGATACAGCTGGCTAATATTGAAATTGAATTAGGTTGAATGAATTTCCCATGATTGGAAATGAAATACAGGTCTTGATGGATCCAGACTGTATTGAAATGAATATGGTTGCCAAGATGGATTGAGTGGAGCTTTGACACTTGACAACTTCTTTTTGGCACTGCCTCTTGAATAAACTTGAGAATGAATTGAAAGTATTCCCTTGGAAGGAATACTTGGAGTGAGAATAACCAATGACTGCTTGATGGCGTCATTGGTCTTTGACGCTGAAACACTTGCTCTTGAGCCTTGATGATTCCTCTGAATGATTGGGTGCCTTGATGACGTGATAAGATGTTGGAATGTTGAAATGAGCATTTGATATTGCCACCATTTAATTGCTGTTGAAAAATGATGCACAATGATATATAACATCATTTATGGCATATTGGTTGATTGGCAAGAAGATTACGTCCAAAGGTCTTGAGGTGGAAAGGCAGAGGGAAAAGGATGGATGTAATGGCTTCAGAGCTTGGAATGGTGTTTCTGGGCCTTTTGGGGTTTTTGGCCATTTTTGGGTTCTGAGCCAAAAACTGGCCCAAAAGGCGGGAAAGTGTCTTTTGGACACTTTGCGTCAAAGTGCGCAAAAATGCGCAAAATGCGCAAAGTGCGCAAAAATGCGCAAAATGCGCAAAAGTGCGCAAATATGCGCAAATGCGCAAAGTGCGCAAAAAGTGCGCAAAAGTGCGCAAAATGCGCAAAAGTGCGCAAATGCACAAAATGCGCATTATGAGCCCAAATGGCCAAAAACAGCCATTTGGGCTATTTCCCCTGGTTTTGAGGGAAATGACCAGAAATACCCATTTGGGCATAAATTGCCGCTATGGGTGCTGGATTGAGGTGAAGGGCCATGGAGGCCCCAAAACACAAATGGCCATAAATGGTCCATGAGATGATGACGTGGCCATATTGGCCACTGGTGATGGATATGGCCAATTGGCCATAAAAGGACTGTGGCTTGATATGCCATATGGGGATCCAAGGAAGTGAATTGCCATGGTTGTGACAGTACCCCCCACCTTGAAATGGTGAGCTCCTGAGCACCAATACAAGGTGAAGCCTGTTGAGGCTATTGGAAAGATTTTGAGAGAGTGATTCAAGAGGACTGATTAATGCAAAAAATTTGAAAACTGATATTAAGAATTTGACATTTGACGCAGGACTTGCTTGATCTTCTTTTGACATTGGCTTCATGATTTGAATTTAATTTTGAAATGAATCAAAATTTTTGACGTGATAAGAGGAAATTTAAAATGAAAGTAAAATAGAAATAAAGAATGAAAATGAAAGTAAGAAAAGAAAAGGAAAAAGAAAAAGAAAAATGAATTGAATCTTGAGGAGGTTCCAATCTTCATCACGGAGGTTGATAACTGATTTTGAAATTGGCCAAGGACCTGGAAAGATAAATTTGATGCCAGGTGCTCACAAAGTGGCCAAGGTGATGTTTTGACAAGATTGTAGACCCCTCAGGGAAGTGCACACCAGGAGAGGAACTTACTTTTGGTAATTACCACTCCCGCCAGTGCCATAAAAATAAAACAAAAAATGTTGAAGGAATGAATTTGAATTTGGAATCTTGGAAATGAATTGGAAAGTGAATGGCCCATTGTCCCAAGTGAAAATGGCCATAAGATTGGAAATGAAGTTTAAAGCCCTGCCAGGGATCTGTGTCCAAAATTGCAAAGTGCTCACAGAGTGGCCAAGGTGATGCTTACAACAAAACAGAGTAGAATACCCCTAAAGGTGCATACCAGGAGTGGGACTTACTTTTGGTAATTTCTCTCCCCACCAAGCACCATAATGAATCAAGCTTTTGAAGAATTCGGCCCAGGCTTGTCAGGATATAATGAATGAAAATCTTTGACAAGTTCAGGACAATTCTTGAGGTTTTTGGTTGGTTCCCAAGTGGATCTTTCTGGGTCTTGACTGAAACCTTTCCATTCCACCAGATACCATAATTTTCCTCTCTTGAGCTTTGAGTCCAGTATTTGAGAGACTTCCCATTCCTCTTCTTCTGAAAGACCGATTAATACTGGCAAGTTGTAGATCACATTCCACCATGTGACATAAGGCATCCGGAAGAGTAGCTAGGCAGCCAAGGCGGTAAGTGATTGAAAAATGGAATTCGGAAAGGAATTCAGACCAACGGGCTTGACGGCAAGTGAGTACTTTGAAGGTCATGAATTATTGAAGGGAAGAGTGATCAGTGAGAACTTCAAAATGGGAAGACAGTGAAAGAAGAAAAGCCCTCCAGCGCTTGAGAGCCCAGACGATACCAAGGAGTTCCTTGTCATGAATTTTGTAATTGAGCTCTGCTGGGATAAGCTTGCGGGAGTTGAATGCAATGGGATGTTTTCCTGAGTCAGAGACCTGACTCAGTACAGCACCCAAAGCATAATCTGATGCATCGGTCTCTACAATGGTGGGTAGAGAAGGATTGGAGCGGCGCTGAAAGCCTCTTTGAGTTGGTGAAACTGACTGAGAGCTTCCTCATTGAGGGGAAAACATGAATCTTTCTTGAGGAAACTGGTGAGTGAACTGATCTGCTTTGACTAATTATTGATGAAGCTGTGGTAGAAATTGGAAAAGCCAAGGGAGGATTGAAGAGCCTTGAGGTTTCTTGGAGGCAGCCAATTTAGAATCTGCTGGACTTTGGCTTGGTCCACCCTGAGGCCTTCAGAAGAAACTACATAACCAAGATATTCCACACTTGTAACATGAAACAGGCATTTGGATGCCTTAGCAAAAAGGTTATTGGCTCTGAGTCTGGAAAGAACAGTGGACACATGAGTGACATGTTCTGCCTCAGATTTGGAAAAGACCATAATGTCATCCAAATAAACCACATCATAAACGTGGAGAAGATCTTGAAAGATATCATTGACAAGATCTTGAAAAGAAGAAGGAGCATTGGTGAGCCCAAACAGCATAACCAAGTACTCATAACTGCCATATTTAGTTCTAAAACAGGTCAAATGTTCATCACCCTCCTTGATTCTGAGCAGGTTATATGCACCACAAAAATCAATCTTGGTGAAGATGGAAGAACCATTAAATAAATTGAGAAGCTGACTCATAGGAGGAACAGGATACTTGTTCTTCCTAGTAACAGCATTGAGTTTGCGCTAATCAACACACAAACAGAGGCCACCATCTTTCTTTTTAACAAAGAGGACAGGTGCTCCTTTTGAAGAGGAGCTTGGCCGGATGAAACCATTCTCTACATTCTCTGAAATGTAGGCCCTTAGTGTATTTGACTCTTGTTTGGATAAAGAGTAGATCACCCCAACTGGAGGTAGAGACCCCTCCAGCTCGATATGATGATCACAGGCGCAGTGAGGAGGAAGTTTTTCTGCCTTCACCTTGGAGAATACATCCAAGTATTGGTGATAGACAGAAGGAACAACCTTCATCACGGTTTCTACTTCTTCTGGCTCTTCCTCTTCATCCCACAACTCCTCCAGGGAGTCATGATAAGATGAAGGAGGAAGGTCCATATTCCCAAATAAGAGATGAAGTGAAGATACAGAATTATCTTCTCCAACACCTTGAATCTCTTTGAAGACTTCATCTGTAGGAGATAGTAATGACTGTGGGGAATTAAGGGAAGGAATATGGCCAGAAGACAGAAATGATGGTGTTCTAGAATCACCAACCAGAGCTGCACATGATTTGGCAGAAGAAAAGTCATTATGTAAAGATTTAAAAGGATCAGAATAGTCCAAATGATCAGGATTAAAGGTGATCAGCCCTTGCCTCCAATCAATAGAAGGATTAAAACAATTGAGAAAGTCAAAGCACAATATGAGGTCTTCTCCCTTGGGAGTATCAATGACTAAAAAGTCCCATTCAAAGCTTGGGAAGGAAGGGAGCTCAACCATATATCCAGTATGGTGAGTCACAAATAAGGAAGGAGACTCAGAGGAGTCAAGAATTATAAGGGGAATCTTTTCTGGAAGTTCTGACGTAGTCAATGAGTACTTGTGAACAAACTGCTTTGCAATAAATGAGTGTGTAGCACCAGAATCAATGAGAATACTGTAAAGAGAAGAAAAAACAAAAAAAATTAAGAGAATTTTTGACACCAGTATTCAGAATGCACAATTGTGCTCCGCAAGGAAAACTGTGAAGACCATTGAACACAACATGGTCTCCACTCAGGCTTTTGCCTGGCTGGGAAATAGGCCTGTGGGCCTTAGAGGTAATTTCATATACCCAAAAGACCACAAATATAAAAAATAACATATTAATATAAATAAAAGAAATTTTATTATATTATTAAAATAAAAATCAAAATATAAAATTATAAAATTATATTAATAATAAAAAAATTGATTACAATTTAAAAATAAAAATACATTAAATTTTATAAGTATAAAATTACATTTATACTTGAAAAAGTTAGGTAAAAATGAAATTTTAACAAAACTGTGAAAAAATAGATAAATTTGGAAAAAAGTTAAATAAAAATCATTATAACTTTTTATCCAGTAAATAAATACATAAAAATTATTTCACCATTGGATTCCTCATAAAAAATCAAGTGGGGTCACCTCTGAGTGAAATTCTTGTAACTCAACTCTAAATAAGCTTAAATTAAGTTTTTAGTATTTTCAATACAAAAGTTGAAAATCCTCAAAACCTTAATTTAATTCACACCACATGTGGTGTTAACCATCAACTTTTGTGTTAAGATTGAGGTGTTGTGTTTAGTTTAGAAGTTATGAGGAATTGAAGTATTTTCAATTGAATTCAATTGAAATGTCAAAATGTGCGCGTGTATTACATAAGTGAACTTTGATTTACATATGAGGTCTCAATTATTACTGTATTGTACTGTACAATTGAATTGAATTACATATGTAAAGTATAAGTATAATACATGATGAGGAATTAAAGGAAAAATAAATTGGAAAGATTAAATTTGGGGGGGAAAAGGAACTCCAGCTCTAAGGGGGAGCTAGACCCCCAAAATCCTTGCTGACAGGCGTGGGATGTCAAAATTCACGCAAAAGTTCATCACTTTTGGCCTGGAATTGAGTTACAGGGTCTGTGGACTCAATTGATGATGAGGTTTTGATACCAACTGGGGTAGTTTTAGCTGTTGCCAAGAGGGTAAAACTACCCTTAAGATAAAACAATCATAATAAAAACAGTTTTAACTGGTTTCTACGCCTCTGACACACATTCTGACGTGTTTTGAAGGCTCTAGGCCTGGTATTGCTATAGTAATGGCTGATTTAAGGGTCTAAAATGGCTAAAAATGGCTAAAAATGGCTTAAACCAGCCCTTTTTTGGTCTAAACCAGGGTTCAATGATACCATAATTGGCTTTTCTGTTGTCAGACTGTTTTTCACGACTGACAAGAGTAAAATTTACTTTTTGAGTAAGAGAATTGATGGTTATAAAAGAATGTCTTCTTTGCCCCACTTTTCTTTTCATGTTAGAATCTTTTCCTTTTATTAATTAGTTTAAACACTGTTTAACCAATCAATCAAAGATTCCAACCACCATTTCTAAATCATTTTAATCCTTTTAACCACGTGAAAAAAATCTTTATAATCATTGTTTGTAACTCTTATAATCATTTTTACCCCTGAACCACCCCAAAAGTGAATTAAAGCATCTTTCATCACTGTTAACTTTGTCACTTTGTTTCCAAATTCACTCTGGTCACTTTTGGGCGTGTTTTCTCTTTAATATTCTTTTTAAAGACTTTGTTCTTTAATTAATTGCTTGCAGTTCTTTGCTCAATTAATTCCAATTGAAATTGCTCTTGAAGAAATTTCTTTTGTAGCCTTAAAATATCTCTTGTAGAGTATTTTTTGGATAAATTTTTATTGTTGGTAAAACAATAAATTTTTATAATATTATTGTTTTATACTAATAAAGTTATAAACAATAAAATTGGCGTGTTTTCTCTTAAAAATAATATTTCATACTATTTTTAATTGATTTTTACCTTTTACAAATTTTGAGGACAGGAAAAGTACTTGATTTTTAATCAAAGTTTCATATCCACACCTTACAAGGCCTGACGGTTGGGTAAGCTTGTTTTGAGGTCTTTTGAAACAAGACTCAAGACTATGCTTCCCACCAAAATAAGTACACAAGCCCTCCTTGATTCTTCTTTCTTTTTCAGAACCTTTCAACTTGAAGTCCTTATTCAACAAGGAAGAGTGGGCTTGTTCCGCTTTTGAGCATGAAAATTCTTCTTCTTGTGACTTGAGCTTGAAGAATTTTGATGATGAGAAGAACTTGACTTTGAGGCTTCACGCTTCTTCTCTTGATGATGATTCTTCTCCTTTTGCCTCTCATGGTACCTGATATCAAGTTCCAGGGTAACGTCCATTAAGTCTTGAAGAGAATCAATATTTGAAGGATGGGAGGCCAATTGTTCCAGAATCCTGGATGGCAGTTCTTTCCTGAAATGATGGATGAGAGCCCTTTCACCCCAATCCCCGATTCTTGAGACTAAGCTTCTAAAATCAGCAATTTATAGTGATACATGCCCTCCTTCTTTCATTCTTAAGGAATCCAACTCTGCTTCTGCTTTTCTGACTTCATTCGGGTCCCCAAACAAAGTGAAGAGTTGTGATTCAAATAGATTCCAAGAATTGAGAAGGTATTTAAGATCTTGATGGGGAGATTGGAAAGATAATGCTCAATCCATTTTGCAGCCCTGCCAATAAGAAATGAAGTGGCTTAAAGAACCTTCTTCCTGTCTTGAGATAAGTTTGCCAGATCTTTATGAAAAATTAATTGACAAGACTGGATAAAGATTCTGACTTTGAGGGGCTGAGTCCCATCAAAGCATTCTGGTGCCTTCATAGATGGAGTCTTGAAGGCTGGTGGTCTTGATGAATCCACCAGGGCAAATCTCATGTCAATCATTGGCGATTGACTTCACGTGAAGCAAACGTCAATTTGACTTCACCAGGTCATCCATGAAAGGACTCTGCCTGAGCGGGATTGTTGTTTTGCAGATGACACTGGTAGAGCCCGCCACACAATACTATGGGTGCGGGTGGATTGGCGTGTGCAGGTGCGTTTGCGTGTGCATTGGCGGGTGCGGGTGCGCATGCGTGTGCATTGGCGTGTGCGGGTGCGGGTGCGCGAAGGCCGTTTCCCCTTCCAACATGATGATAGTGCAGTTAGAAATTTTGGATGCTGTGAAAGGTGAGTGTGTGGGTCATTTGATCATTGAATTTGGCTTATTCTCACTGTACCCAATGTCAAAATAGTAAGTTCTTTGTGGCAATGTGAAATAATGGGCTTTGCTTGTCACAATTGCATGTCTCTGTCACTAAATTTTGAGGCAGTTATTTCACTAGCAAAATTGCTAATGAATCTGAGAGATTTGCATTTTAGTAGACTAAATATCATGAAAAAAAGGCTTTATAATTACAAGCAGTCCATAATACAGAGCTTTGTTATCATACAATCCATAGTTACCTTCAATTTCTTCTTCAGACATAATCAAGTGTCCATCATCAAAACCAACAGCTTTATAAATATTCAGATGCGGCCAATCTGGTAAGAAACTCACATCAATCTTCAAAGTTTTTAAGATCAGAAAGTTATTTTTCAGTATTCTAGATGGCTCGGAGACTTTGAAAATGCTACTAATAATACCAAATTGTTGTGTGTTGCCCCTCAGAAAACATATCACACTGTTGCTGACATTTTTGGATTTAGTTGAAAATATATTGTTCCCATTATTAATGTTTGAAACCGGAAAATACCAAGGTGAGACAATCCTTGAAATTGGAGAACTTGTGGATTGCACGGTAGTGTCTACGCTGATCCAATCAACTATTTCCCTTGTTGCATGAAAATTGTGTGAGTACTCAACCAGGCAATCATAATTTTCTTGGTCATGGCGGGATGTTTTGTTATATTTATGGTGATTGAACAGGACAGGTGGCTGTGATTCGAAAAGCTGTTTTATTTCACATGGCATGGATGGGGATTTCAGGAGAACGGAAAGGTTGGAACATTGACAAATATGTTGAAGTAAGGTTTTTTCTATATCATCTATTCAGAGTTGCAAGAAGTTAGTCTTATTCAGTTCAGGTGTTGAATCAATGTTAATATATTGATCTTATTAATTGACATACATATTTTGTTATTTGTTGGCATTTTTGCAAATACTCCAATCAAGCGCTCATAACCCCATGTGGCTGAGGCTTGTGCAGGGCCCCAACATTGGAAGAGTTTGTGAATATGATCAGCAAAATGATGATTTGGTTTACTTTTATGTTTTGGGAACAGGAGTTCATTGGAAAGGCGGAATTTTTCCAATGTTCAGCAAATGCAGGCACATCATCTATTGAAACAGTCCAACTTGTGGCAATGTTGATAGCACTAATAAAATGGAATGTATTCTTGGTTAGTTCATTTGCAAGTTCTTCTGACTGACCCATTTTTCTTTTAATGTTGGCGGATTGGTGTACATCTAATGACATCTGTTGACTGAGCATTAAAAATGGAATATAGACCTTATATAAGAGAGCGCATTCAGCGGCTTTTAAGCTACCATGAGAGGGGGAACCCATGTTGCGAGGTACTCTTGTCCATGATGTGGGAATTTTTGTCTCAGATATGATTTGTCGGAGATGCTCCAGAGCCTCACCCTTGATCTGGTGATCACTCAGTGCAGTGATATCCAATTCAGAGGGGATTTCAGAAGTGGGGATGTAATCCGCATGAAATGAAAGAATCTCCACAGAACCACTAGATGGATGTTCCGTGTGAGGGGTGGGCATTGGGAAGTATTTTTTTGGGTGGAAGTAGTGGGGAGTGGCTCATTTATTATTTTTGCTGCGTCTCTTCTCAGGGAGCGGGCCTCTCTCAATGGGATTTTATAAGGAGAGCTGTTGGAGGTCATGGAATCTGAGTCTGAACTGTTGGTGTCATTGGATTTCCTGCGGGACCTGAGGTAAATTTTTGATTTGGACTCTGGAATGCACAATTTGAAAGTTGCATGATCCTTCAAAATTCCCAGTATTAAATTATGCATTATGTCAAGATTAACCATTCTGGTTGCATCCCAATACGGAAGTCTTCTAAAATTGAATACCGCACTCCATACTCAAAGAAAATTGCTTGTCTTTGTTGTGGGGTTTCCCGAAGCCATTTGGGAATGGTTGATTTATTATTTTGATATGAGCGTGTGTAGTGAAATTGAGGACCAATTTCTTCAATTTGAGCTTTGTGAATGGTGCAAAAATTACAAAAGTGGTTGCCTGAATGGGAAATAAATCCAGTAAGCTTGCGCATGGCAACCACATACGCAATGGCTGTGAGAATGGCAACATGGATAAAGGATCCTGAAGGACCTGTTGAGGTGGGTGAAAAATGGTAACCTTGCCATAGCTCTTTGAGCTCGTTGATGAGTGGCATTCATAGGTAATTCAATTGAAGGGAAGTTTGCTCCTTCGGACCAGGGATGATTCCTGCAACATAGGCATTCTCTGGCTTCAATCTTTCACTTGGTGGGAGATTAAGACAAATAAGCATGATAGTTCCAATGCTTGCCAACCAGGTTGACTTTCCATGTGCATTAAACCAGTCCACATAAATGGAGAAAGCCAATGCACCTGGATTGTACATGAATGGGGAGTCATGGATATTTCTAGTTCCATTGAAGCGTCTCCAGACCAATCCATCCCAGACGTCAAATTTTGGGAACCTTTGGGAGTTTGGGATTATTGATGTTGATGCAGAATTTCTATAATTCCAGCCCGCTGGAGAAATCTGGCAAGCCAATTTTTGAATGGTTGATAAATGAAATGTTTTGTTGGTATAGATTTTTTCTTCATGTTGGCTGTGTTTTGGGTGCGGGGTTCAAATGAATAGATGAATTTTCCTAATGACTGTGTGCAAGGGGGTTCATGATCATTTGGGTCATTATGGCTTTGACAGTGGGGTTGGTCAGTTGTGACTGATTCAGTAAGGCCATTAAGAGAGAAACATTGAGGACAACATATATAGTTTTGAATCACCGGCTCCAATTGGAGATGTTCAAATATGGTACTCAGATCTTGAGTTATATGGAATGCAGGAGTGGGGGAACCACCAGAGCTTGAGATGAAGGACTTGATCAGCAGGTTTAGGGTGGGGTTGAGAATGTGTGAAGCCCTGCGGGGTATATTATACCTTAATGATAGAATGGCAGATATTATCATTCCAAGGTCTTGTGGGGGAAGGGTTTGACTGCTGCTGTATGGTTTCTGTGCAGTTGAATTGAGACCCGGTGCTTTGGAGAAGGTGCTTTGGGTCAATGGTGAATAATCAGCTGGGAATATTTGATCCAATAGAAGTTGTGGGCACTCAGATCCTGATGCAGAAGTAGGGATGTTTGGAAGAGATTTGGGTGCAATGGTTGATTTGAGCTTTTTAATGTGCTGTCTATATTGGAAATGTGTGAAGGAAACTCCAGGCCTATCACCCTCAGGGGAAGAGTTTGTTTGAGTTGAGAAGTGTTGACACATGCATATACGCATTGAGGAATAGCGGCGGGTTGTCATTGTTGCAGAAATTGGGAGTACGGTTGGTTTGTGTATAAATATCTATGGCTGATGTGAAAGTGTTTAGGAGTTTTATTAATTGGGAAAAAAATTGAGTGATTATTTACAAAGGGGGAGATGATTTGAGCCATCTGAGAATTTTATCCCATTTGTAATGGTGGGTGAGCTACAGCTGATAGAGTTTAACATGTCTCATCTGGATGGCGGAATTGGTTAGGAGTTTAATTGGGTAAAATGCCATGCTGCTCAATGCTCATACATATTCTATTTTATTTACACATGGCGATACCTTGGTTTTGACCCTTGAGGGGTGTTCCAATAGGGATTTGTCAACATTGATTTGGGGGATTGACATTCAAACCATTTATGCTGGCACTCCATTGTACATGGCTTAAACCTTATTACAGACATAACAATATAACTCTATTACAGAAGGGGTTGGAGTGCAGCTAAAGTCTTGGTATTTGGTTTGAGTGCAGCAGGCTTTTAATTGGTTGGAATGTGATTTGGATTGTCTTGCCTTTCTTGAAAAGGTGATGTGTCTTTTTTGGGTAAATCCTTCATGAATATACCCCTTTACAGATGTACGATGCTGTGGAATTTCAATGCATATATTGGCAGTTTGGATAATTCACAAAATGTGACAATGGGGAGGCGGAAATGTTACCAAATATGATTACTTATGGATGATGGGTCCCCTTTGAGATCAAGGGAATATTCCATTATATGGTGGTAGGCCGTGCAGGGTGGTTTCCGACAAAAGTGGAGGAGCTCAAAGGGAGGAAGGGAAGATTCTCCTAAAAAGGGGCTTATTGGACTTCCAATGAGACCTTTCTTAGAAATATTTGTAGAATATCTCTATTCTCCAATTGCAAAGATTTCATCTCATATCACTCTATTTTATCATAATACTGAGGTGTTTTATCTAGTTAAAAATATTACTGTACTTTTTTGGCCCTTATGTCATCTTCCAAGTCACATAAATCCCATTCAGGTTCTTTTCATGACTCATATAGTGAATCTAGCATAGAATATGTTCAAACACAGTCACCATTGAGTCCCAAAATTCCCCTCACAACCCCTATCGCATCCTCAATGAATGTATCAGTTCCTAACATTGATGTGGGAAATCCAAAGGCTCCAACTTCAAGAACTTGGTCAATGCCAAATATTTCCGTCACTCCAATTCCCCTGAATCCAACTAATACACAAATGCATGTGTCTCAGGGGCCAGAAGGCACACCCCAAATCTCATCAAGCGCTAATCCCCAATCAAAATTTCCACATGAGTTCATCCTTAATCCCCTTTGGAATCCAGTCCCATCCCAGGATCCCTTTGGACGAAGTAAACAGCCAACCCTCATTATTCCATCAGCATCTCAGGTTCATGTGGGCAATGAAAGGCACGTGGATGGGGGGCCACAAAAAAGACAATTGGAAAATGTAACTTGGAGTGGTCTGTCCGAGGGAAATGCAGGATTGACACTTCATCAAAGTAAGTCATTTTAATTTTGGAGTATAACCTTTTTCAAAATTTGATATGTTTGTTTCATGGGTTAGATATGGCACCGAAAGGCAAGTCAGTCCAATCTCAGGAGCCAATTGAAGATTGTGAGTATGACCAGTCTTCATTAATGTTTTGATGTATTAACTGATGATGTGCATGGCAGGTGATGAACTTTATGCATCTTCACCTCTGGTCCATAAAGAGAAAGTCACTGGACCTCATCATCCATATGCCTCAAAACCAATAACAGCTCATGCCAGTTCATCAAGAGAAAAAATGGTGGATGATGAGGATGAGAACATGTCTCTGACTCAAATGGAAACAAATGATGAACCAAGGAGGGACAATTTCACAGGGCATGAGCATGGCACTCAGTCAAATAGGGAGTTCACCCATCCTCAAATGCCCCTTGCTAGAGTATGCTTGAACAATCTGAGGTCAGATAGCAAAGGAACCAGGCTTGTAAAGCTCACATTGTGGCGAAACGTGCAAGCCAGAAGGAGCAACAAAAATGGCTGAAAGCAGAACTTCCAGAAAATGTTCATGGAATGAGATCAGCAGTACATGCCCATTGCCAGTTCCTACTCAAAGTTAGGGATAAGGATTTTTCCTCACTACCAGAACCACCAAGCACAGAAGAGCGTGAAATTGCAATTTAAGTGGCTGGTCATCTCGGATATGTCCCCAAGGATGTTTTCAATGAGCCATCAACACAGGTTCAGTATCAGGGTTTCCAAAGCTACTGCAAAAATGGCTCCACAAGCTAGGACTAAAGCGATTCACTTGGGACTGGGAGAGCTCATGGCAACATCCGTTCAATGAGCTGATGTCTATGGTGTTTTACCGTACATTCCATCTTGCACTTGTCAGCACCGACTATCATCATTACTGTTGGCACAAGAATCATAATAACAATGGGGTCGTGGCGGCTTTAATGGAGCAATATTTCACCTATTTGAAAAGAGAATGGAAGTCTATTCAAAAGTATGTGGAGTATCTGGTTAAAAAGAAGGAGAATCAAAAGCTTGCAAAGATTTGTAAAAGGGTTAGTTACTGTATCTCTCCTTCATTGGGAGAAAAGACTGATGATGATCTAGTGGATTATGTGCAGACCTGTGAGTGCCGTTGTGAATGGTGTGATATGGCCAAATTTCCCATTCTAGCATCACAATTCAATGACCCTTGAGTATGCTCAGATACTCAGGAGGCACTGGAAAATGACCATCAAGTTTACTGCAAAGTGGGATTACGCTGGCGCTCGCAGTTATTTAATGACTTGGTATTAAAAATGGATCGAGACAGAGAGTTTTGTAATTGCATTAAAAAAATGGTAAAAAAACTATTGATAGATTGACAGATGATGGTGATATTCCAGAAGGCCTAGTATTTCAGGTATTTGATCAAGATTGCCTCAAGAGCTGTAGTAAGTTGCAGACTAGCGCCCTCAAAATACTTGACATGCCAGTTATTAGGCAGAATGGTGATGCTCTGCAAAAACTTAGTAATATAAATGTATAGCACTGTTACAAGTTATCATTTTGTGAATTCTTTGTGCAGGTGTAATACAATCTGATTCTTATTTATTAAAGATGCAACAACTTGCTAAATATGTCAGAATATAAACTATATGAATTGGAATGTATCACTGTCTCCCTTAGAAATAATCGCGATTCAAGAGTGCAAGTAACCAAATGAAATCATTAAGAATCTTTGAGACCAATGTCATATTCCCACACATGAATGGTAATTTAAGAATCACAGTTGAATTTGTTGTTATGGAAAATTGCTCTAGTACCCATTTTATATTGGGAAATGACTATTTAATCATGTATGGGATAGATTTACATGATAACAAAGACATATACTTTACTATTGGAGACAATAAGTGCCAAAAATTTGCCTTTTTACCATTTAAAAGACAAATTACAGTAAACAAAGTATCACCAGTCAACTTAAAGTTAGAGAAATTCAAGTATGAACAGTTAAATGAGGCTGAAAGAAGCCTTCATCTGACTGATAAACAAGAAAATGAACTTTCTTACCTTTTGTATCACCACAGAGGAGAAAAGTTGACATCATTCTTCACATTGAGAGACCTTATCCACCACTCTTAAGAAGACCTGCATATCCAGCAAGTCCAAAATCAAGAGAAGCTCTAGAAATTCATATCAAAGAACTTCTGGACCTTGGTGTAATAACAAAGGTAGTCCACAATGAAGAAGTAGAAATAACTACACCAGTCATAGTGGCGTGGCATAATGGAAAATCCAGAATGGTTGGGGACTTGAGAGCTCTGAGCACTTACACTGTTCCAGACAGATACCCAATACCAAAAATCCAAATTGCCCTTACTCAAATATCTCAAGCAGTGTATGTGAGCCTTAGAGGTAATTTCATATACCCAAAAGACCACAAATACAAAATTAACATATTAATATAAATAAAATAAATTTATTTATATTATTAAAATAAAATTCAAAATATGAATATAAAATTATATTCAAAAATAAAAAATTAATTACAATTTAAAAATAAAATTACATCAAATTTTGAAATTATAAAATTACATTTATACTTGAAAAAATTAAGTAAAAATGAAATTTTAACAAAATTGTGAAAAAATAAATAAATTTGGAAAAAAGTTAAATAAAATTTATTATAACTTTTTATCCAATAAATAAACATATAAAATTTATTTCACCATTGGATTCCTCATAAAAAATCAGGTGGGGTCACCTCTGAGTGAAATTCTTGTAACTCAACTCTAAATAAGCTTAAATTAAGTTTCTAGTATTTTCAATACAAAAGTTGAAAATCCTCAAAACCTTAATTTAATTCACACCACCTGTGGTGTTAACCATCAATTTTTGTGTTAAAATTGAGGTGTTGTGTTTAGTTTAGAAGTTATGAGGAATTGAAGTATTTTCAATTGAATTCAATTGAAATGTCAAAATGTGCGCGTGTATTACATAAGTGAACTTTGATTTACATATGAGGTGTCAATTATTACTGTATTGTACTGTACAATTGAATTGAATTACATATGTAAAGTATAAGTATAATACATGATGAGGAATTAAAGGAAAAATAAATTGGAAAGATTAAATTTGGGGGGGAAAAGGAACTCCAGCTCTAAGGGGGAGCTAGACCCCCAAAATCCTTGCTGACAGGCGTGGGATGTCAAAATTCACGCAAAAGTTCATCACTTTTGGCCTGGAATTGAGTTACAGGGTCTGTGGACTCAATTGATGATGAGGTTTTGATACCAACTGGGGTAGTTTTAGCTGTTGCCAAGAGGGTAAAACTACCCTTAAGATAAAACAATCATAATAAAAACAGTTTTAACTGGTTTCTACGCCTCTGACACACATTCTGACGGGTTTTGAAGGCTCTAGGCCTGGTATTGCTATAGTAATGGCTGATTTAAGGGTCTAAAATGGCTAAAAATGGCTAAAAATGGCTTAAACCAGCCCTTTTTGGTCTAAACTAGGGTTCAATGATGCCATAATTGGCTTTTTGTTGTCAGACTGTTTTTCACGACTGACAAGAGTAAATTTTACTTTTGGAGTAAGAGAATTGATGGCTATAAAAGAATGTCTTCTTTGCCCCACTTTTCTCTTCATGTTAGAATCTTTTCCTTTTATTAATTAGTTTAAAACTGTTAAACCAATCAATCAAAGATTCCAACCACCACTTTTAAATCATTTTAATCCTTTTAACCACGTGAAAAAATCATTATAATCATTGTTTGTAACTCTTATAATCATTTTAACCCCTGAACCACTCAAAAGTGAATTAAAGCATCTTTCATCACTGGAAACTTTGTCACTTTGTTTTCAAATTCACTCTGGTCACTTTTGGGCGTGTTTTCTCTTTAATATTCTTTTTAAAGACTTTGTTCTTTAATTAATTGCTTGCAGTTCTTTGCTCAATTAATTCCAATTGAAATTGCTCTTGAAGAAATTTCTTTTGTAGCCTTAAAATATCTCTTGTAGAGTATTTTTTGGATAAATCTTTATTGTTGGTAAAACAATAAATTTTTATATTATTGTTTTATACTAATAAAGTTATAAACAATAAAATTGGCGGGTTTTCTCTTAAAAATAATATTTCATACTATTTTTAACTGAATTTTACCTTATACAAATTTTGAGGACAGGAAAAGTACTTGATTTTTAATCAAAGTTTCATATCCACACCTTACATTTGGGGGCCCAGCCGTGATATTTTACCTGTGACATATTTTTTTTTACTCTTTTTAAATCTTTTTCTTATATTGAAAAATTTAAAAACATATAAAAAATACTTATAATTCAAAAAATCCATAAAAAATAACTTTTTTTTTCATATTATAAGTGAGGCTTAAATTTTTATTTCTTTTTTGAAATAACCTTTTTTTACTTAATTAATTGGCTTTTTCATTAATTTTAGTGTCTGACAACGTGGTAAGACAAGAAAACATTGAAACAGCCTCAACAGTAACCAGCATTATCCCTGCCAGTACTGTTAATTCTAATCATAATAGTACTGTTATTTTGACTCAAAATAACCAGCCTGAACCAATATCTTCTGAATTAATTAACTTGGACATAAGTAATACTCTTCAGAAGGCTAAGAATTTGGCCAATAGTAAGTTTTTGACGTAAAAATACTATTTTAAGCCTTTTTTAACCATAATTATGCCTTCAACCAGGTCAGGAGCCAGCTACAACCCCTCAAGCAGCTCCCAAAAAGGTAATAGACGTGATTATGGCAGAAGCCAACCAGGTACAGAAGGAAAAGGGTCAGTTGATGACTTCCAAACAACTAAATTGGGTCATTCTGAAGCTGATAATACTATTTTACCTTCAAAAAGAGCTGACACCCGCCACAACAAGCCTCTGTGGACATATACAAAGCCAGCCACAGTGCATACAACAATGCACTTCAATTCAAGGAGTACCAGATCCTTGCAGACCTGTGGAAGAATTGCATGAATTCTTACCTGACAGTAAGAAAATTCTTGGGCCATCCCAACACTTGCAAATTGCTCAATGGATGGCATCCATTGATGGAGAAGAAAAACATGATGCTTTTGACACCAGAATGGAGGAAAAACAACCCTCCACCACCCAAACCAGTGCCAAAAACAGCCCCAATGGCCAGCAGCAGCAACGTGAAAAAGCAGCCACAAGCTCCAAACAAGGGCAAAGGGAAGGCACCAGCCCCAAAACCTTACAGCCAGGGCTACAGAATCCCAAAGATTCAGCAGGATGCCATGGAAAATGTATTTCAGATGGCCAGAACCATGATGGAATTACAGAAGAAGGAGGAAGCTAGATTAAGGTTCCAGAAATGATTTCTGACATATTTGATTCCATCCCAGAGTTGTATAATGCTATAAATGACGTGAAAAAACATCTTTCTGATAAAAATGAAACCATTTGTAACAACATTAAAACAAACAACCTGAGTCTGTGCCAAATTAATGAAACACTTATGTGTTTTGAAAAAGTTTTGAGAACAATTAAAAATTCCAATAATGATAATTCTTCTAACAATAAAATAAATGAACAATCTGCCATTATTAAAGAATTAACAGATAAATATTCTAAATTCAATATTGATGACATAATTGAAACAAGAATTAAACAAGCCATAAATATTATCAAGACAGACAACAAGAAAGTCCTTGATGACATTTCAAATTCATTTACTGAAGTAAAGACATATACCATTGCCTTGAAAAAGTGTTTTGATGCTTCACAAGAAGCAGTATCAAAATTATCAATGAAATTGAATCAAGTCACTGCTGATAATACAAGACAGACAGAGTTATGGCAAGAACTTACACATAAAGAAGACATGTATAAAATTGAAGTAATAAATTTAATACATAGCTTCCAACATGAATACAGAAATTCCCAAAGGTGTAGCAACAGTAAAATGAATGACATTGAACAAATACTGAACACCTTACCAAGAATGTCTACACCTCTAAATCAAAATGAGGGCACAAGAATTTCAAATCCACAAGTATTGGATCCTGATAATTCACAATTAAAAAATAAATTATCCAATTCTTTTCATAACTTGGAACCATCAATGGGCCAAGCACTCTTCAAAGAAGTGCCAAAACTTAAAGAATGGCCCCACTTCAGTGGTGAAGGAGAGTATGACCATATGGAATTCATTAGAGGTATTGACATGATCAAAGAGGATTTTGAATTACCAGACAGATTGGTAACAGCCAGGTTTAACACCTTGTTTACCAGATCAGCTCACAGATGGTACATCAAAATAAGACAAGCACATGGACACCAGAGTTGGACTTGGTGGAAAACCCAAATCATCAACAAATGGGCAAATGATGCTTGGAGGTTTAAAGTTGAAACAGCCTTTGAATCTGCCAAATTTAATGCTGATAAAGACAAAGCTTTACCATGGTTTTGCCAACAAAAGGACAGATTAACAGCATTATATCCTGACATGTCAGAATTTATGATCCATAGAAAAATTCTGAGACAATGTGGAGGTGACTTAGAGCATGCTGTCAAAAGCAGGACTACTGAACAATCTTCAGCAGAGGATATCATCAATATACTAGAAGAAGTAACCACCAGAACCAAAATTGGTTCTAGTAGGGTGAATCTTAAAACAAGGTTTAATACACCTTGGAAAGATTCTGTGGACAAAAACCCCAAAGAAAATTCTAGTAATATTAAATATAAATCTGCAGATACAGTCAGAAAATGCCATATTTGCCAAAGCACCACCCATTTAGCCAATACATGTCCAAAAAAGGGGAAAATCAATGAAATTGACATTGAAAAGGGACCAGATGTTGAAAAAGATGACATAATTGAAGACAGTTCAGATGATAAGTCATCCATATTTTCTGAATCTTCAAAAGAGATAGAAAATATCAATGCCACTTTTGACATCATGGAATCTTATTCCCACTTACCACAATTGAGCAATGGTCAAGTTGATTTATCAAAAGTTCAAGATGCACAACTCATGAAGACAAAACAAAACAGAGGAAAAGGTTATACAGCTGGTAACTCCTGTATAACAGAAGTGGTGATTGACAACAAGCCCACTAAACTTTTGCTTGACCCAGGAGCCTTCTGCTCTTGTGTTGGAAAATCTTTTCTTAAGACTTGTGTACCAAATTTTGAAGACCAATTGTTACCAATTGATGGTATAAAATTCAACAGTGCATGTAACCCAATGAAAGCATTCGGAATCTTTGAGACCAATGTCATATTGCAACACATAAATTGGAATTTAAGGATCACAGTTGAATTTGTTGTTATGGAAAATTGCTATAGTACCCATATTATATTGGGAAATGACTATTTAATCATGTATGGAATAGATTTACATAATAACAAAGACAGATACTTTACAATTGGGGAAGATAAGCGCCAGAAATTTGCCTTTTTACCATTTAAAAGACAAATTACAGTAAACAAAGTATCACCAGTCAACTTAGAGTTAGAAAAATTCAAGTCTGAACAGTTAAATGAGGCTGACATAAGCCTTCATCTGACTGATAAAGAAGAAAATGAACTTTCTTCCCTTTTGTATGACCACAAATGAGCATTTGCTACAGACAAAGAACCTCTGGGAGCAATTATTGGTCATGAAGTTGACATCATTCTTAACATTGAGAGACCTTATCCACCACTCTTAAGAAGACCTGCTTATCCAGCAAGTCCAAAATCAAGAGAAGCTCTAGAAATTCATATCAAAGAACTTCTAGACCTTGGTGTAATAAGAAAAGTAGGCCACAATGAGGAAGTAGAAATAACTACACCAGTCATAGTGGCGTGGCATAATGGAAAATCCAGAATGGTTGGGGACTTTAGAGCTCTGAACACTTACACTGTTCCAGACAGATACCCTGTACCAAAAATCCAAATTGCCCTTACTCAAATATCTCAAGCAGTGTATATAACCACTATGGATGCCCTTAAAGGATTCCATCAAAATGTGGTAACACCAAGAGCAAGAAAATACTTGAGAATTATTGTTCATTGTGGAGTGTATGAATACTTAAGGATGCCCTTTGGTATCAAAAATGCACCTTCACACTTCCAAAGAATGATGAATGAAATCTTCCCTGAAGAACTCTCAGAGGGATGGTTAATCATTTACATTGATGACATTATTATCTGTTCAAAGACTTGGGAGGAGCACATGTACAGATTATCAAGAGTTTTGACAAAAATTCAATCAGTAAACATGAAAATCTCCTTGAAGAAATGTCATTTTGGATTTAAAGAACTTAAAGCACTAGGACATGTTGTATCTGGTTTGTCCCTTGGAATTGACAAAAACAAAGTTGCAGCAGTATTATTAAAGCCCATGCCTCAGAATAAGAAGGAAATTCAGTCATTCTTAGGTTTTGCAGGATATTACAGGCAACACATTAAAGATTTTGCATCCATAGCAAGACCACTTTATAAGTTGTGTGACAAAGACACAGTGTTTGAGATGACTGTTGACAGAGTCAAAGTGTTTGAGTCTCTAAGAGAAGCATTGACCACTGCTCCACTCTTACTGATTCCAGACTTTAAATTGCCTTTCAAACTGTATAGTGATGCATCAGGGGATGGACTGGGTGCTGCACTTCACCAAGTTCAGATCATAAATGACAAACCTGTAGAAGGACCAATATGTTTCATATCCAGGCAAATCAAACCAACTGAAGCCAGATATGGAGCAAGTCAAATGGAATGTCTATGCCTTGTCTGGGCCTTAGAGAAATTGAACTATTTCTTAGAGGGATGTGTTTTTGAAGTAATAACAGATTGTACAGCTGTGAAATCACTTTTGAACATGAAAACACCTAACAGACACATGCTCAGATGGCAAATAGCCATACAAGAATACAGAGGCAATATGACTATTGTTCATAAGGATGGGAATATTCATAAGAATGCAGATGGACTAAGCAGATGGCCATTACCAAATAACATTGATAATCCTGCTTATGTTCCAGAAGAAGCTTCACCACAAATTCCAATAGAAGGAATAAGTGTTACAGACTTGAACACCACCTTCTTTGAAGAAGTCAGAAATAGTTACACTCAAGATAAGAATTGTAGCATCTTATGCCAATTACTTAACAAAGACTGTAAAGACAACTCTCTAATACATGCCTTGGATGAAGTATGGAGAAAATCTTATAATGAAGGAAGATTTCACCTACTGGATGGTATAATTTACCACAGAACCAAGCACACATGTGTCATGACAGTTGTAGACAGGTCATTAATCAATCTTGTACTGAAAGAATGCCATGATAGTCCCTTTTCAGGACATCTTTCTGAAGACAGAACAAGAGAGAAAGTGAAGACCTGCATATGGTGGCCAATGTGGCAAAAAGATGTTGCAGAGTATTGCAAAACCTGTGACAGATGCCAAAAGGCAAATAAATCCACTGGCAAAAGACTTGGAAATATGATGAAAATACGAGAACCAAAAAGACCTTGGGAAATTGTCCATATGGATTGGGTAACTGGCCTACCACCAGGAGGTGACAGGAGCTATAATGCTTGCCTAGTAATTGTGGACAGATTCAGTAAAACTCCAATCTTTTTACCATGTCACAAAGATGATGCAGCCATGGATACATCTCTTCTGATATGGAATAGAGTAGTGTCATGGACTGGGATATTTACAAATATCATCAGTGATAGAGATCCCAAATTCACTTCAGCACTATGGACAAATCTTCACCAATTCTTTGGCACTAAACTGTCTTTCTCTACAGCCTACCACCCACAAACTGATGGCCTGGCTGAAAGAATGATCCAAACCTTAGAGGACATGGTGAGAAGATTTTGTGCATATGGCCTAGAATTCAAAGATTGTGATGGATTTACCCATGATTGGTGTACTCTGTTACCAGCACTGGAATTAGCATATAAAACATCAATCCATGCTAGTACCAATCAGACTCCTGCTATCCTAGAAAAAGGATGGAACCCCAAGTTACCCCAAGACTCCTTGAGGAAAGACTTAATTGAAATACATCCCACAGCCGCTAGCTTCAAAGGAATGCTAGACAAAGCTAGAAAGCATGCAGTAACATGCATGGAGGACTCTTTTGCATATGCTAAAGACAAATGGGATAAATCTCATGCAACTCCAGATTTCAAAGTGGGGGACCTAGTACTTGTATCCACCACTAACTTCAATAACATCAAAGGATGTAAAAAGTTGAAAGACTCCTTTGCAGGACCTTTTGTGATTAAGGCCCTCCATGGAGAAAATGCTGTTGAAGTAGAGTTATCTGAAGAACTTAGCAATAAGCACCCTACATTTCCAGTGAGCTTGATAAAGCCATATAAATCTAGTGATGCTGAGAAATTTCCCTTGAGGAATAAGATTCCCCAAGTTATACCTCCTATTGAGACATCTGGAGCTAAGAAAATTACCAAAGTTCTTAAAGAAAGGAAATTAAGAGCCAAGAAGGTAAGGGAATACATTGTTAGGTACAGTGACCCAACTTGTGAAGATGAATGGTTAGAAGAAAAAGATATACCAGAAGCTACCAAACTCGTCAGAACATTCAGACACACTAAAATACCAACATTACAAAGTAATATTCTTTTTAGGGGGAGGGAATGTGAGCCTTAGAGGTAATTTCATATACCCAAAAGACCACAAATACAAAATTAACATATTAATATAAATAAAATAAATTTATTTATATTATTAAAATAAAATTCAAAATATGAATATAAAATTATATTCAAAAATAAAAAATTAATTACAATTTAAAAATAAAATTACATCAAATTTTGAAATTATAAAATTACATTTATACTTGAAAAAATTAAGTAAAAATGAAATTTTAACAAAATTGTGAAAAAATAAATCAATTTGGAAAAAAGTTAAATAAAATTTATTATAACTTTCTATCCAAAAAATAAACATATAAAATTTATTTCACCATTGGATTCCTCATAAAAAATCAGGTGGGGTCACCTCTGAGTGAAATTCTTGTAACTCAACTCTAAATAAGCTTAAATTAAGTTTCTAGTATTTTCAATACAAAAGTTGAAAATCCTCAAAACCTTAATTTAATTCACACCACCTGTGGTGTTAACCATCAATTTTTGTGTTAAAATTGAGGTGTTGTGTTTAGTTTAGAAGTTATGAGGAATTGAAGTATTTTCAATTGAATTCAATTGAAATGTCAAAATGTGCGCGTGTATTACATAAGTGAACTTTGATTTACAAATGAGGTCTCAATTATTACTGTATTGTACTGTACAATTGAATTGAATTACATATGTAAAGTATAAGTATAATACATGATGAGGAATTAAAGGAAAAATAAATTGGAAAGATTAAATTTGGGGGGGAAAAGGAACTCCAGCTCTAAGGGGGAGCTAGACCCCCAAAATCCTTGCTGACAGGCGTGGGATGTCAAAATTCACACAAAAGTTCATCACTTTTGGCCTGGAATTGAGTTACAGGGTCTGTGGACTCAATTGATGATGAGGTTTTGATACCAACTGGGGTAGTTTTAGCTGTTGCCAAGAGGGTAAAACTACCCTTAAGATAAAACAATCATAATAAAAACAGTTTTAACTGGTTTCTACGCCTCTGACACACATTCTGACGTGTTTTGAAGGCTCTAGGCCTGGTATTGCTATAGTAATGGCTGATTTAAGGGTCTAAAATGGCTAAAAATGGCTAAAAATGGCTTAAACCAGCCCTTTTTGGTCTAAACTAGGGTTCAATGATGCCATAATTGGCTTTTTGTTGTCAGACTGTTTCTCACGACTGACAAGAGTAAATTTTACTTTTGGAGTAAGAGAATTGATGGCTATAAAAGAATGTCTTCTTTGCCCCACTTTTCTCTTCATGTTACAATCTTTTCCTTTTATTAATTAGTTTAAAACTGTTAAACCAATCAATCAAAGATTCCAACCACCACTTTTAAGTCATTTTAATCCTTTTAACCACGTGAAAAAATCATTATAATCATTGTTTGTAACTCTTATAATCATTTTTACCCCTGAACCACATCAAAAGTGAATTAAAGCATCTTTCATCACTGTAAACTTTGTCACTTTGTTTTCAAATTCACTCTGGTCACTTTTGGGCGTGTTTTCTCTTTAATATTCTTTTTAAAGACTTTGCTCTTTAATTAATTGCTTGCAGTTCTTTGCTCAATTAATTCCAATTGAAATTGCTCTTGAAGAAATTTCTTTTGTAGCCTTAAAATATCTCTTGTAGAGTATTTTTTGGATAAATCTTTATTGTTGGTAAAACAATAAATTTTTATATTATTGTTTTATACTAATAAAGTTATAAACAATAAAATTGGCGTGTTTTCTCTTAAAAATAATATTTCATACTATTTTTAACTGAATTTTACCTTATACAAATTTTGAGGACAGGAAAAGTACTTGATTTTTAATCAAAGTTTCATATCCACACCTTACAGTGTATATAACCACTATGGATGCCCTTAAAGGATTCCATCAAAATGTGGTGACACCAAGACCAAGAAAATACTTGAGAATTATTTTTCATTGTGGAGTGTATGAATACTTGAGGATGCCCTTTGGTATCAAAAATGCACCTTCGAACTTCCAGAGAATGATGAATGAAATCTTACCTGAAGAACACTCAGAGGGATGGTTAATCATTTACATTGATGACATTATTGTCTGTTCCAAGACTTGGGAGGAGCACATATGCAGATTGTCCAGAGTTTTGACAAAAATTCAATCAGTCAACATGAAAATCTCCTTGAAGAAATGCCATTTTGGATTTACAGAACTTAAGGGGATAGGACATGTTGTATCTGGTTTATCCCTTGGAATTGACAAAAAAAAGTTGCAGCAGTATTGCTAAAACCCATGCCTCAAAACAATAAGGAAATTCAGTCATTCTTAGGTTTTGCAGGATATTACAGGCAACACATTAAAGATTTTGCATCCATAGCAAGACCCCTTTATAAATTGTGTGACACAGACACAGTAATTGAAATGACTGTTGACAGAGTCAAAGCTTTTGAGTCTCTAAGAGAAGCATTGACCACTGCTCCACTCTTACTGATGCCAGACTTTAAATTGCCTTTCAAACTGTATATTGATGCATCAGGGGATGGACTAGGTGCTGCACTTCACCAAGTTCAGATCATAAATGATAAACCTGTAGAAGGACCCATATGTTTCATATCCAGGCAAATCAAACCAACTGAAGCCGGATATGGAGCAAGTCAGATGGAATGTCTATGCCTTGTCTGGGCCTTGGAGAAATTGAACTACTTCTTAGAGGGATGTGCTTTTGAGGTGATAACAGATTTTACAGCTGTCAAATCACTTTCAAACATGAAAACACCCAACAGACATATGCTCAGATGGCAAATAGCCATACAAGAATACAGTGGCAATATGACTATTGTTCATAAGGATGGGAATATTCATAAGAATGCAGATGGACTAAGCAGATGGCCATTACCAAATAATATTGATAATCCTGCTTATGTGCCAGAAGAAGCTTCACCACAAATTCCAATGGAAGGAATAAGTGTTACAGACTTGAACACCACCTCCTTTGAAGAAGTCAGAAGTATTTACACTCAAGATAATAATTTTAGCATCCTATGCCAATGACTTAACAAAGACTGTAAAGACAACTCTCTAATACATGCCTTGGATGAAGTATGGAGAAAATCTCATGATGAAGGAAGATTTCACCTACTGGATGGTATAATTTACCATAGAACCAAGCACACATGTGTCATGAAAGTTGTAGACAGGTCATTAATCAATCTTGTACTGAAAGAATGCCATGATAGTCCCTTTTCAGGACATCTGTCTGAAGACAGAACAAGAGGGAAAGTAAAGACCTGCATATGGTGGCCAATGTGGCAGAAAGATGTTGCAGAGTATTGCAAAACCTGTTACAGATGCCAAAAGGCAAATAAATCCACTGGCAAGAGACTTGGAAATATGATAAAAATCCAAGAACCAAACAGACCTTGGGAAATTGTCCATATGGATTGGGTAACTGGCCTACCACCAGGAGGTGACAGAAGCTATCATGCTTGCCTAGTAATTGTGGACAGATTCAGTAAACCTCCAATCTTTTTGCCATGTCACAAAGGTCATACAGCCATGGATACAGCTCTTCTAATATGGAATAGAGTAGGGTCATGGACTGGGATATTCACAAATATCATTATTGATAGGGATCCCAAATTCACTTCAGCACTATGGACAAATCTTCACCAATTATTTGGCACTAAACTATCTTTCTCTACAGCCTACCACCCACAAACTGATGTCCTGGCTGAAAGGATGATCCAAACCTTAGAGGAGATGGTGAGAAGATTTTGTGCATATGGCCTTGAATTCAAAGATTGTGATGGATTTACCCATGATTGGTGTACTCCGTTTCCCGCACTGGAATTAGCATATAAAACATCAATCCATGCCAGTACCAATCAAACTCCTTCTATTCTAGAAAAAGGATGGAACCGCAAGTTACCCCAAGATTCCTTGAGGAAAGATTTGATTGAAATACATACCACAGCTGCTAGCTTCAAAGGAATGCTAGACAAAGCCAGAAATCATGCAGTAAGGTGCATGGAGGACTCTTTTTCATATGCTAAATACAAATGGGACAAATCAGATGCAACTCCAGATTTCAAAGTGGGGGACCTAGTTCTTGTATCCACCACTAACTTCAATAACATCAAAGGATTTAAGAAGTTGAAAGACTCCTTTGCAGGACCTTTTGTGATTAAGGCCCTTCATGGAGAAAATGCTTTTGAAGTAGAGTTATCTGAAGAAATTAGCAATAAGCATCCTACATTTCCAATGAGCTTGATAAAGCCATATAAATCTAGTGATGCTGAGAAATTTCCCTTGAGGAATAAGATTCCCCAAGTTATACCTCCTATTGAGACATCTGGTACTAAGAAAATCATCAAAGTTCTCAAAGAAAGGAAATTAAGAACCAAAAAAGTAAGGGAATACCTTGTTACGTATAGTGACCCAACTTGTGAAGATGAATGGTTAGAAGAAAAAGATATAACACAAGCTACCAAACTCCTCAGGAGATTCAGACACACTAGAAACACCAATATTAAAAAGTCATATTCTTTTTTAGGGGGAGGGAATGTGAGCCTTAGAGGTAATTTCATATACCCAAAAGACCAAAAATACAAAATTAACATACAAATATAAATAAAATAAATTTATTTATATTGTTAAAATAAAAATTAAAATATGAATATAAAATTATATTCAGGATTAAAAATTCAATTACAATTTCAAATTAAAATTACATTAAATTTTGTAAGTATAAAATTACATTTATACTTGAAAAAATTAAGTAAAAATGAAATTTTAATAAAATTGTGAAAAAATAAATAAGTTTGGAAAAAAGTTAAATAAAAATTATTATAACTTTTTATCCAATAAATAAACACATAAAAATTATTTCACCATTGGATTCCTCATAAAAAATCAGGTGGGGTCACCTCTGAGTAAAATTCTTGTAACTCAACTCTAAATAAGCTTAAATTAAGTTTTTAGTGTTTTCAATACAAAAGTTGAAGATCCTCAAATCTTTAATGCAATTCACACCACATGTGGTGTTAACCATCAATTATTGTGTTAAAATTGAGGTGTTGTGTTTAGTTTAGAAGTTATGATCAATTGAAGTATTTTCAATTGTATTCAATTGAAATGTCAAAATGTGCGCATGTATTACATAAGTGAACTTTGATTTACATGTGAGGTGTCAATTATTACTGTATTGTACTTTACAATTCAATTGAATTACATATGTAAATTATAATTATAATACATGATGAGGAATTAAAGGAAAAATAAATTGGAAAGATTCAATTTGGGGGGAAAGGAACTCCAGCTCTAAGGGGGAGCTAGAACCCCAGAATCCTTCCTGACAGGTGTGGGATGTCAAAATTCATGCAAAAGTTCATCACTTTTGGCCTGGAATTGAGCTACAGGGTCTGTGGACTCAATTGATGATGAGGTTTTGATACCAAATGGGGTAGTTTTAACTGCTGCTATAAGATGTGACTATGAAACTAATCATAATATTACTATTAATCAACATTACTATGTCTGTTCTTATGCAATATAATAATAAAATATTATTATAACCACAATTAAATAATTAAAGAATTATTTCTTTCACGTGTTAAGCACTACTAGTGATTTTAACAGTGAGCAAGTAATTGTCTACAAGAATCAATTACAAGAAGAATTTAATAATAAAAACTTCTTTTATTAAAATAATAAAATTATTTTAATATATAATGATCTTTTGCAACAATAATTATAAAGTTAATCCTTGAAGAAAACTATTACTAGAGAAAAACATTAAGAATTAAAGATAAATGACTCACTAATACTCCAAAGAACTTATTGATAGATAAAAGTAGAGAAATTTGACGTAGAATTGTGGATTTAAGAGATCAAAATGGTTTATAACAGGATTACAAAAATGTATAGTTGGATTCTATGATTTCACGTCTTTCTTATTGATTCTGAAAGATTTAAAACACTTAAGAACAGTTTATCTAATACTTACTTGTTGGTAACAATGATATAAAATGATAATAAGATGATGATACGGAAAAAACAGCAAGAGAAGGCCTCTTTTAAGTCAACAACTGCTCACAGAGGCGTGCCATGGAGAAAACTGAAAAACCAGTGGGTGAGAAAGATTTAAACCCTTTTGGATTAGTATTTACATCATCTGTTGTCACGTAAAATTGTCATAATTGCTTAATTGATGCTTTTACGTGACTACCAAACCCAATATGGTTAAGAATAAAAGGAGTAACATATGTAAATCTTCTTTTTTTCCAAGGTAATCATTAATTTCCCAAAGTTATCAATGTTATTGACAGTTTCATCACAGGTTGTATTTACTGTGAATTTTTGAAGATTCAGTGTTTCACATAGAATAACCAAAAATGGACTGTAAGTAAACTTTTAATTTTACTAGTAAAACTGTAATTCCTTTTGGTTTAACCATAGATAATACACTTCCCAATTGGTCCTGAAAGCTTCAGAAAAATTCATTAAGATTTGTATTTTTAATGAATTTTTGAAGTTTTTACCTCATTTCTACATAGAATTGCAAATATCAGTGTTTGACTGGTTGCTATGAGGTAAATCAATGGATACTAGTCCAAAAAGGGTTTTAATTACTCTTTTGGGGCTTATCCATGGAAATTCATTAGTAATTGACATGGTTACAGGAGTGTAAGTAGCTCTTTACCTCCTTGGCAAGTCAAAATAGCAGGTTATTTGCTATTTTCTGGTGTTTTACAGTAGTTGTAACTTGGTAACCAAGTTCCCAAAGAGGTTTAGTTTACCAATTGGGTTAAGATCAGCCATGGAACCAAGCTTTGGAGCTATCCACGCCTCTGGGGCCTCAGAAGTTGGGTACCCTGGCTCTCTTTGATGTCTTTTGTCCCCCTTGCTTATTTTTCATGTCAAAATAGAAATTTAAGCTTAAAGTGAGATATCCACTATGGGTGTACCAAAAGTGCATGTAAGAATACCATAATATTAAGTGCTCAAAACATGTATAACACTATTATTAGTGTATATGTAACATGGGATTTCTCACTTTCCCATTATTTTGGCGTAAAATTAAGAAAAACAAAAATTTTCACGGATCTTTTATGTGGTATTAATGATGTGGTGTTGAAGTATCTTCCATATTACTACCTCAAAGAGTTGATTTGAGCTTATTCACTCTATGGAGCTACCCCAGTTGAATTTTTCTGTAGAATCCAAATCTGGTCTTAAATCCATGGATTTACTTACTCAATAACACGTTATTCATCTTTTCTGAAATCAAAAATGATGAATTTTGAATATATGCATGATTTATGAGTTACGTATAATTCAAAATTTCTTTTTAAGATAATTGTGGCCTATTTGGGTATGTAAAATATACCTCAAGGCTCACATTCCCTCCCACCAAAGAATAAAATTGTACTACAATTTTATTAGTGGTAAAAGAATAAGGCCCCAAAGTGGGTTAATGTCCACTGTCCAACCTCTTTAAATCACTCAGATCAAGTAATTTAAAGCACATTTATAGACATATTCAGGCTTGTGGCCTTCTTTCATGTCTAAATCTTCTTAAGAGTTTATCTGAGTCAGGTATTTCTGATTCTGCCATCCATTCATCTTCATGTACTGGATTTCTATATCTGACAAGATATTCTCTTTGATTTTTACCCCTAAGTCTCCTTTCTTCAATGACTTTCTTTATCTTTTTGTCTTCATTCTGTTCCACAGGAGGTACAGTTAAAGGAGTTGGGTCTCTTAAAGGAAACAATTCTTTATCAGCTGGTTGATAAGGCTTTATCAAGCTGACTGGAAAGGTGGGGTGTTTATTTTCCAATTCACCACTCAATTCCACTTGAACTGCATTGGTTCCATGTAAAGCAACAATAAAAAAAGGTCCTACATAAGAATCTTTAAGTTTCTTTGGGCCGTTGATATTATTAAAATTCAAGGTTGAAACTAAAACTAAGTCCCCTGATTTGAAGTCTGGTACTTTATGACTCTTGTCCCACTTCTGTTTTGCATAATCAAAAGCATCATCCATACTTTGTTTTGCATGGTGTTTTACTTTATCAAGCATTATCTTGAAGCTGGAAGCTGTAGGATGAATTTCAATCAAGTCTTTCCTCAGTGTGTCTGCTGGGAGTCTTGGATTCCATCCTTTCTCTAACATAGAAGGAGTTTGTCCTGTGGAAGAATGGACTGATGTCTTATATGCCAATTCTAATGCAGGTATCAGAGTGCACCAGTCATGGGTAAAGCCATCTGAGTCTTTGAATTCTAATCCATAAGCACAGAATCTCCTGATCATGTCTTCTAAAGTCTGAATCATTCTCACTGCTAGCCCATCTGTCTGAGAGTGATATGCTGTAGAGAATGATAACTTAGTCCCAAACAATCTATGAAGATTGGTCCAAAGTGCAGATATGAATTTGGGATCTCTGTCACTTATGATATTCTTAAATAATCCTGTATGAGAAATAACTCTACTCCATAAAAGAAGAGCTGTATCCATAGCAGTGTCATCTTTATGACATGGTAAGAATATGGGAGTTTTGCTATATCTGTCTACAATGACTAAGCAAGCATTATAACTTCTGTCACCACTTGGAGGAAGTGCTGTGACCCAATCCATGTGAACAACTTCCCATGGGTATTTTGGTTCTTGAATATGGATCATAAGTCCAAATTTCTTGCCTGTACTCCTGTTTGCTTTTTGGCATCTGTCACAGGTATGGCAATATTCAATGGTTTCTTTTCTCCAAGATGGCCACCATGCACAGTTCTTCACTTTTTCAAGTTTTTTGTCTTCTGACAGGTGTCCAGAGTAGATACTATCATGACATTCATGAAGAATGGTATTTATAAGTAATCTACTGCACAATGTCATAACACAAGAATGTTTTGTTCTGTGGTAAATGATCCCATCAAACAAGTGAAATCTTCCTTAAGAATAGGAATTTTTCCAAACTTCATCAAGTGCATTAACTAAAGATGTATCCTTGAAGTCTTTATCTAATAAAGAAGTCAAGATATGGCAATTCTTGTCTTGTTTAGAAGATTCTCTGACCTCCTCAAAGAATTCAGTTCCAATATCAGTTATGTTAATTCCTTCAATTGGAATCTGTGGTTCAGCTTCCAAAGGTACATAAGCTGGGTTATCAGGAGTGTTGGCTAAAGCCCATCTACTAAGTCCATCAGCATTCTTGTGAATGTTTCCTGCTTTATGAACTATAGTCATGTTTCCTCTATATTCTTGAATAGATATTTGCCATCTCAACATATGTCTGTTGGGAGTTTTCATGTTAAGAAGTGATTTTCCTGCATTACAGTCAGTTATCACTTCAAAAACACTGCCATCAAGGTAATAGTGTAGTTTCTCAAGTGCCCAAACCAAACATAAGCACTCCATTTGGCTTGCACCATATCTGGCTTCTGTTGGTTTGATTTGCCTTGAGATTTAACAAACTGGTCCTTCTGTAGGTTTGTCATCAATAATTGGTACTTGATGTAGGGCTGCCCCTAATCCATCTCCACATGCATCAATGTACAACTTAAAAGGAATATTCCAGTCAGGCATGAGGAGTAAAGGTGCTTATATAAGGGCTTTCTTTATTTCCTCATAAGCTTTAATTCTCTCCTGTGTCATCTCAAATACAGTCTGTTGATCACAGATTCTATAGAGTGATTTAGCTAGAATTGCAAAGTCTTTTAAGTTTTGCCTATAGTAACTAGCAAGTCCAAGAAAAGACATCATTTCTTTCTTATTCTGGGGTATTGGCTTAAGTAGCACTGCTGCCACTTTATTCTTGTCAATACCCAAGCTTAAACCAGAAACAACATGTCCTAATGCTTTAAGTTCTTCAAAACCAAAGTTGCATTTCTTAAGTGAAATTTTCATATTCACTTCTGCAACTTTGTGGAGTACATTTGCAAGTCTTTCAAGTTTCAAAGACCATGAGTCAGAACATATGATAATATCATCAATATAAATGATAAGCCATCCTTCAGACAATTCTGTGGGGAAGATGGTATTCATCATTCTTTGATAATGAGATGCAGCATTTTTAATGCCAAATGGCATTCTAAGATACTCAAAAATACCACAGTGAGTGATAAGTATAAGTAATTTCTTAGCTTTAGGCGTCAAAAAATTCTGATGGAAGCCTTTCAATGCATCCATTGATGTTATATACTTGGCTTTAGATAATTGAGTCAAGGTTTCTTGGATTCTAGGGATTGGATACCTATCTGGAACTGTGTAGGTATTCAAAGCTCTAAAATCTCCAACCATTCTTGACTTATAATTATGCCAAGCAATGATAACAGGTGTTGTCACTTCAACCTCCTCATTATTGCCTACTTTCCTTAGTACACCAAGTTGAACTAACTCTTGGATATGTTTCTCCAAGGCTTCTCTAGCTCTGGGACTGGCTGGATAAGCTGGTCTTCTAAGTACTGGGGGATATGGTCTGTCAATATTAAGAGTAATATCAACTTCATGTCCTCTTATAGCACCTAATGGTTCATTATAAGAGGCAAATGCAGTATTGTATGTGTATAACACGTCAATAAGTTCATACCTCATTTTTGGTGACAATGATGGATTAATTTGTGCTTCAACAAGTTGTGTGGACACAAATTCTTCCTTATAAGTATCTTTCTCACAAGATACTACTGATATTTGCTTTGGCATATTGGAGAAAGCAATTTTTTTTTCCTGTTCTCTCCAATTGTGAAATATCTGTCTTTATGGTTATTGATATCAATACCACAAATACTTAAGTAATCATTTCCAAGAATCATATGTTGAGATGTGCAGTTGTGCATTACTACAACTTCAGCTTTCATTCTTATACTTCCTGTTGGATGGGGAAATACAAGAATAGTGTCTAATATACCCAAAGGGTACATATTGGTACTGGCACTACTAAATTGTACACCTTCTATTGGTAATAGATGGTTTTTCCATTCAGGAAGTATAGCTTGGAGATAATCTTTGCCTACACAAGTGCAAAATGCTCCTGTATCCAAATTGACTTTGGCTTCAACATTATTCATCAGAATTGATGTGATACAAGATGCTCCAGCAGTATAGCCTTTTCCTTTAGCAGGTTTGGTTTTACACATTCTGGCATCCTGAACATTAATAAGGTTTTAGCAATCTTCACTATACTGTGGCAAGTGGGTATGGACTTCAGTGACTTCAAAGAAAGCTGTGATGTTTTCAATAGGATAGTCCTCCACTGGTGTATCTTCAGAGATGGCAGAATCTTGATCAGATTCTTCCTTCTCTTCAGTACACTGAACTTCTTCAATGACTTGAACTTCATTGATTTTTGTCTTTTTTGTGCAAGTGTTGGCTAAATGTGAAGTGCTTCCACATTTATGACACTTTAAGACAGGTCTTTCTGGTCTCTTATCCTCCCTGGGAATCTTAGAGGTCATCTGGGATTCTGTTTGGATTTAAGACCACGTTTTACCAATTCTTGTTCTGGCAATGATATCTTCCATAGCATTCATGTAGTCTTCTGTTGAACAGGGTTCCACACATCTGCTTTTGATAGCATGTTCCAATTCTCCTCCACACTTTCTTAATATTTTCATATCAATCATAGTGTCAGACATATCTGGTTGTAAAGCAGATAATCTGTCTTTTTTTTTGAAGAACCAAGTAAGTGGTTTATCTTTCTCTGAGTTAAAAATGGTGCTTGCAAAGGCATTTTCTATTTTAAACCTCCAAGAATTGTTGGCCCATTTGGTAGTCACTTCAGATTTACACCAAGACCAATCATGTTTACCATGATCAATCCTCATTTTGTAAAACCATTTCTTTGCAGTTCTGGTAAACAGACAATGTAATTTTCCCACTATGATTTCATCAGGTATATTAAAGTCTTCTTGCAACATATCAATAGTCCTTATGAATTCAATATGGTTGTATTCTCCTTCACCAGAGAATGTTGGCAATTCTTCTATTTTGGGAATATCTCTTGCAGAGTAGGTATTTTCTCAGAAGAATGGGGTGAGACTTTCTTTAACAGAAATTTTCTCTTCAGTTAAAGGTGTAGAATGTCTTGGCATATGTGGTTCATGATTCTTATGAATTTGTTCCACACTTGCAATTATTTCATTTTTCAACTTCTGCCTTTCACTGTCACTTTTTGCTAAGTGTATAGCAAATTGATTGGTATTCTCAACTATCTTCAAGACATGGTCTTGCAGAGTCTTAAGTTGATCATTCATCTTAAAAATGGAAAGATCTTCTATCTCATCATGCTGAATTTGGCACATGTTTTCAATTTATTGCAAGAATTGGTAATTGAGTCAAGTTTGGCATTTGTTACTTGGTGCAATTCAATGTATTTCTTGTCATTTTTCTTTATGTCAACCATATATGATGCAATTTAAGTTAACTTTCCATCAAGTTTACCAATTTCTAGATTAATACTAGTCTGTACACCAATTATTTCCGTGGAAAGTTTCTGTTCATCCTTTCCTGCTCTTTGGCTGTGAATTCCATCAGAGTCCTGGCCATATTGAAGACACTGTCCACGGCTGAAGGCTCCAATTTGGGGATCCTGTATCTGGAACTGTGTAGGTATTCAAAGCTCTAAAATCTCCAACCATTCTTGACTTATAATTATGCCAAGCAATGATAACAGGTGTTGTCACTTCAACCTCCTCATTATGGCCTACTTTCCTTAGTACACCAAGTTGAACTAACTCTTGGATATGTTTCTCCAAGGCTTCTCTGGCTCTTGGACTGGCTGGATAAGCTGGTCTTCTAAGTACTGGGGGATATGGTCTGTCAATATTAAGAGTAATGTCAACTTCATGTCCTCTTATAGGACCTAATGGTTCATTATCAGAGGCAAATGCAGTATTGTATGTTTATAACACGTCAATAAGTTCATTCTTCATTTTTGGTGATAATGATGGATTAATTTGTGCTTCAACAAGTTGTGTGGACACAAATTCTTCCTTATAATATCTCTCTTAGAAGATACTATTGATATTTGCTTTGGAATATTGGAGAAAGAAAATTTTTTCTCCCTGTTCTCTCCAATTGTGAAATATCTGTCTTTATGGTTATTGATATCAATACCATAAATACTTAAGTAATCATTTCCAAGAATGATATGTTGAGATGTGAAGTTGTCCATTACTACAACCTCAGCTTTCATTCTTATACTTCCTGTTGGATGGGGAAATACAAGAATAGTGTCTAATATACCCAAAGGGTACATATTTGTACTGGCACTACTAAATTGTACACCTTCTATTGGTAATAGATGGTTTTTCCATTCAGGAAGTATAGCTTGGAGATAATCTTTGCCTACACAAGTGCAAAATGCTCCTGTATCCAAATTGACTTTGGCTTCAACATTATTCATCAGAATTGATGTGATACAAGATGCTCCAGCAGTATAGCCTTTTCCTTTAGCAGGTTTGGTTTTACACATTCTGGCATCCTGAACATTAATAAGGTTTTAGCAATCTTCACTATACTGTGGCAAGTGGGTATGGACTTCAGTGACTTCAAAGAAAGCTGTGATGTTTTCAATAGGATAGTCCTCCACTGGTGTATCTTCAGAGATGGCAGAATCTTGATCAGATTCTTCCTTCTCTTCAGTACACTGAACTTCTTCAATGACTTGAACTTCATTGATTTTTGTCTTTTTTGTGCAAGTGTTGGCTAAATGTGAAGTGCTTCCACATTTATGACACTTTAAGACAGGTCTTTCTGGTCTCTTATCCTCCCTGGGAATCTTAGAGGTCATCTGGGATTCTGTTTGGATTTAAGACCACGTTTTACCAATTCTTGTTCTGGCAATGATATCTTCCATAGCATTCATGTAGTCTTCTGTTGAACAGGGTTCCACACATCTGCTTTTGATAGCATGTTCCAATTCTCCTCCACACTTTCTTAATATTTTCATATCAATCATAGTGTCAGACATATCTGGTTGTAAAGCAGATAATCTGTCTTTTTTTTTGAAGAACCAAGTAAGTGGTTTATCTTTCTCTGAGTTAAAAATGGTGCTTGCAAAGGCATTTTCTATTTTAAACCTCCAAGAATTGTTGGCCCATTTGGTAGTCACTTCAGATTTACACCAAGACCAATCATGTTTACCATGATCAATCCTCATTTTGTAAAACCATTTCTTTGCAGTTCTGGTAAACAGACAATGTAATTTTCCCACTATGATTTCATCAGGTATATTAAAGTCTTCTTGCAACATATCAATAGTCCTTATGAATTCAATATGGTTGTATTCTCCTTCACCAGAGAATGTTGGCAATTCTTCTATTTTGGGAATATCTCTTGCAGAGTAGGTATTTTCTCAGAAGAATGGGGTGAGACTTTCTTTAACAGAAATTTTCTCTTCAGTTAAAGGTGTAGAATGTCTTGGCATATGTGGTTCATGATTCTTATGAATTTGTTCCACACTTGCAATTATTTCATTTTTCAACTTCTGCCTTTCACTGTCACTTTTTGCTAAGTGTATAGCAAATTGATTGGTATTCTCAACTATCTTCAAGACATGGTCTTGCAGAGTCTTAAGTTGATCATTCATCTTAAAAATGGAAAGATCTTCTATCTCATCATGCTGAATTTGGCACATGTTTTCAATTTATTGCAAGAATTGGTAATTGAGTCAAGTTTGGCATTTGTTACTTGGTGCAATTCAATGTATTTCTTGTCATTTTTCTTTATGTCAACCATATATGATGCAATTTAAGTTAACTTTCCATCAAGTTTACCAATTTCTAGATTAATACTAGTCTGTACACCAATTATTTCCGTGGAAAGTTTCTGTTCATCCTTTCCTGCTCTTTGGCTGTGAATTCCATCAGAGTCCTGGCCATATTGAAGACACTGTCCACGGCTGAAGGCTCCAATTTGGGGATCCTGTACCCTTGTGGGTAAGGTCTGTGCCAATTGGCTTTGCGTTTTCCTTTGCCTTGATGGTTCTTGGGACCTTTCTGCTTCTTCTGAGGTCCCTTGAGCTTGTCCTTGGACGCTTCTGGAGCTGGTTTGGAGCTGGTGGACGCCACTGGTGCCTCTATCTCCAAAGCTGGAGTCATTTCCAACTCTTTCTTCTGGTCTATGGATAAAAGACTTTGGTTCTTCAACCAATTTTTTATCTTTTTGACCTTTTCTTTGCAAGACAGGGGGGTCCAACCTCCTCAGAGTTCTATGGTCTTCTCCTGACCCAGAAAGCTCTTGATGTGTAAGTAGGAGTTCATGGCCCCCTGCCAAAGGCTTGGGAAGATTTCCCACTCTTCCTCTTTGGCTGCTCTGAACCAATTTTTGTACTGGCATTGATATATTTCTATTGCTGCCACTTTAAAATGGTTTAGCCCTCGAAATAATATCATGAATTGGTTCAGGCTCAGAGTTCACGTCAAAATCTGTTGGTACAGACCTTGGGGGATGGGGGGCAACTCTGGCATCCTCCAGATATGTCTTTCTTGTGGAATATTCGCCACTTCTGGATTTGGTCTTGCCTCTTCCTTGTCCACATCCATCTGGTTGGACTGAATAGTTGCTTCCATTTCTGGTATGCACCATTTTGACGTCAATTTTAAGGATAAAGAGTAAATTTAAAGACAAAAACACACCTTTTGGTGGTAATTTCTTCTTTTCTGAGTTAAATAAGGTGCCTCTTTTAGCAATTTGCACCTCAATACTTTCTTCAGGACTAGTGATGTATCTTCTACTGAGTCTGTTGCCAGCTGCACAGTATTTGATTAAAGACACTTTAAAGAGAAAATATGATAAAAGAAATTATTTTTTATGATTTAAGATATTTTAGAAGATTTTTATAAGTTTTATTATTTTTGATATTAAAAAAATATTCTTTTCAAAGAAAAAAGTATTAAAATTCAAGAATTTAAATAAAAGAATTAAGTCAGAGTAACTCAAAGAATAATTTCATTAGTTTTTGGATGTTAAAAGCCACGTGTAAAAACAGTACAAAATTAAACCAAATTCCTCAATGAAATAAGATTTTAAGACAATTTCAAAAATAAAAATAATTTTTTCTTTAAATTGAAGAAAAAAATATTAAATTAATATATTTTAGAACTTAATAATATATTAATTAAGGGTACAAGGTTCAAAAAACATGGCCAGGCCCCCAAATGTAAGATGTGACTATGAAACTTGTGAGCCTTAGAGGTAATTTCATATACCCAAAAGACCACAAATATAAAAAATAACATATTAATATAAATAAAATAAATTTATTTATATTATTAAAACAAAATTAAAATATAAATATAAAATTATAATTTAAAAATAAAAAATACATTAAATTTTGTAAATATAAAATTACATTTATACTTGAAAAAATTAAGTAAAAATGAAACTTTAACAAAATTGTGAAAAAATAAATAAATTTGGAAAAAAGTTAAATAAAATTTATTATAACTTTTTATCCTATAAATAAACATATAAAATTTATTTCACCATTGGATTCCTCATAAAAAATCAGGTGGGGTCACCTCTGAGTGAAATTCTTGTAACTCAACTCTAAATAAGCTTAAATTAAGTTTTTAGTATTTTCAATACAAAAGTTGAAAATCCTCAAAACCTTAATTTAATTCACACCACATGTGGTGTTAACCATCAATTTTTGTGTTAAAATTGAGGTGTTGTGTTTAGTTTAGAAGTTATGAGGAATTGAAGTATTTTCAATTGAATTCAATTGAAATGTCAAAATGTGCGCATGTATTACATAAGTGAACTTTGATTTACATATGAGGTGTCAATTATTACTGTATTGTACTGTACAATTGAATTGAATTACATATGTAAATTATAAGTATAATACATGATGAGGAATTAAAGGAAAAATAAATTGGAAAGATTAAATTTGGGGGGGAAAAGGAACTCCAGCTCTAAGGGGGAGCTAGACCCCCAAAATCCTTGCTGACAGGCGTGGGATGTCAAAATTCACACAAAAGTTCATCACTTTTGGCCTGGAATTTAGTTACAGGGTCTGTGGACTCAATTGATGATGAGGTTTTGATACCAACTGGGGTAGTTTTAGCTGTTGCCAAGAGGGTAAAACTACCCTTAAGATAAAACAATCATAATAAAAACCGTTTTAACTGGTTTCTACGCCTCTGACACACATTCTGACGTGTTTTGAAGGCTCTAGGCCTGGTATTGCTATAGTAATGGCTGATTTAAGGGTCTAAAATGGCACAAAATGGCTTAAACCAGCCCTTTTTGGTCTAAACCAAGGTTCAATGATGCCATAATTGGCTTTTCTGTTGTCAGACTGTTTTTCACGACTGAAAAGAGTAAATTTTACTTTTGGAGTAAGAGAATTGATGGCTATAAAAGAATGTCTTCTTTGCCCCACTTTTCTCTTCATGTTAGAATCTTTTCCTTTTATTAATTAGTTTAAAACTGTTAAACCAATCAATCAAAGATTCCAACCTCCACTTTTAAATCATTTTAATCATTTTAACCATGTGAAAAAATCATTATAATCATTGTTTGTAACTCTTATAATCATTTTTACCCCTGAACCACCCCAAAAGTGAATTAAAGCATCTTTCATCACTGTAAACTTTGTCACTTTGTTTCCAAATTCACTCTGGTCACTTTTGGGCGTGTTTTCTCTTTAATATTCTTTTTAAAGACTTTGTTCTTTAATTAATTGCTTGCAGTTCTTTGCTCAATTAATTCCAATTGAAATTGCTCTTGAAGAAATTTCTTTTGTAGCCTTGAAATATCTCTTGTAGAGTATTTTTTGGATAAATCTTTATTGTTGGTAAAACAATAAATTTTTATATTATTGTTTTATACTAATAAAGTTCTAAACAATAAAATTGGCGTGTTTTCTCTTAAAAATAATATTTCATACTATTTTTAACTGAATTTTACCTTATACAAATTTTGAGGACAGGAAAAGTACTTGATTTTTAATCAAAGTTTCATATCCACACCTTACATTTGGGAGCCCAGCCGTGATATTTTACCTGTGACATATTTTTTTTACTCTTTTTAAATCTTTTTTCTTATATTGAAAAATTTAAAAACATATAAAAAATACTTATAATTCAAAAAACCCATAAAAAATAATTTTTTTCATATTATAAGTGAGGCTTAAATTTTTATTTCTTTTTTTGAAATATCCTTTTTTTTACTTAATTAATTGGCTTTTTCATTAATTTTAGTGTCTGACAACGTGGTAAGACAAGAAAACATTGAAACAGCCTCAACAGTAACCAGCATTATCCCTGCCAGTACTGTTAATTCTGATCATAATAGTACTGTTATTTTGACTCAAAATAACCAGCCTGAACCAATATCTTCTGAATTAATTAACTTGGACATAAGTAATACTCTTCAGAAGGCTAAGAATTTGGCCAATAGTAAGTTTTTGACGTAAAAATACTATTTTAAGCCTTTTTTAACCATAATTATGCCTTCAACCAGGTCAGGAGCCAGCTACAACCCCTCAAGCAGCTCCCAAAAAGGTAATAGACGTGATTATGGCAGAAGCCAACCAGGTACAGAAGGAAAAGGGTCAGTTGATGACTTCCAAACAACTAAATTGGGTCATTCTGAAGCTGATAATACTATTTTACCTTCAAAAAGGGCTGACACCGCCACAACAAGCCTCTGTGGACATATACAAAGCCAGCCACAGTGCATACAACAATGCACTTCAATTCAAGGAGTACCAGATCCTTGCAGACCTGTGGAAGAATTGCATGAATTCTTACCTGACAGTAAGAAAATTCTTGGGCCATCCCAACACTTGCAAATTGCTCAATGGATGGCATCCATTGATGGAGAAGAAAAACATGATGCTTTTGACACTAGAATGGAGGAAAAACAACCCTCCACCACCCAAACCAGTGCCAAAAACAGCCCCAGTGGCCAGCAGCAGCAATTCCAACGTGAAAAAGCAGCCACAAACTCCAAACAAGGGCAAAGGTAAGCCACCAGCCCCAAAACCTTACAGCCAGGGCTACAGAATCCCAAATATTCAGCAGGATGCCATGGAAAATGTATTTCAGATGGCCAGAACCATGATGGAATTACAGAAGAAGGAGGAAGCCAGATTAAGATTGCAGAAATGATTTCTGATATATTTGATTCCATCCCAGAATTGTATGATGCTATAAATGACATGAAAAAACATCTTTCTGATAAGAATGAAACCATTTTTAACAACATTAAAGCAAACAACCTGAGTCTGTGCCAAATTAATGAATTACTTATGTGTTTTGAAAACGTTTTAAGAACAATTAAAATTTCCAATAATGATAATTCTTCAGGCAATAAAATAAATGAACAATCTGCCATTATTAGAGAATTAACAAATAAATATTCTAAATTCAATGTTGATGAAATAATTGAAACAATAATTAAACAAGCCATAAATATTATCAAAACAGATAACAAGAAAGTCCTTGATGACATTTAAAATTCATTTACTGAAGTAAAGACATATACCATTGCCCTGAAAAAGTGTTTTAATGATTCACAAGAAGAAGTATCAAAATTATCAATGAAATTGAATCAAGTCACTGCTGATAATACAAGACAGACAGAGTTATGGCAAGAACTGACACATAAAGAAGACATGTATAAAATTGAAGTAATAAATTTAATACAAAGCTTCCAACATGAATACAGAAATTCCCAAAGGTGTAGCAACAGTAAAATGAATGACATTGAACAAATACTGAACACCTTACCAAGAATGTCTACACCTCTAAATCAAAATGAGGGCACAAGAATTCCAAATCCACAAGTATTGGATCCTGATAATTCACAATTAAAAAATGAATTATCCACTTCTTTTCATAACTTGGAACCATCAATGGGCCAAGCACTCTTGAAAGAAGTTCCAAAACTTAAAGAATGGCCTCACTTCAGTGGTGAAGGAGAGTATGACCATATGGAATTCATTAGAGGTATTGACATGATCAAGGAAGATTGTGAATTACCAGACAGATTGGTAACAGCCAGGTTTAACACCTTGTTTACCAGATCAGCTCACAGTGGTACATCAAAATAAGACAAGCACATGGACACCAGAATTGGACTTGGTGGAAAACCCAAATCATCAACAAATGGGCAAATGATGCTTGGAGGTTTAAAGTTGAAACAGCCTTTGAATCTGCCAAATTTAATGCTGATAAAGACAAAGCTTTACCATGGTTTTGCCAACAAAAGGACAGATTAACAGCATTATATCCTGACATGTCAGAATTTATGATCCATAGAAAAATTCTGAGACAATGTGGAGGTGACTTAGAGCATGCTGTGAAAAGCAGGACTACTTAACAATCTTCAGCAGAAGATATTATAAATATACTAGAAGAAGTAACCACCAGAACCAAAATTGGTTCTAGTAGGGTGAATCTTAAAACAAGGTTTAATACACCTTGGAAAGATTCTGTGGACAAAAATCCCAAAGAAAATTCTAGTAATATTAAATATAAATCTGCAGATACAGTCAGAAAATGCCATATTTGTCAAAGCACCACCCATTTAGCCAATACATGTCCAAAAAGGGGGAAAATCAATGAAATTGACATTGAAAAGGGACCAGATGTTGAAAAAGAAGACAATTCAGATGATAAGTCATCCATATTTTCTGAATCTTCAAAAGATATAGAAAATATCAATGCCACTTTTGACATCATGGAATCTTATTCCCACTTACCACAATTGAGCAATGGTCAAGTTGATTTATCAAAAGTCCAAGATGCACAACTTATGAAGACAAAACCAAACAGAGGAAAAGGTTATACAGCTGGTAACTCCTTTATAACAGAAGTGGTGATTGACAACAAGCCCACTAAACTTTTGCTTGACCCAGGAGCCTTCTGCTCTTGTGTTGGAAAATCTTTTCTTAAGACTTGTGTACCAAATTTTGAAGACCAAGTGTTACCAATTGATGGTATAAAATTCAACAGTGCAAGTAACCCAATGAAAGCATTAGGAATCTTTGAGACCAATATCATATTCCCACACATAAATGGGAATTTAAGGATAACAGTTGAATTTGTTGTTATGGAAAATTGCTCTAGTACCCATTTTATATTGGGAAATGACTATTTGATCATGTATGGGATAGATTTACATAATAACAGAGACAGATACTTTACAATTGGGGACAATAAGCGCCAAAAATTTGCCTTTTTACCATTTAAAAGACAAATTACAGTAAACAAAGTATCACCAGTCAACTTAGAGTTAGAAAAATTCAAGTCTGAACAATTAAATGAGGCTGAGATAAGCCTTCATCTGACTGATAAACAAGAAAATGAACTTTCTTCCCTTTTGTATGACCACAAATGAGCATTTGCTACAGACAAAGAACCTCTGGGAGCAATTATTGGTCATGAAGTTGACATCATTCTTAACATTGAGAGACCTTATCCACCACTCTTAAGAAGACCTGCTTATCCAGCAAGTCCAAAATCAAGAGAAGCTCTAGAAATTCATATCAAAGAACTTCTAGACCTTGGTGTAATAAGAAAAGTAGGCCACAATGAGGAAGTAGAAATAACTACACCAGTCATAGTGGCGTGGCATAATGGAAAATCCAGAATGGTTGGGGACTTTAGAGCTCTGAACACTTACACTGTCCCAGACAGATACCCTATACCAAAAATCCAAATTGCCCTTACTCAAATATCTCAAGCAGTGTATATAACCACTATGGATGCCCTTAAAGGATTACATCAAAATGTGGTAACACCAAGAGCAAGAAAATACTTGAGAATTATTGTTCATTGTGGAGTGTATGAATACTTAAGGATGCCCTTTGGTATCAAAAATGCACCTTCACACTTCCAAAGAATGATGAATGAAATCTTCCCTGAAGAACTCTCAGAGGGATGGTTAATCATTTACATTGATGACATTATTATCTGTTCAAAGACTTGGGAGGAGCACATGTACAGATTATCAAGAGTTTTGACAAAAATTCAATCAGTAAACATGAAAATCTCCTTGAAGAAATGTCATTTTGGATTTAAAGAACTTAAGGCACTAGGACATGTTGTATCTGGTTTGTCCCTTGGAATTGATAAAAACAAAGTTGCAGCAGTATTATTAAAGCCTATGCCTCAGAATAAGAAGGAAATTCAGTCATTCTTAGGTTTTGCAGGATATTACAGGCAACACATTAAAGATTTTGCATCCATAGCAAGACCACTTTATAAGTTGTGTGACAAAGACACAGTGTTTGAGATGACTGTTGACAGAGTCAAAGCCTTTGAGTCTCTAAGAGAAGCATTGACCACTGCTCCACTCTTACTGATGCCAGACTTTAAATTACCTTTCAAACTGTATATTGATGCATCAGGGAATGGACTAGGTGCTGCACTTCACCAAGTTCAGATCATAAATGACAAACCTGTAGAAGGACCAATATGTTTCATATCCAGGCAAATCAAACCAACTGAAGCCAGATATGGAGCAAGTCAAATGGAATGTCTATGCCTTGTCTGGGCCTTGGAGAAATTGAACTATTTCTTAGAGGGATGTGTTTTTGAAGTAATAACAGATTGTACAGCTGTGAAATCACTTTTGAACATGAAAACACCTAACAGACACATGCTCAGATGGCAAATAGCCATACAAGAATACAGAGGCAATATGCCTATTGTTCATAAGGATGGGAATATTCATAAGAATGCAGATGGACTAAGCAGATGGCCATTACCAAATAACATTGATAATCCTGCTTATGTTCCAGAAGAAGCTTCACCACAAATTCCAATAGAAGGAATAAGTGTTACAGACTTGAACACCACCTTCTTTGAAGAAGTCAGAAATAGTTACACTCAAGATAAGAATTGTAGCATCTTATGCCAATTACTTAACAAAGACTGTAAAGACAACTCTCTAATACATGCCTTGGATGAAGTATGGAGAAAATCTTATAATGAAGGAAGATTTCACCTACTGGATGGTATAATTTACCACAGAACCTAGCACACATGTGTCATGACAGTTGTAGACAGGTCATTAATCAATCTTGTACTGAAAGAATGCCATGATAGTCCCTTTTCAGGACATCTTTCTGAAGACAGAACAAGAGAGAAAGTGAAGACCTGCATATGGTGGCCAATGTGGCAAAAAGATGTTGCAGAGTATTGCAAAACCTGTGACAGATGCCAAAAGGCAAATAAATCCACTGGCAAAAGACTTGGAAATATGATGAAAATCCAAGAACCAAACAGACCTTGGGAAATTGTCCATATGGATTGGGTAACTGGCCTACCACCAGGAGGTGACAGGAGCTATAATGCTTGCCTAGTAATTGTGGACAGATTCAGTAAAACTCCAATCTTTTTACCATGTCACAAAGATGATACAGCCATGGATACAGCTCTTCTGATATGGAATAGAGTAGTGTCATGGACTGGGACATTTACAAATATCATCAGTGATAGACATCCCAAATTCACTTCAGCACTATGGACAAATCTTCACCAATTATTTGGCACTAAACTGTCTTTCTCTACAGCCTACCACCCACAAACTGATGGCCTGGCTGAAAGAATGATCCAAACCTTAGAGGACATGGTGAGAAGATTTTGTGCATATGGCCTTGAATTCAAAGATTGTGATGGATTTACCCATGATTGGTGTACTCTGTTACCAGCACTGGAATTAGCATATAAAACATCAATCCATGCTAGTACCAATCAGACTCCTGCTGTTCTAGAAAAAGGATGGAACCCCAAGTTACCCCAAGACTCCTTGAGGAAAGACTTAATTGAAATACATACCACAGCTGCTAGCTTCAAAGGGATGCTAGACAAAGCTAGAAAGCATGCAGTAAGGTGCATGGAGGACTCTTTTGCATATGCTAAAGACAAATGGGATAAATCTCATGCAACTCCAGATTTCAAAGTGGGGGATCTAGTTCTTGTATCCACCACTAACTTCAATAACATCAAAGGATGTAAAACGTTGAAAGACTCCTTTGCAGGACCTTTTGTGATTAAGGCCCTCCATGGAGAAAATGCTTTTGAAGTAGAGTTATCTGAAGAAATTAGCAATAAGCATCCTACATTTCCAATGAGCTTGATAAAGCCATATAAATCTAGTGATGCTGAGAAATTTCCCTTGAGGAATAAGGTTCACCAAGTTATACCTCCTATTGAGACATCTGGTACTAAGAAAATAACCAAAGTTCTTAAATAAAGGAAATTAAGAACCAAGAAAGTAAGGGAATACCTTGTTAGGTACAGTGACCCAACTTGTGAAGATGAATGGTTAGAAGAAAAAGATATACCAGAAGCTACCAAACTCCTGAGGAGATTCAGACACACTAGAAACACCAATATTACAAAGTAATATTCTTTTTTTAGGGGGAGGGAATGTGAGCCTTAGAGGTAATTTCATATACCCAAAAGACCACAAATATAAAAAATAACATATTAATATAAATAAAATAAATTTATTTATATTATTAAAATAAAAATCAAAATATAAATATAAAATTATAATTTAAAAATAAAAAATACATTAAATTTTGTAAATATAAAATTACATTTATACTTGAAAAAATTAAGTAAAAATGAAACTTTAACAAAATTGTGAAAAAATAAATAAATTTGGAAAAAAGTTAAATAAAATTTATTATAACTTTTTATCCTATAAATAAACATATAAAATTTATTTCACCATTGGATTCCTCATAAAAAATCAGGTGGGGTCACCTCTGAGTGAAATTCTTGTAACTCAACTCTAAATAAGCTTAAATTAAGTTTCTAGTATTTTCAATACAAAAGTTGAAAATCCTCAAAACCTTAATTTAATTCACACCACATGTGGTGTTAACCATCAATTTTTGTGTTAAAATTGAGGTGTTGTGTTTAGTTTAGAAGTTATGAGGAATTGAAGTATTTTCAATTGAATTCAATTGAAATGTCAAAATGTGCGCGTGTATTACATAAGTGAACTTTGATTTACATATGAGGTGTCAATTATTACTGTATTGTACTGTACAATTGAATTGAATTACATATGTAAATTATAAGTATAATACATGATGAGGAATTAAAGGAAAAATAAATTGGAAAGATTAAATTTGGGGGGGAAAAGGAACTCCAGCTCTAAGGGGGAGCTAGACCCCCAAAATCCTTGCTGACAGGCGTGGGATGTCAAAATTCACACAAAAGTTCATCACTTTTGGCCTGGAATTGAGTTACAGGGTCTGTGGACTCAATTGATGATGAGGTTTTGATACCAACTGGGGTAGTTTTAGCTGTTGCCAAGAGGGTAAAACTACCCTTAAGATAAAACAATCATAATAAAAACCGTTTTAACTGGTTTCTACGCCTCTGACACACATTCTGACGTGTTTTGAAGGCTCTAGGCCTGGTATTGCTATAGTAATGGCTGATTTAAGGGTCTAAAATGGCTAAAAATGGCTAAAAATGGCTTAAACCAGCCCTTTTTGGTCTAAACCAGGTTCAATGATGCCATAATTGGCTTTTCTGTTGTCAGACTGTTTTTCACGACTGACAAGAGTAAATTTTACTTTTGGAGTAAGAGAATTGATGGCTATAAAAGAATGTCTTCTTTGCCCCACTTTTCTCTTCATGTTAGAATCTTTTCCTTTTATTAATTAGTTTAAAACTGTTAAACCAATCAATCAAAGATTCCAACCTCCACTTTTAAATCATTTTAATCATTTTAACCACGTGAAAAAATCATTATAATCATTGTTTGTAACTCTTATAATCATTTTTACCCCTGAACCACCCCAAAAGTGAATTAAAGCATCTTTCATCACTGTAAACTTTGTCACTTTGTTTCCAAATTCACTCTGGTCACTTTTGGGCGTGTTTTCTTTTTAATATTCTTTTTAAAGACTTTGTTCTTTAATTAATTGCTTGCAGTTCTTTGCTCAATTAATTCCAATTGAAATTGCTCTTGAAGAAATTTCTTTTGTAGCCTTAAAATATCTCTTGTAGAGTATTTTTTGGATAAATCTTTATTGTTGGTAAAACAATAAATTTTTATATTATTGTTTTATACTAATAAAGTTATAAACAATTAAATTGGCGTGTTTTCTCTTAAAAATAATATTTCATACTATTTTTAACTGAATTTTACCTTATACAAATTTTGAGGACAGGAAAAGTACTTGATTTTTAATCAAAGTTTCATATCCACACCTTACAAAACTGATGATAATATTACTATTAATCAACAGTACTATGTCTGTTCTTATGCAATATAATAATAAAATATTATTATAACCACAATTAAATAATTAAAGAATTATTTCTTTCACGTGTTAAGCACTACTAGTGATTTTAACAGGAGCAAGTAATTGTCTACAAGAATCAATTACAAGAAGAATTTAATAATAAAAACTTCTTTTAATAAAATAATAAAATTATTTTAATATATAATTATCTTTTGCAAGAATAATTATAAAGATAATCCTTGAAGAAAACTATTACTAGAGAAAAACCTTAAGAATTAAAGATAAATGACTCACTAATACTCCAAAGAACTTATTGATAGATAAAAGTAGAGAAATTCGACGTAGAATTGTGGATTTAAGGGATCAATATGATTTATAGCAGGATTACAACAATATACAGTTGGATTCTATTATTTCACGTCTTTCTGATTGATTCTGACAGATTTAAAACACTTAAGAATAGTTTAACTAATACTTACTTGTTGGTAACAATGATATAAAATGGTAATAAGATGATGATACGGAAAAAACAGCAAGAGAAGGCCTCTTTTAAGTCAACAACAGCTCACAGAGGCGTGCCATGGAGCAAACTGCAAAACCAGTGAGTGAGAAAGCTTTAAACCCTTTTGGATTAGTACTTACATCATCTGTTGTCACGTAAAATTGTCATAATTGCTTAATTGATGCTTTTACCTGACTACCGACCCCAATATGGTTAAGAATAAAAGGAGTAACATATGTAAATCTTCTTTTATTCCAAAATTATCATGAATTTCCCAAAGTTTTCAATGTTATTGACAATTTCATCACAGTTTGTATTTACTGTGAATTTTTGAAGATTCAGTGTTTCACGTAGAATAACCCAAAATGGACTGTAAGTAAAACTGTAATTCCTTTTGGTTTTACCATAGATAATAAAGTTCTCAATGGGTCCTGAACATTTCAGAAAGATTCATTAAGATTTGTATTTTTAATGAATTTTTGAAGTTTTTACCTCATTTCTACATAGAATTGCAAATATCAGTGTTTGACTGGTTGCTATGAGGTAAATCAATGGATACTAGTCCAAAAAGGGTTTTAATTACTCTTTTGGGGTTTATCCATGGAAAGTCATTAGTAATTGACATGGTTACAGCAGTGTAAGTAGCTCTTTACCTCCTTGGCACGTCAAAATAGCAGGTTATTTGCTATTTTGTGGTGTTTTACAGTAGTTGTAACTTGGTAACCAAGTTCCCAAAGAGGTTTAGTTTACCAATTGGGTCAAGATCAGCCATGGAACCAAGCTTTGGAGCTATCCACGCCTCTGGGGCCTCAGAAGTTGGGTACCCTGGCTCTCTTTGATGTCTTTTGTCCCCCTTGCTTATTTTTCATGTCAAAATAGAAATTTAAGCTTAAAGTGAGATATCCACTATGGGTGTACCAAAAGTGCATGTAATAATACCATGATATTAGATGCTCAAAACATGTATAACACTATTCTTAGTGTATATGTAACATGGGATTTCTCACTTTCCCATTATTTTGGCGTAAAATCAAGAAAAACAAAATTTTTTACGGATCTTCTATGTGGTATTAATGATGTGGTGTTGAAGTATTTTCCATATTACCACCTCAAAGAGCTGATTTGAGCTTATTCACTCTATGGAGCTACCCTAGGTGAATTTTTGTGTAGAATCCAAATGTGGCCTTAAATCCATGGATTTACTTACTCAATAAAAGGTTATTCATCTTTTCTGAAATCAAAAATGGTGAATTTTGAATATATGCATGATTTATGAGTTATGTATAATTCAAAATTTCTTTTTAAGATAATTGTGGCCTATTTGGGTATGTAAAATATACCTCAAGGCTCACAGCTGCCAAGAGGGTAAAACTTCCCTTAAGATAAAACAATTTTAGTAAAAACAGTTTTAACTGGTTTATACGCCTCTTACACATATTGTGACATGTTTTGAAGGCTCTACACCAGGTATTGCTATAGTAATGGCTGATTTAAGGGTCTAAAATGGCTGAAAATAGCAAAAAATGGCTTAAACCAGCCCTTTTTTGGCGTAAACCAGGGTTCAATGATGCCATAATTGGTGTTTTTCTTGTCAGACTGTTGTTCAAGACTGACAAGAGTAAATTTTACTTTTGGAGTAAGAAAATTGATGGCTATAAAAGAATGTCTTCTTTTCCCCACTTTTCTCTTCATGTTAGAATCTTTTCCTTTTATAATTAGTTTAAACATTGTTAAACCAATCAAAAATTTCCAAGCACCCTTTTTAAGATTATTTTAAACCTTTCAACCACGTGAAAAATCTTTATAATCATTGTTTGTAACTCTTATAATCATTTTTACCCCTGAACCACCCCAAAAGTGAATTAAAGCATCTTTCATCACTGTTAACTTTGTCACTTTGTTTCCAAATTCACTCTGGTCACTTTTGGGCGTGTTTTCTCTTTAATATTCTTTTTGAAGACTTTTTTCTTTAATCAATTTCTTGCAGTTCTTTGCTCAATTCATTCCAATTGAAATTGCTCTTGAAGAAATTTCTTTTGTAGCCTCAAATATCTCTTGTAGAGTATTTTTGGATAAATTTTTATTGTTGGTAAAACAATAAATGTTTATAATATTATTTTTTTATACTAATAAATTTATAAACAATAAAATTGTCGTGTTTTCTCCTAAAAATAATATTTCTTACTATTTTTAATTGATCTTTACCTTATACAAATTTTGAGGACAGGAAAAGTACTTGATTTTTAATCAAAGTTTCATATCCACACCTTACATTTGGGGGCCCAGCCGTGATATTTTACCTGTGACATATTTTTTACTCTTTTTTAAACCTTTTTTCTTATATTGAAAAATTTAAAAAACATATAAAAAATACTTATAATTCAAAAAATCCATAAAAAATATTTTTTTTTCATAGTATAAGTGAGGCTTATATTTTTATTTCTTTTTTTGAAATACCCTTTTTTTACTTAATTAATTGGCTTTTTCATTAATTTTAGTGTCTGGGAACTAGGTAAGACAAGAAAACATTGAAACAGCCTCAACAGTCACTAGCATTATTCCTGCCAGTACTGTTAATTCAGACCATAATAGTAATGTTGTTGTGACTCAAAATAGCCAACCTGAACCAATATCTTCTGAATTGATTAACTTGGATATAAGTAATACCCTTCAGAAAGCTAAGAATTTGGCCAATAGTAAGTTTTGTGAGGTAAAAATACTATTTTTAGCCTTTTTGATCATAAAATATGCCTTCAACCAGATCAAGAGCCAGCTATAACCCCTCAAGCAGCTCCCAGAAAGGTGATAGACGTGATTATGGCAGAATCCAACCAGGTACAGAAGGAAAAGGGTCAGTTGATGACTTCCAAACAGCTAAGATAGGTCATTATGATGCTGATAATACCTTTTTACCTTCACAAAGAGCTTACACTGCCACAAGAAGCCTCAGTGGTTATATAGAAAGCCAGCCAAAAAGCATAAAACGATTCCCTGCAGTATAAGGAGTCCCAGATCCTTGCAGATCTGTGGAAAAACTGCATGAATTCTTACCTGACTGTGAGAAAATTCCTGGGCCATCCCAATACTTGCAAATTGCTCAATGAATGGCATCCATTGATGGAGAAGAAAAACATGATGCTCTTGACACTAGAATGGAGGAAAAACAACCGTCCACCACCCAAGCAAGTGCCAAAAACAGCCCCCATGGCCAGCAGCAGCAATTTTAATGTGAAAAAGCAGCCACAAACTCCAAACAAGGGCAAAGGAAAGGCACCAGTCAGCAAACCTTGCAGCCAGGGCTACAGGATGCCATGGAAAATTTGTTTCAGATGGCCAGAAAAATGATGGAATTACAAAAGAAAGAGGATGCCAGATCAAAATATCAGAAATGATCTCTGATATTTTTGATTCTATTCCCGAGTTGTATGAAGTTATAACTGAAGTTAAAAAGTCATCTTTCTGATAATAATACATCAATTTGTGACAATTTTAAAACACATAACTTGAGTCTGAGCCAAATCAATGAAACATTGAAATCTTTTGAAAAAGTTTTAAGAACAATTAAAAATTCTAATAATGATACTTCTTTTGGCAATAAGATAAATGAACAATCTGCCATTATTAAGTAATTGACAGAGAAACATTCTAAATTCAATATTGATGACATGATTGAAAAAAGGATAAAACAAGCCATAAATAATATCAAAGGGGATAATAAGAAAGCTCTTGATGATATTTAAAAATAATTTACTGAAGTAAAGACACATATAATTGACTTGAAAAAGTGTTTTGATACCTTAAAAGAGGAAATATCAAAATTAACAATAAAGTTAAATGAAGTTATATCTGATAATACTAAACAAACAGAATTATGGAATAAGCTGACATATAAAGAGGATGATCATAAAAAGAATGTAATAACCTCTGTACAAAGCTTACAACATGAATTAAGAAATTCACACAGGTATAACAATAGTAAAATAAGTGATATTAATAAACAATAAAGTTAAATGAAGTTATATCTGATAATACTAAACAAACAGAATTATGGAAAAAGCTGACATATAAAGAGGATGATCATAAAAAGAATGTAATAACCTCTGTAAAAAGCTTACAACATGAATTAAGAAATTCACAAAGGTATAAAAGTAGTAAAATAAGTGATATTGAACAACTACTAAACACCTTACCAAGAATGTCTACACCTCTGAATCAAAATGAGGGTACAGGGATTGGCAATCCACAAGTATTGGATATTGAAAATTCTCAATTAAAAAATGAATTTTCTACTTCTTTTCATAAATTGGAACCAACAATGGGCCAAGCACTCTTGAAAGAAGTTCCAAAACTTAAGGAATGGCCTCACTTCAGTGGTGAAGGAGAGTATGACCATATGGAATTCATCAGAGGTATTGACATGATCAAAGAAGAGTTTGAATTACCAGACAGATTGGTAACAGCCAGGTTTGACACCTTATTTACTAAATCAGCTCACAGATGGTATATCAAATTGAGACAAGCACATGGCCACCAAAGTTGGACTTGGTGGAAAACCCAAATTATCAACAAATGGGCCAATGATGCTTGGAGATTTAAAGTGGAGACAGCCTTTGAATCTTCCAAATTTAATGCTGATAAAGACAAAGCTTTACCATGGTTTTTCCAACAAAAATACAGATTAACAGCATTATATCCTGACATGTCAGAATTTATGATCCATAGAAAAATTCTGAGACAATGTGGAGGTGACTTAGGGCATGCTGTCAAAAGCATTACTACTGAAAAATCTTCAGCAAAGGACATTATCAATATATTAGAAGAAGTAACCACCAGAACCAAAATTGGTTCTAGTAGGGTGAATCTCAAAACAAGCTTTAACACACCTTGGAAAGATTCCATGGACAAAAACCCCAAAGAAAATTTTAAAAATAACTATAAATCTGCAGATACACTCAGAAAGTGCCATATTTGCCAAAGCACTACCCATTTAGCCAATAAATGTCCAAAAAGGGGGAAATCAATGGAATTGATATTGAAAAGGAACCTGATGTTGAAAAAGATGACATAATTGAAGACAATTCATATGATAAGTAATCCATATTTTCTGAATCTTCAAAAGATATAGAAAATATCAATGCCACTTTTGACATCATGGAATCTTGTTACCACTTGCTAAAATTGAGCAATGGTCAAATTGATTTATCAAAAGGTCAAGATTCACAACTCATGAAAACCAAACCAAATAGAGGGAAAGGTTCTACAGCTGGTAGCTCCTGTATAACAGACGTTGTGATTGACAACAAGCCCAACAAGCTTTTGCTTTATCCAGGAGCCTTCTGCTCTTGTGTTGGAAAATCTTTTCTTAAGACTTGTGTACCAAATTTTGAAGACCAATTGTTACCAATTGATGGTATAAAATTCAATAGTGCAAGTAATCCAATGAAAGCATTAGGAATTTTTTGAGACCAATGTCATATTCCCACACATTGATGGGAATTTAAGAATCACAGTTGAATTTTTTGTTATGAGAATTGCTCTAGTACCCATTTTATATTGGGAAATTACTATTTAATCATGTATATGATAGATTTACATAACAACAAAGACATATACTTTACTATTGGAGACAATAAGTGCCAAAAATTTGCCTTTTTACCATTCAAAAGACAAATTACAGTGAACAAAGTATCACCAGTTAGCTTAGAGTTAGAGAACTTCAAGTCTGAATTGTTAAATGAGGCTGAAATAAGCCCTCATCTGACCGATAAACATGAAAATGAACTTTGCTTCCCTTTTGTATGACCACAGAGGATCATTTGTTTCAGACAAAGAACCTCTAGGAGCAATTATTGGTCATGAAGCTTATATCATTCTTAATATTGAAAGACCTTATCCACCACTCTTGAGAAGACCTGCATACCCAGCAAGTCCCAAGTCAAGAGAAGCTCTGGAAACTCATATCAAAGAACTACTAAACATTGGTGTAATAAGAAAAGCTGGCCATAATGAAGAAGTAGAAATAACTACACCTGTCATAGTGGCATGGCATAATGGAAAATCCAGAATGGTTGACTCTTGAGAGCTCTGAACACTTACACTGTCCCAGACAGATACCCAATACCAAAAGCCCAACCTTCCCATACTCAAATATCTCAAGCTGCGTATATAACCACTATGCATGCCCTTAAAGGATTTCATCAAAATGTGGTTACACCAAGAGCAAGAGAATATTTGAGAATTATTGTTCATTGTGGAGTGTATGAATATTTAAGAACTCCCTTTGGTATCAAAAATGCACCTTCACACTTCCAAAGAATGATTAATGAAATCTTCCCTGAAGAACTGTCAGAGGGTCTGTTCCAAGACTGGGGAAGAGCACATGTACAGATTGTCCAGAGTTTTGACAAAAATTCAATCAGTAAGCATAAAAATCTCCTTGAAGAAATTCCATTTTGGATTTAAAAAATTTAAAGCACTAGGACACATTGAATCTGGTTTTTCCGTTGGAATTGAGAAAAGCAAAGTTGCAGCAGTATTGCTAAAACCCATGCCTCAGAACAAGAAGGAAATTCAGTCATTCTTAGGTTTTGCAGGATATTACAGGCAACACATCAAAGATTTTGCATCCATAGAAAGACCACTTTATAAAATGTGTGACAAAGACACAGTATTTGAAATGACTGCTGACAATTTCAAAGATTTTGAGTCTCTAAGAGAAGCCTTGACCACTGCTCCACTCTTACTGATGCCAGACTTTAAATTGCCTTTTAAATTGTATATTGATTCATCAGAGGATGGGCTGGGTGCTGCACTTCACCAAGTTCAGATCATAAATGATAAACCTGTAGAAGGACCCATATGCTTAATATCCAGGAAAATCAAACCAACTGAATCCAGATATGGATCAAGTCAAATGGAATGTCTATGCCTTGTCTGGCCCTTGGAAAAAGTGAACGAATTCTTAGAGGGATGTTTTTTTGAGATGATAACAGATTGTACAGCTGTCAAATCACTTTCAAACATGACAACACCCAACAGACATATGCTCAGATGGCAAATAGCCAAACAATGATACAGAGGAAATATGACTATTGTTCATGAGGATGGGAATATTCATAAGAATGCAGATGTACTGAACAGATGACCATTACCAAGTAATATTGACAATCCTGCTTATGTTCCAGAAGAAGCTTCACCACAGATACCAATAGAAGCAATAAGTGTTACAGACTTGAACACCACCTTCTTTGAAGAAGTAAGACATAGTTACACTCAAGATAAGAATTGTAGCATTGTATTCCAATTACTTCACAAAGATTGTAAAGAAAACTCTCTCATACATTCCTTGGATGAAGTATGGAAGAAATCTTTTGATGAAGGAAGATTCCACCTACTGGATGGTATAGTTTACCACAGAACCAAGCCCACATGTGTCATGCCAGTTGTGGACAGGTCATTAATCAATCTTGTACTGAAAGAATGCCATGACAGCCACTTCTCAGGACATCTGTATGAAGACAGGACTAGAGAAAAAGTAAAAACCTGTATATGGTGGCCAATGTGGCAGAATGATGTTGCAGAGTATTGCAAAACCTGTGACAGATGTCAAAAAGCAAATAAATCCACTGGCAAGAGACTTGGAAATATGATAAGAATCCAAGAGCCAAGAAGCCCTTGGGAAATTTTCCATATGGATTGGGTAACTGGCCTACCACCAGGAGGTGACAGAAGTTATAACTCTTGCCTAGTAATTGTGGAAAGATTCAGTAAACCTACAATCTTTCCACCATGTCACAAGGATGATACAGCCATGGATACAGCTCTTCCGATATGGAATAGAGTAGTGTCATGGACTGGGATATTTACAAATACAATTAGTGATAGGGATCCCAAATTCACTTCGGCACTATGGACAAATCTTCACCAATTATTTGGCACTAAACTATCTTTCTCTACAGCCTACCACCCACAAACTGATGTCCTGGCTGAAAGGATGATCCAAACCTTAGAGGAGATGGTGAGAAGATTTTGTGCATATGGCCTTGAATTCAAAGATTGTGATGGATTTACCCATGATTTGTGTACTCCGTTTCCCGCACTGGAATTAGCATATAAAACATCAATCCATGCCAGTACCAATCAAACTCCTGCTATCCTAGAAAAAGGATGGAACCCCAAATTACCCCAAGATTCCTTGAGGAAAGATTTGATTTAAATACATCCCACAGCTGCTAGCTTCAAAGGAATGCTGGAAAAAGCTAGAAAGCATGCAGTAAGGCTCATGGAGGACTCTTTTTCATATGCTAAAAACAAATGGAATAAATCACATGCAACTCCAGATTTCAAAGTGGGGGACCTAGTTCTTGTATCCACCACTAGCTTGAATAACATAAAAGGATTTAAGAAGTTGAAAGACTCCTTTGCAGGACCTTTTGTGATTAAGGCCCTCCATGGAGAAAATGGTGTTGAAGTAGAGTTATCTGAAGAACTTAGCAATAAGCATCCAACATTTCCAATGAGCTTGATAAAGAAAAAAAACAATAAAATTGTTGTGTTTTCTCCTAAAAATAATATTTCTTACTATTTTTAATTGATCTTTACCTTATACAAATTTTGAGGACAGGAAAAGTACTTGATTTTTAATCAAAGTTTCATATCCACACCTTACATTTGGGGGCCCAGCCGTGATATTTTACCTGTGACATATTTTTTAATCTTTTTTAAACCTTTTTTCTTATATTGAAAAATTTAAAAAACATATAAAAAATACTTATAATTCAAAAAACCCATAAAAAATAAAAAAAAATTCATATTATAAGTGAGGCTTATATTTTTATTTCTTTTTTGAAATATCCTTTTTTTACTTAATTAATTGGTTTTTTCATTAATTTTAGCTTCTGAAAACCTGGTAAGACAAGAAAACATTGAAACAGCTTCAACAGTCACCAGCATTATTCCTGCCAGTACTATTAATTTAGACCATAATAGTACTATTATTGTGACTCAAAATAACCAACCTGAACCAATATATTCTGAATTAATGAACTTGGACATAAGTAATACCCTTCAGACAGCTCAGAATTTGGGCAATAGTAAGTTTTTTTGATGTAAAAATACTATTTTAAGCCTTTTTAACCATAATTATGCCTTCAACCAGGTCAGGAGCCAGCTATAACCCCTCAAGCAGCTCCCAAAAAGGTAATAGACGTGATTATGGCAGAGGCCAAGCAGGTACAGAAGGAAAAGGGTCAGTTGATGACTTCCAAACAACTAAAATGGGTCATTCTGAAGCTGATAATACCATTTTACCTTCAAAAAGAGCTGACATCGCCACAACAAGCCTCTGTGGACATATACAAAGCCAGCCACAGTGCATACAACAATGCACTTCAAGTCAAGGAGTACCAGATCCTTGCAGACCTGTGGAAGAATTGCATGAATTCTTACCTAACTGTGAGAAAGTTCCTCGGCATCCCAACACTTGCAAATTGCTCAATGGATGGCATCCATTGATGGAGAAGAAAAACATGATGCTTTTGACACTAGAATGGAGGAAAAGCAACCCTGCACCACCAAAGCAAGTGCCAAAAACAGCCCCAGTGGCCAGAAGCAGCAATTCCAACGTGAAAAAGTAGCCACAAGTTCCAAACAAAGGCAAAGGCAAGGCACCAGCCCCAAAACCTTACAGCCAAGGATACAGAACTCCAAAGATTCAGCAGGATTCTATGGAAAATGTATTTCAAATGGCCACAACCATGATGGAATTACAGAAGAAGGAGGAAGCCAGATTAAGATTGCAGAAATGATTTCTGATATATTTGATTCCATCCCAGAATTGTATGATGCTATAAATGACATGAAAAAACATCTTTCTGATAAGAATGAAACCATTTTTAACAACATTAAAGCAAACAACCTGAGTCTGTGCCAAATTAATGAATTACTTATGTGTTTTGAAAACGTTTTAAGAACAATTAAGATTTCCAATAATGATAATTCTTCAGGCAATAAAATAAATGAACAATCTGCCATTATTAGAGAATTAACAAATAAATATTCTAAATTCAATGTTGATGAAATAATTGAAACAATAATTAAACAAGCCATAAATATTATCAAAACAGATAACAAGAAAGTCCTTGATGACATTTAAAATTCATTTACTGAAGTAAAGACATATACCATTGCCCTGAAAAAGTGTTTTAATGATTCACAAGAAGAAGTATCAAAATTATCAATGAAATTGAATCAAGTCACTGCTGATAATACAAGACAGACAGAGTTATGGCAAGAACTGACACATAAAGAAGACATGTATAAAATTGAAGTAATAAATTTAATACAAGGCTTCCAACATGAATACAGAAATTCCCAAAGGTGTAGCAACAGTAAAATGAATGACATTGAACAAATACTGAACACCTTACCAAGAATGTCTACACCTCTAAATCAAAATGAGGGCACAATAATTCCAAATCCACAAGTATTGGATCCTGATAATTCACAGTTAAAAAGTGAATTATCTACTCCTTTTCATAACTTGGAACCATCAATGGGCCAAGCACTCTTGAAAAAAGTTCCAAAACTGAAATAATGGCCTCACTTCAGTGGTGAAGGAGAGTATGACCATATGGAATTCATTAGACGTATTGAAATGATCAAAAAGGATTTTGAATCACCAGATAGAGTGGTAACAGCCGGATTTAACACCCTGTTTACCACATCAGCTCACAGATGGTACATAAAAATAAGACAAGCACATGGACACCAGAGTTGGACTTGGTGGAAAACCCAAATCATCAACAAATGGGCAAATGATGCTTGGAGGCTTAAAGTTGAAACAGCCTTTGAATCTGCCAAATTTAATGCTGATAAAGATAAAGCTTTACCATGGTTTTGCCAACAAAAAGACAGATTAACAGCATTATATCCTGACATGTCAGAATTTATGATCCATAGAAGGATTCTGAGACAATGTGGAGGTGACTTAGAGCATGCTATCAAAAGCAGGACTACTGAACAATCTTCAGCAGAGTATATTATCAATATATTGGAAGAAGTAACCACCAGAACCAAAATTGGTTCTAGTAGGGTGAATTTCAAAACAAGGTTTAATACATCTTGGAAAGATTGTGTGGACAAAAACTCGAAAGAAAATTCTAATAATATGAAGTATAAATCTGCAGATACAGTCAGAAAATGCCATATTTGCCAAAGCACTACCCAGTTAGCCAATACATGTCCAAAGAAGGGAAAAATCAATGAAATTGATATTGAAAAGGAACCTGATGTTGAAAAGGATGAAATAATTGAAGTCAATTCAGATGATAAGTCATCAATATTTTCTGAATCTTCAAAAGATATAGAAAATATCAATGCCACTTTTGACATCATGGAATCTTATTCCCACTTGCCACAATTGAGCAATGGCCAACTTGACTTCTCAAAAGTTCAAGATGCACAACTTATGAAAACAAAACCAAACAGGGGAAAAGGTTATACAGCTGGTAACTCCTGTATAACAGAAGTGGTGATTGACAAAAAGTCCACCAAACCTTTGCTTGACCCAGGAGCCTTCTGCTCTTGTGTTGGAAAATCTTTTCTTAAGACTTGTGTACCAAATTTTGAAGACCAGCTTTTACCAATTGATGGTATAAAATTCAACAGTGTAATTAACCCAATGAAATCATTAGGAATCTTTGAGACCAATGTCATATTACCACACATGAATGGGAATTTAAGAATCACAGTTGAATTTGTTGTTATGGAAAATTGCTCTAGTACCCATTTTATATTGGGAAATGACTATTTAAACATGTATGGGATAGATTTACATAATAACAAAGACAGATACTTTACTATTGGAGACAATAAGCGCCAAAAATTTGCCTTTTTACCATTTAAAAACTTTGGTATCAGAGGGATGGTTAATCATTTACATTGATGACATTATTGTCTGTTCCAAGACTTGGGAGGAGCACATATATAGATTGTCCAGAGTTTTGACAAAAATTCAATCAGTCAACATTAAAATCTCCTTGAAGAAATGCCATTTTGGATTTAAAGAACTTAAGGCACTAGGACATGTTGTATCTGGTTTATCCCTTAGAATTGACAAAAACAAAGTTGCAGCAGTATTGCTAAAGCCCATGCCTCAGAACAAGAAGGAAATTCAGTCATTCTTAAGTTTTGCAGGATATTACAGGCATCACATTAAAGATTTTGCATCAATAGCAAGACCACTTTATAAATTGTGTGACAAAGACACAGTATTTGAAATGACTGTTGACAGAGTCAAAGCTTTTGAGTCTCTAAGAGAAGCATTTACCACTGCTCCACTCTTACTGATGCCAGACTTTAAATTTCCTTTCAAACTGTATATTGATGCATCAGGGGATGGACTTGGTGCTGCACTTCACCAAGTTCAGATCATGAATGATAAACCTGTAGAAGGACCCATATGTTTCATATCCAGGCAAATCAAACCAACTGAAGCCAGATATGGAGCAAGTCAGATGGAATGTCTATGCCTTGTCTGGGCCTTGGAGAAATTGAACTACTTCTTAGAGGGATGTGTTTTTGAGGTGATATTAGATTGTACAGCTGTCAAATCACTTTCAAACAAGAAAACACCCAACAGACATATGCTCAAATAGCAAATAGCCATACAAGAATACAGAGGCAATATGACTATTGTGCATAAGGATGGGAATATTCATACAAATGCAGATGGACTAAGCAGATGGCCATTACCAAATAATATTGATAATCCTGCTTATGTGCCAGAAGAAGCTTCACCACAAATTCCAATAGAAGGAATAAGTGTTACAGACTTGAACACCACCTTCTTTGAAGAAGTCAGAAGTAGTTACACTCAATATAAGAGTTGTAGCATCTTATGCCAATTACTTAACAAAAACTGTAAAGACAACTCTCTAATACCTGCCTTGGATGAAGTATGGATAAAATCTTATAATGAAGGAAGATTTCACCTACCGGATGGTATAATTTACCACAGAACCAAGCACACATATGTCATGAAATTTGTAGACAGGTAATTAATCCATCTTGTACTGAAAGAATGCCATGATAGTCCCTTTTCAGGACATCTGTCTGAAGACAGAACAAGAGAGAAAGTAAAGACCTGCATATGGTGGCCAATGTGGCAGAAAGATGTTGCAGAGTATTGCAAAGCCTGTGACAGATGCCAAAAGGCAAATAAATCCATTGGAAAGAGACTTGGAAATATGATAAAAATCCATTGAAGAACTGGCCTACCACCAGGAGGTGACAGAAGCTATAATGCTTGCCTAGTAATTTTGGACAGATTCAGTAAAACTGCAATCTTTTTGCCATGTCACAAAGATGATACAACCATGGATACAGCTCTTCTAATATGGAATAGAGTAGTGTCATGGACTGGGATATTTACAAATATAATTAGTGATAGGGATCCCAAATTCACTTCAGCACTATGGACAAATCTTCAACAATTATTTGGCACTAAACTGTCTTTCTCTACAGCCTACCAACCACCAACTGATTGCCTGGCTGAAAGGATGATCCAAACCTTAGAGGAGATGGTGAGAAGATTTTGTGCATATGGCCTTGAATTCAAAGATTGTAATGGATTTACCCATGATTCGTGTACTCTGTTGCCAGCACTGGAATTAGCATATAAAACATCAATCCATGCCAGTACCAATCAAACTCCTGCTATTCTAGAAAAAGGATGGAACCCCAAGTTACCCCAAGATTCCTTGAGGAAAGATTTAATTGAAATACATCCCACAGCTGCTAGCTTCAAAGGAATGCTAGACAAAGCTAGAAAGCATGCAGTAACATGCATGGAGGACTCTTTTTCATATGCTAAAGACAAATGGGATAAATCACATGCAACTCCAGATTTCAAAGTGGGGGACCTAGTTCTTGTATCCACCACTAACTTCAATAACATCAAAGGATTTAAGAAGTTGAAAGACTCCTTTGCAGGACCTTTTGTGATTAAGGCCCTCCATGGAGAAAATGGTGTTGAAGTAGAGTTATCTGAAGAACTTAGCAATAAGCATCCTACATTTCCAATGAGCTTGATAAAGCCATATAAATCTAGTGATGCTGAGAAATTTCCCTTGAGGAATAAGATTCCCCAAGTTATACCTCCTATTGAGACATCTGGTACTAAGACAATTATCAAAGTTCTTAAAGAAAGGAAATTAAGAACCAAGAAAGTAAGGGAATACCTTGTTAGGTACAGTGACCCAACTTATGAAGATGAATGATTAGAAGAAAAAGATATACCAGAAGCTACCAAACTCCTCAGGAGATTCAGACACACTAGAAACACCAATATTACAAAGTCATATTCTTTTTTAGGGGGAGGGAATGTGAGCCTTAGAGGTAATTTCATATACCCAAAAGCCCACAAATACAAAATTAACATATAAATATAAATAAAATAAATTTATTTATATTATTAAAATAAAAAAATTAAAATATAAATATAAAGTTATATTAAAAATAAAAAATTTAATTACAATTTCAAATTAAAAGTACATTAAATTTTGGAATTAAAAAATTACATTTATACTTGAAAAAATTAAGTAAAAATGAATTTTTAACAAAATTGTAAAAAAATAAATAAATTTGGAAAAAAGTTCAATAAAAATTATTAAAACTTTTTATCCAATAAATAAACATAATGAAGTTATTTCACCATTGGATTCCTCATAAAAAATCAGGTGGGGTCACCTCTGAGTGAAATTCTTGTAACTCAACTCTAAATAAGCTTAAATTAAGTTTTTGGTATTTTCAATACAAAAGTTGAAAATCCTCAAAACATTAATTTAATTCACACCACATGTGGTGTTAACCATCAATTTTTGTGTTAAAATTGAGGTGTTGTGTTTAGTTTAGAAGTTATGAGGAATTGAAGTATTTTCAATTGAATTCAATTGAAATGTCAAAATGTGCGCATGTATTACATAAGTGAACTTTGATTTACATATGAGGTATCAATTATTACTGTATTGTACTGTACAATTCAATTGAATTACATATGTAAATTATAAGTATAATACATGATGAGGAATTAGAGGAAAAATAAATTGGAAAGATTAAATTTGGCGGGGGGAAGGAACTCCAGCTCTAAGGGGGAGGTAGACCCCCGAATTCCTTGCTGACAGGCGTGGGATGTCGAAATTCACGCAAAAGCTCATCACCTTTTTCCTGGAATTGAGTTACAGGGTCTGTGGACTCAATTGATGATGAGGTTTTGATACCAACTGGGGTAGATTTAGCTGTTGCCAAGAGGGTAAAACTACCCTTAAGATACAACAATCATAGAAAAAACAGTTTTAACTGGTTTCTACGCCTCTGACACACATTCTGACGTGTTTTGAAGGCTCTAGGCCTGGTATTGCCATAGTAATGGCTGATTCAAGGGTCTAAAATGGCTAAAAATGGCTAAACCGGCCCTTTTTGGTCTAAACCAGGGTTCAATGATGCCATAATTGGCTTTTCTGTTGTCAGACTGTTTTTCACGACTGACAAGAGTAAATTTTACTTTTGGAGTAAGAGAATTGATGGCTATAAAAGAATGTCTTCTTTGCCCCACTTTTCTCTTCATGTTAGAATCTTTTCCTTTTATTAATTAGTTTAAACACTGTTAAACCAATCAATAAAAGATTCCAACCACCATTTTTAAATCATTTTAATCCTTTTAACCACATGAAAAAATCATTATAATCATTGTTTGTAACTTTTATAATCATTTTTACCCCTGAACCACCCCAAAAGTGAATTAAAGCATCTTTCATCACTATAAATGTTGTCACTTTGTTTCCAAATTTACTCTGGTCACTTTTGGGCGTGATTTCTCTTTAATATTCTTTTTAAAGACTTTGTTCTTTAATTAATTGCTTGCAGCTCTTTGCTAAATTAATTCCAATTGAAATTGCTCTTGTAGAAATTTCTTTTGTAGCCTTAAATATCTCTTGTAGAGTATTTTTGGATACATTTTTATTGTTGGTAAATCACTAAAGCTTTAGAATATTTTTGTTTTATACTAATAAAGTTATTAAAAATAGAATTGGCGTGTTTTCTCTCAAAAATGATATTTTTTACTATTTTTAATTGATTTTACCTTATACAAATTTTGAGGACAGGAAAAGTACTTAATTTTTAATCAAAGTTTCATATCCACACCTTACAGGAATTGAGTCACAGGGTCTGTGAGTCAATTGATGATGAGGTTTGGATACCAACCAGGGTGGTTTTAACTGCTTCCAAGAGGGTAAAACTACCCGTAGATATAACAATGTTAGTAAAAACAGTTTTAACTGGTTTCTACGCCTCTTACACACATTCGGACGTGTTTTTAAGGCTCTAGACCAGGTATTGCTATAGAATTGATGGCTATAAAAGAATTTCTTCTTTGCCCCACTTTTCTCTTCATGTTGGAATCTTTTCCTTTTATAATTAGTTTAAACACTGTTAAACCAATCAATAAAAGATTCCAAAAACCCTTTTTAAATCATTTTAAACCTTTTAACCACGTGAAAATCATTATAATCATTGTTTGTAACTCTTCTAATCATATTTACCCCTGAACCACCCCAAAAGTGAATTAAAGCATCTTTCATCACTGTACACTTTGTCACTATGTTTCCAGATTCACTCTGGTCACTTTTGGGTGTGTTTTCTCTTTGATATTCTTTTTAAAGACTTTGTTCTTTAATTAATCCCTTTAAGTTCTTTGGTTAATTAATTCCAATTGAAATTTCTCTTGAAGGAATTTCTTTTGTAGGCTTAAATATCTCTTGTAGAGTATTTTTGGATAAATTTTTATTTTTGGTAAAATAATAAATCTTTAAAATATTATTTTTATATACTATAACATTATAAAAAAAAAACTGGTGTGTTTTCTCTTAAAAATAATATTTCTTACTATTTTTAATTGATCTTTACCTTATACAAATTTTGAGGACAGGAAAATTACTTGATTTTTAATCAAAGTTTCATATCCACACCTTACAGGATAAATCTTGGGTCTTCTGGGTCAACTTGATAATGATATTGTCACCTTTTGCATTTTGAAATTTCTTTCCTGGAGTGTTTCTGACCAATTTTTCCATATTGCATAAATCCATTCCTCTAGGTGGACCAGTTTGCCATCCAATTGCTGGAGGTTTGCATATTGACATGCATAATCTTCTTCCATCAGATTCTTGATAGTGCAGTATTTCTCCTTGTATGTGAGAAAATTACAGCCTAATGTTGTTGTCTGCCAAGGATGGTCTTCAAAGTAATTTATGGACAGATCCTTTTGCAATGAAGAAGTGAATTAGAGTTTCTTCACCTGAAGCCAAAATCATGGGAGTAAATTCTGATAGTGCAATCAATGAAGTGGTATTTCCTCGAATTCCCCTGAGGTTCATGTTAAGATTTTGTGTTGTGAGTGAGGCTTTGATTTCTATTTCTTCTGGTATTGTGGGAACTCCTCTTGTGTGGGATTAAAATGAGGCAGTAACTGCAGGGGGAAATCACAGGTAACTAGTTTTGAATTGCTAATAACTCTTGTAACCAAGGGTGGCAAGGGTGTATTGCCTGCCCCTCCTAAAATACTAAACAAAATCTTCCTTGGAGCTCACAAACCAAAATCAAATTAGCAAGTGGCTTTACAGCTGCAGAATACAAAATTCAGCAATCTCAGATCAGACCTATTCAATATATAATAATAAATTTAATGTTAGTGATTTTGGTTAATTTTGAGATTTTTGATAAAACACTGTGGGAACTCCTCTTGTGTGGGATTAAAATAAGGCAGTACCTGGAGGGGGAAATCACAGGTAACTAGTTTTGAATTGCTAATAACTCCTGTAACCAAGGGTGGCAAGGGTGTATTGCCTGCCCCTCCTGAAATACTGAACAAAATCTTCCTTGGAGCTCACAAACCAAAATAAAATTAGTAAGTGGCTTTACAACTGCAGAAGACAAAATTGAGCAGTCTCAGATCAGACCTATTCAATAAATAATATGAAAAATAATTTCAGTAATTTTGGTTAATTTTTAGATTTTAATAAAATACTTGTCTGTTTAATTTTAATATTTTGGTTAAATTGAGGTGAGGTTTTTCTTCTTGGTGATAAATCCTTGGTAGGATGGGTTATTTAAGGCTTTCTGGAAAATTTGATTGGTGTTGATAAAGGTAATTTTGTTAAGGTATAGTTATAATAGAGTAAAATAGTTTTTTAAAGGTTTGTTATTTTTTTGTAAGAATGTTTAATAATGAGATAAAATAGTATTTGTTAAATTTAAGAGGTAAGATTCTTTGATATTGGATTTTTAAAGGGGTAAGTTATTTTTAAGTCTTGATAAATGGTGTTAATTTTACTGGATAAAATATTTTAATAGAGTAGCAACCCTAATCTTGGGTTCTGGATAATTTAATAATAATTTTTTATTTTAAATAATAAGATTCCACTGAGCTTAGCTACTGGGTAATCCTCAACACTATACTTCCACTGAGCTTAGCTACTGGGCAAGTAAAATTCACTATAATTTGCTGGACTACCTCCCAGGTGAGGGATGACTTATTCCTGTGCTTGTAATGTGCAGAGGATATATTGTGCATGGGGGGATTTTGAAATTTGGGGGGAGAGAGCCCCTCTATTTATACCTTTTGAGAGCCTAGAGGGCCCTCCATGGGAGCTGTCTTTTTCCACTTTAATTCCTCTTGATTTAATCCTCTAACTCCATTTTTGGTGAGGACCTTTCTTGCATGGGTCAGGTGATTTAAGGTTTGGTGATAATTTTCTTTCTGCACAGCCTCCATTTATCACATGATTGTCTTTTGGTGAACTAATTATGATGTGATATTCTTAAATTTTCCTTGCATACATGAGGTGATTCAATTTTGGCTGAGGAGTTTTCTTGTGCACAGCCTTTCTTCTGTCACATGATATTCTGTTGGTGGATGCAGTATCACATGATTACCTTGTAATTCCTTTGCATATGTCCTATTTTAGGTTGGGTAGAAATGGCTGTGTAATTTATGCAGGTGTCATGGTTGTTTTTCTTCTTTTTGAACTTTGAAATGAGGTCAGGTGATAATTTCTTGCACTGATGAAATTACTGTGATGTATGAGATGATGTGATTTTTGAGTTTGACACATGCTGTGCATAGTCATATGGTTGAGATTTAATTAGAATTGTGTACTGCATGCAGCCTGTTGTAACTAGCTTTGGTTTGCATGAGGTTATGAGTGGTGTAAATAATTATGATTCTGTTTTAAGGTTTTAAGTGGGGTTACTGAGGATATAAGATAAGGTACTCCTGTGGCTGTGTTATAATTGACTTGCAGGAATTCCATGGAGTTGAGCTTTGCATCATGTGCTTTTGAATGCAAGTTGGCTGTGTAGCTAATGCATGTGACATTTTCTTCCTGCATGAGTCCTGTGGCTGTAAGGGGGTGTAAATCTGGGTGGGGTTTGTAATTTAAAGGGTGGTACCTTATTTCTTGTAACTAGTTTACTATATGTAACTTGATTTTTACATATGAATAATGAAATTGAATAATTTATTTAAACACATACACTGCCCTTTGGTGCCTGTGCCATGGTTTTATGAGTTAAATCCAGTTTCTTGCTGTAAAATTGACCTTTTGGTGTAAAATTTGAGTGTAAGTCTGCCTGTAGGCTGGATTTACTGCTGTTATGGGGTACTATGAGCTTGAGCCTGGTGAAAAAAATGGTATGGAATACCACATCCCCCTCTCCATTTAATGCTGTCCCCAGCATTCCAGGTGAGAGCTCTCTATTCTTCATCTGATTCTGTGGTTTCCTCCAATACCTCTTCCTCATTTATTGATTCATCTTCTTCACTTTGTTGTTCTTCTGTGTCTTCTTTTGTGTTTATCAACTTCCCTCTTGGGTAGAACCTCTTGACTTGAGATGCAGCAAATCTTCTTGCTAATTCTGTTCCATCAAGTTCCTCAAGTTTATACGGTCCATTGTTTATTTGTTTGATTACTCTATAGGGTCCATTCCATTTGTTTTTGAAAAGTAGTCCCCAATTAGTTTCTATTGCTTTGTTGTAAACCAGGACCAAATCTCCTGGATTGAGTGGTGATCTTAGTTGATGTGCCATTCTTCTATCCCAATATTTCATTGAGTCCTCTCTTGATTTTTTGAGTTTTTCTGCTGCTTTCCTTCTCATTTCTTCTTTTCCTTCTAATTGTTTAGCTCTGGCTTCCAATAATTCCTCAGTTGTAGATATTTTGTGCCATTCTACTGCTAAAAAGGTTTTTGTTTCAATATCAATTGGTAATACTGGTAGTTGTCCAAATTGGAGTTCAAATGGTGAGAAACCAGTTGTCCTTTTAGTGGAGATTCTGTCAGCCAATGTAACCAAAGGTAGATATTTTTTCCATTTCCCTCCATTTTCTCCACACATCTTGACTAATGCATCCTTAAGTTGTTTATGGCCCCTTTCAACCATTCCTTGAGACTCTGGGTAATAGGGTGTGGTGATTCTGATCCTTGATCCTGCTTTCTTTACTGCATCTTGTAATTCTTTTCCAAACTCTGGCCCCCCATCAATAGTTACTTCTTTTGGTGAGCCATACCTGCATATCCATTCTGAGGTGAACCATTCTGAAACTGCTTTTGCTGTTAATTTGACTAGTCCAACTGTTTCTGGCCATCCTGAAAAATCATCTCTGGCCACAACCATATATTTCCATCTTCCAGATTTGATATGGACTGCATCCATGCTTACCCTTTCAAAGATTGTTGATGTTGCTGTAGATTTTCCTTGTTCTCTTTGTAAGTTTTGACTTCTCTTTTGGCAGGCTAGGCAAGATTGAACCCATTTCTTTACTGATTTCTTCATTCCTTCCCACCAAAATCTTGCTTTAATTCTTCTGTAAGTTTCATTTTCCCCTCTATGGCCCATCTCTTCATGAAGTGACTTTAAGATGTAGCTTTGAACTTCTTGACTTGATATCACCAATTGAGGGTTTGGGTTATTTCTTCTTTTGAGTTGGCCATCTTCCAAAAAAAATTTGGATGACCTTCTTTTTATCCTTCTAAATTCTTCTTCTTTGCTTGATTGTGGTTTTTTCATTGTACTTAAGTATTCTTGCATTCTCTTCCAAAATCCTTCTTGTTTGGTTGGTACTTGTACTCCTGAAAAATGGAGTGAATTTACATTCTTGGCCCCAAATCCAGGGTGTGGCTTGATCCAATCTTCTTCTTCATCAAATTCTTGTGCATCTTCATCTTCTTCTTCTGAGTTTTTTGGTCTTCTGGATAGCCCATCTGGCATAGTGAAAGTTTTCCCTGGTTTGTGTACCAAATCAAAGGAAAATAGCTGAATGAAAGCCACCCATCTTGTCATGGGGGCATTGGGTAAGCAAGGGGTGTTGATCATTTCAATTAAAGCCTTGGCATCAACCTGTAATTCAAAATGTTGTCCCCAAAGTATTGTTTGAAGTTTCTTGAGAATTCTTGCAACTCCACAGAGTTCCAATTTGGGTTGTGAGTATTTTGATTCTAATTTTGAAAAAGTTATTGATTCATATAATACTGGTCTGTCTTTTCCTTCTTTATCTTCTTGAGTGAGTACTGCTCCTGCAGCAATGTAGCTTGAATCTACTGCTAGCTTAATTTTTCCTGCTCCTTTGTCATAATCCAATTTTTTGAGGGTTATTTCTTCTCCAACTATTCTTCTGAGCTTATGGAAAGCTTCTTCACATTTTTGATCCCAGTCCCAGTCAACATCTTCTCTGGTGAGCCTTCTGAGTGGTGATGCAATTTGTGAGAAGTTTTCAATGAACATCCTTACATAGGCACAAAGCCCAAGAAATCCCCTTATTTCCTTCTTGTTAAGAGGTGCTGGCCAATTTTGAATCTTGTTGATCTTTTGTTTTGAGATTGTTCTTCCTTTAAATGATACAACATGCCCTACTATGTCCAAAGCTGGAACACAGAATGCAAACTTGGATCCTGAGATAGTAAGTCTTGCTTCTTCAATCCTGAATAAAACTCTTTCTAAGGTTATGGCATATTCCCATATAAATCTTCTGATTGAGGGGTTTTCTGGTAGTGTTTCTTGGTTATAAAGTGATCTTGGTCCTTTTATTCCTCCATCATCAATAAAAATTCCTACACTTTCTGGTATTTCTTCTTGGAGTATCCAGGTCATTTGGGCTTGGTATACTGCTACTGAGTTGGTGGCTCCTTGGGGTAGTCTTGTGAGTTGCATCCTTCCAAGGGGTGTTTCAAAAGTGGTGAGAGGTCTTGTAGTGACATCTAATTCTCTTTCATCATATCCTCCCATGATATCTCCTAGTCCATAGCATGCTCTTCCTGCAAATGCATCTACAAATTCTTCAATATGAGGTGGTAAGCCAGCATCCTTGATGGTGACTTTGTTGAGTTCTTGAAGGTCATAGACAATTCTGAGTTTCCCATTTGATTTGGCCACACAAAAGATTGGGCTGGTGTAGCTTGAGGTGGATTGCTCATAGAGTCCAGTCCTAATTCTTTCTCTGATTAATTCAGTAAACTGAGGTAAAATTGATTTGGGTATGGGAATTGGCTTCTTCTGCCAAGGTTCATGAGGTATTACTGGTATCTTGTAAGGTTTTCCATATGAGTGTTTGAGTAATCCTCTTTCTTCTTCACAGAAGGCTATTGCTTTTTCCCTTAAGGTAATAACATTTTTGAGTAAATTGATTTCTTCATTTGATAACCATCCTGGTGGGCCAAAATTGACTGCTTGGAGTCTTTCATGGGTGACCTTGAAGGTTTCTTGAAATATAGGTGGGTTTGGTGATAAGGGTGTTTCATAAGGATCTCTTCACAAAGGTGGTCTTTCCAAAGGTGGGTTAAGGTCTTGAGGCATTGGCTCATTGACCGGTCTCACCTTCTTCAGGACTGATTTGTATTTGGCTGCTAAAATTTGGTGATCCATCTTTAATTAGTTATTTTGATTCTTCTTCTTTCTTTTAATTATTTTCAAGAATTTGCTAGTGTCCTGAAATCTTGAGGTCTTCACAATTCTTCTTTCTTCTTTCTTTCATAAAAAATGTAGTTTAAGGTCATACAGGACCTACAACTAGGTGTGTAACCCCTGTATATTAGGTATACAAGTCCTGCAGTTTAAGTCATGCAAGGACCTCCTGGCCTAATCCAAGGGCTTATCTTTATTCTTGAGCTCCTTTGGGCTTGATTTTGGATTCCACTTGACTCTTGTTTTATTCTTCAATCTTCATGATTCCCAATTGATGCAAGATTATTCTGGTTGTTTTATTTCTTGATAAGGAATTTTCTTGTCTTAATTGATGGCTTGAGACTTTACTTTGTTCATTTTGGCCAATTTGATAATTATAAACACCTGTGAACCCCCTTGTTCCTGTTACACAAAGGGAGCAGTTTATTGTCGTGCTAAGGACAAAAATGGTCCTTCAGCACTTCTCCTGACTAGGACAATCCCCTCCAGCTTCTTGGCTGTTATTATTTTTTATAAGTTTCCCTGCCCAAGTCTACAGGGGAAGCAGTTTAGTGTCTTGCTGAGGACCTCTTGAGTCTTCAAGCTTCTTTAAAATCCCAAGGGCAATTTGATTTGAGTGTTGTACATTATCTTGTTAGTCCTTCATGTTGAGTGAGTCCTGATTCCATAATTAGTCCATTGAGTCATCCTTTAGTCCATAAATCCTGACCCCTTATTCTTGAATTCCAAATGAGTTTCAATCCAGAATCAAAGAAGTGTCCAAGGTCTTGTGTTGTCCAGAGGTCAATCCATAAGGAACTCCTGTTTTTCTTCATAAATAATCTTCTTCATTTTCAGTATTGTGAATAATTTCCCTATGATAAATTGTTTCCAAATTATATTGATATTTCTTCAAAATAATTTATTTCCTTTAGTTCTCCTGTATTCCTAAAGCATTCCTGTTATATAAAAATAAAATGAAAAATGAAAAATGAAAAATGATAATAATAAGTTAATTTAAAAAATGATTTTAATATTGTTTGATTTATTTTATTAAAAAATATTTGTTTTTTAATAATATTCTTTTGAATGAGGGCCCCCCTCTCCATTTAAAAATCTTGAGTTGGTTTTTGATTTTGAAGAGGATATGTTCTCATTCCCCCAAAACTTCCACTATAAGGGATAGTGTAAGAAATAAGTTTTCCCACCCCTTATTTTTTATAGTGATTTTGATAAGGATAAATAATGATACAGTAAATTTACATAATTTTATATTCTGATAATGATTCAATAATAATTTTTTTTTTTTTTTTTTTTTTTTTAAATTGGACTGAATGGTATTTTTTTTTGTTTGATTTTGAGAATAAAATAACCTTTTAAATTGAAATATCTGAGTAAAAATGGACAATTCTAATGAAATAAACCTGAATCACAATTAAGATCATGGAACTGTTTGGTTGAAGGTGGTAATTTGTGCCAATCAGTAAAAATTGGTGCTCTTGAGAGTATTTATAATTAATATTACATAATTGAATGAGCATAATTTGAGTCCTTTATTCATATAATGACCCTTATGATGCCACAACTCTTCCTTTTGGAATCATCATTGTGACTCAGACTTTATTTCAAGTCCATCCCCTTTATGGTTCAGATTTTCTGTTACCCATAAATGCATTTGAGTTGTTAAAAAAATATAAACAGTGAAATTGAAAATTTGTACAATTTTAAAAAATTCTTGTTTGCTTTTGGGGGGCGTTTTCGATTCCATTTGGAATAAATAGCACATTGAGGTGTTATTAATATGTAAATTCCCCAAATTATATCATCAATTTATGAGTTTTTAATATAAATAACTCCTTCAGAGTTCAATTAATTCCTTCCTGGCACAAATACTTCTTCTTTTTGTAACAAGTTCCAATCACTCTCTTTTAATGGAAGAAATATTTCAAATAAATTATTATTTTTTTTAAAAAAAATAATAATTGATGTAGAGTTTTTTTTTGTTTTTTTTTTAAATTATTGCTATTATTGAGTTGAAAAATTAAGCCAACTTAATGGCTCTTGTTGTAATAGTAGGAAAAGTATAATAGAATATTCTTGAGTTCATGAATGGGATATGACCCTAATTCTTAGTGAAAATGAATAAATAAATTCAAAAAAGAAATAAAAGAATATGTTCAAAAGGTTAAAGTCAGTAAATCTTTCTAATTCTTGTTTTTAATGACATAAAATTAGAAATTTAAAAAAATAAGAAATGAAACCTTAGGTAGTTTATAGTCTTGCCTAGGACTTATCCCCCTTTGTAAGTCCTTGTTAAATCTTTTTTTTTTGTTAATATTTAAACATGGAGTTTATGGTCTTGCCAAGGACCATTTGTTTCTTTGCTTTGGTCCTTGATAATTTGATTAGTGGACAGTTTATGGTCTTTCCAAGGACCATTGGTTAATTTTTCTTGATTATTGTTGATAATTTGAGTGAGCAGTTTATGGTCTTGCCAAGGACCATATCTTGTGTCCAGGAACCTGATTGTTGCCTTTGGGGTTTCCTGGCATGTAATTTATCTTCAAAGCCAAGTTGTATAGTTATCTTAAACAGTTTATAGTCTTATTGAGGACTCATCTGTGGAAGCCAAATCAAATATTTTAGTATAGTTATTATTCAAAATAACAAAGCATAAAAGATAAAATAGCAGTTTAAAGCCATGCTGAGGGCTTTATCTTTTATTTGTAGCCCTTTACCTATCAAAAAATGAAATATATCAGTTTTAATTTAATATCCAAAAAATAAAGTAAGAATGAAAAAATAAAACAAAATAAGCAGTTTATAGCCATACTGAGGGCTGCATTGTCCTTTATGGCCCTGTAGCACATAAAAGGTAAAATATGTCAGTTCAATTTAAAATCAAAGATAAAAAGATCATGAGAAATAAAGTAAAAGAAGCAGTTTATAGCCATACTAAGGGCTCATTTGTATATTGAAGACCTGTAGCACAATTAAATGTGTCAGCTCCATTTTTATCCAAGACAAATTAAGAATGAAAAAAGAAATAAGCAGTTTAAAGCCTTGCTGAGGGCCTTATCTTTGTCCAAACACTTTTGTTTGATAATTTTTGGTTTTCAGGGGATTGGATTCATCTTCAAAGCTCAGTTGCATAATTAAACAGTTTATAGTCTTGTTAAGGACTCCTTACTCTTTATAAGCCTTATGCTTATAGCATCAGGACAATTTTTGAATGATAAACACCTAATTCATGAAATATACTTATATATATACTGTTTTTGTTTTGTTTATTTTTGTTTCTCATTAGAATATACCTGCATCAAAAATAAAAAGACAATTTTAGCATTGATAGAGGAAAGAAGAATCAAATAAATAAAATCAAGCAGTTTTAAGCCATGCTGAGGGCTTTTTGTGTTTATTATTTCCTCTAATTATCAAACTAAAGGGAAAATCAGTAAAAAAAACATAAAAAATAAAATTTGAGCAGTTCAATGCCTTGCTCAGGGCATTTTTTGTCCTTCATAGCCCTGTAGCACATAAAAGTAAATAAGTCAGCTTCATTTAATATTAATGAGAAAATGAAAAAAATCCAGCAGTTTAATGTCTTGCTCACGACATTTTTTTTTGTTTAATTAAATTATTTTAAAGCCCTGTAAAAAAAAATAGAAAATCATTTTAAGTAAAATAAATAGCCAGAAGATTAAAAATGAAAGCAGAAACCAGCAGTTTAATGTCTTGCTGAGGACATCTATCAATTTATTATCATTTTCCAAGTCATGAAAAAAATAAAAAAAATGTCAACAGTTTAAAGTCATGTTGAGGACTTTCATTATTCATATCCAGAAAATAAATTAATTCAAAGAGAAAAAAAAACATCAGTAATATTCAGATTTAATCAAAAAAAATAGAAAATAAACAGTTTCAAGTCTTGTTCAGGACTCCTTAATGTTCATCTCTCTTTTTTTTTTTTTTTTTATATCCTTTTTTTTAATTTAATTTGTTTTCCTGATTTATTTTAACAAATTTCATTTTATTCTTTGGGTTCTCTCTTCACTAAAGAATGTGGTCATCCAAGTGAGGGTTTGTTGTTGAGAGGGCTAGAGCACTCTTGTATCATTTAAGACCAGCTCGTGTAGCTGATTTGGAGCTATAATGCACTCTTACTTCCCCTGTAAAGCTCCAAAACTCGTCGGGAAATTGTATTTGGGCTAATACAGGTGGTATTACACCTTTACAAATCTTAAAAGAATATTGGCTGTTTTTGTTTTGGGTGGGTGTTATCTATTGAACAATATGTTCAAATTGAATCGGACTGGGGTGTTGGGATGATCCAGGTCTTTTAAAGAACCTCCCTGAATGCCCAAAGTCATTCAGGTCGGTCCTTTCAGTGGAATTGTGGGTGATTGAAGCTTCAAATCACTTTGGGTGAGTTGTGCTTTGGTTGATGGGTCTTTTAAACCGTTGTAATCGTCTCTGTTGATTGAATCATTTGGGAATGACTTCCAGGGCCCTGATAGTTGATGCTGGCCTTTGTAAACAGTCAAAAATACCTCTGGGTGAGTTTTCAGTCACCTTTGGAGGGCTCCAAAGGTTCCAATGTGATCCTAACCAGGTATACCTGTGGTGGCGGCTGTAGAATCCTTTTCTGGTAGTTGCATCTGTAGAATACCACCTCCGAGCTAAATCCACTCATCGACTCTGACTTCTCATCTTTGATGTACTAGTGAGGTGCTAGTGAGTGTGATTCTTTGTTTGCTGTTTTACTGTTGCAATAAAACTGTAGGTGGTATTTTCTTAGCTTTCGTGACCAAATTAAGTTGGCTTGAAGCCGCTATAAGCCACATTTTGCCCACTTCCTCAGCCGTTATTATAACTCCTTGTTTGACGACTGCATGCAAAGGCTAGATGCAAAACAAATGATGTTTTTGTTAGCTTGACAATTTACTGACGAGCCAACCTTTCTGCATGCAATTCAGTTTTGTTGTTCTTGTAGTGTGGTGTTAAGGAAGTGCACTGATGTTGGAAGTTGACAGCTTGAGTGCTTGATGAGGTGCTGATGCAGGATCTTATTGGTCATATCTTGCAGTTATAGTGTAATCAGCACAAATAGGTTCCAATTCTTCTACCCGCTTGTTACTTTGGTGCAGTAGTTTTTTACAAAGATCCCCATCCTATTGTTTGTGTATTGAGCGGGTATTCGGCTGTATTCATATTTAAATTGGTGATCATAAGTCTATGATGGTGACAGCCGAGGTCCTCCAAAGGATTTTGTGAGGTGATTTGAAGGCAATAATACGGTTTTTATCATGTCTTTTCCTGTGGTGTTTTAGTAGGAGTTTTCAAGGCTTTGTTGTTCTGAGTGGATCCTAATGATCGAGTACAGTCATGTCAGTTAATTTTAGGTTTGTTGGTACTGGAACCTGGGAGTATTTGTCTAAATCCACCCCCAACTCCATCCTGTGATCTATCATGCTGTAATGATATTCTTCTAGTATTTTATTGAAGCAGCTAATTCAGTTCCTGTCAATTGATGAGGTTCTTAATGCAAGATTGCCTCATCTGGGTCTGATTTAGTGACTAACTAGAACTACCTCCTTCGAAGGCTTGCATTTGAGGTAATGGAAGGTCTGGTTGAGATTTCTGGGGTATCATCTGTCAAAATGTTATTTTTGGAGGAGCTATCGGAGCGCATTACCATTTGCTGAATCCAAGCTATCACCATACTTAGCCTGTACAATTGACCTCAAGTAGGGTCTCTGTAAGGACATTTAGTTTTATGATGCAAGATTCATCCATTATTGTTAAGCGAGATGGCAGTGCTGCTGTCTTAAACTTGCTAGTTGAATGCTTTAGCATATCCAACGGATCTGAGGCTTGCTGATTTGAATTTTTCCTTCTCAATAATCATTTTTGGTAATGGATGTGAGACGCACAAGATTCCATTTTCTGAGTGGAGTTAGAGTGCTATGTACCACCACTTTCTGAGTGGAGTTAGAGTAATGTTAGTTTATACCGGCTGAGTCAGAAACCACAAGTCAGCCTCCATAGAGTTTTCCTATAAATACCCCCCTCATCTCTTCCATCTCTTTTCCCCACTTTTTGCTTTTTTTTTAAAAAAAATAAAATAAAAATAAATAAATAAGTAAATAATAAACTTGAGCTAAATTTAAGTTAAAATATGAGTTAAGCTAGGTTCTACAGAAGAAATTAAAGGTAGATAAATTAAAATTAATTTCATTTAACTTCAATAAAGTAGATAGCTAAAGAAATCAAAAACCATAAGCCTATCCAAAACAAAAGAAAAAAAAAATATAGTTGAAGATAAATTATTTATTAAAACTTTTAAAGGTACTTTATCTATCTGTCCCTGCTTTATTTTTGAAAAACAAGAATCATATAATTTGATTGTAATGTATGTTTTTTTTTAGCTATAATTTATCAACTAAATAGATACTAATGTTGTCTTTTTTTTTTGTAGATCTATTTATTTATCTATTTATTTTTGAATAAAATAAAAAATTAAGATAATATAAATAATGAAATGAGAGAGGAAGGAAATAAATAAATATTTTTATCATGTAGGTTTTTTCTTTAGTTAACATCTACTGATATGAACTGAATTGAAACTGATTGTGTTTTTCTTTCTTTTTTTTTTAATTTTTAGAAATAAGAATAATAATAATAAGTATATTAATAAAAAATAAATTTATTATCAAGTAAGCTCATATTCTATTTATTCCTTCAAATCTTATATGAATTGAAGCTTACTTTTTAAATTTTTTAATATTTTCTTTTGTTTCTATCTCTTTTAGTATGGTAGAAAATTGAAATTTTAAGGAGGAAAGATAAAAAATAGTATATAAAAAAATTGATGAAATAAATAATAATAATATCAATGGAAATAGGATGGATGATTAATCAAAGAATTGGGTACTTAGCAGGTGATTGTTTTTCAAATTGACTCCTTTGACCAAGTATTTTCTTCACTAATTCCTGTTTGATAAATTTTCCTCCGCTCCATTTTTCTTTTTTAAGAGCTTTGAAAAGGTATTATTGACAGAAGGATTTCCATTCTTCTGTATTGAATTTAGTTACACCACCTTTGAGGATGAATATTGATGGTATAAATGTTTCCTCCCAGTGACAATCCCATGTGGTATTTTTTACAATATAATTTCCTGAGATTTTGCTAATTGTCCTATTTTTAATTTGAAAATCCTGGAGGTTGAACCAGTCTTGGCATTCCCAGGTCCTCCAAAATAGTGATTTTCTGAGGTGTTCATCCATGTGAAATATTTCATTCCAGTAATTGTTTCCAAGGTTGCCTTCAACTCCATCCCAGGTAAGTAAATCCAAGGATTCATACTTTGTGAGGTCGAATCCAGGTAATTCTTTCCATGGATGAGATATGAAAATTTCTGATGGTGAGTTGTCTTTTTCAAAGATGTCCTCAAACTCAATATATGGAAGGATTATTGTAGAGATATCTGGGCAGGGTTCTGGTTTTGTTTGTAAGAACCATTCAGGATATTCACTTGCTTCTTGGGGATTATTGTAATTGGCCCAGACTTCTTTTTCTTCTAGGAAGCTGATATCTGTGTCCAGTGACCAGGGATTTTCATCAAGTAATGGCCATGACTCCATTTTGAAGGATTTGGTGGGATTTGATGTGTTAAGGTAAGATAAATAGATAATAGTATCAAATTTATTTATCAAAATAGTTTGAGGGTAGGTTTAATGGGTTTTCAATGGTAATTTAGAGTAAGAATTTGAATATTCCTCTTTGATAAGGCAGGAGGTCACTGCCTAATGATTTTATGGTTGGGGTGAGTGAAATTGGTGATTTGATTTGATGAGAGTTGATATTCCTCTTTGATAAGGCAGGAGGTCACTGCCTGGTGATTAATTGAGTTTAAATCTGACTTTTTTGTTTGATTTTTGAATTTTAGAGCTGTTATGTGTCTTCAAGATGGGCCTTGATGGTTTGAAATTGAATTGGTCCATTAATTCTTGAGTAATTTGATTATTGGTTTTGTCAGAAACCTCCAAAAATTTCAGCAATTCCTTGATTTCTTCAATTTCTTGGTTTCTTGATATTGATGAAGTATCCTTAAAGTGCCAAAGGTTCTCTTTATTGAAATATTCATGTTCTGGTGCCCAATGAAGTTCTTCATTGATAATTTGGTCTTCTTTTATTAATTCTTCCCCATAGGATCCAAAAATTGGTGAATTGGCCATGATGGAGGTGATTGATATATTTTTGTAAGTTTTTTTTTTTTTTTTTTTTTTTAAAAAAAAAAATACTTTATTGATAAATTTCTTCTTTGTTAAGGCAGGAAGTCACTGCCACTGGAGGAAAATAGAGAAGAAACTAATGATACTTTTTTTTTTTTTTTTTTTTGGTGATACTGATACTGATACTGATACATTTTAAAGAAAATTTCTTGATTTCGGTGATGTTATTTAAAGTTGAGCTCCCCCAAGGGGGAAAGGTAAGTGTCTGTTGAGTAATCTGGCCAAAATAAGATCTTTGAGGGCTTCCAAAAAGGCATTTCTTTGCCCAATTTCTTGTTCTGATGGAAATTCTGACCACCATAAGTTTTCATCAATGAATATATATCCATCTCCAACCCATTTCAGTCTTCCAGTTTGATATGTTGATCCATTTAATCCAAGGTACCACTGGGCCCAAATTTGATTGAAGTAAAGTCCTCTTCTTGGTAGTGTGGCCATTTCAAATATTTCATCCCAGAATTGATTTTTAAGGTTACCTTTAATTCCCTCTTCAGTTAACAGTTCTAGGAATTGGATTTTGTTCAAGTTTGCTCCTGGAAGGTGACATAAATATTTATCTTCACATAAAATTTCTTGAGCTTCATCTCCATAAATATCTTCAAAAGTGATATATGGCAAGTAAATGTAGTTGTATTCATTTTCTAGGATGGATTCTGTTTCTTCATCTTCATTGAGAGGTTGCTGGATGAATTCAGGATTTTCCAGTTGCCATTCATAAGGCTCTTCTTGGTTGTTCAATGGTCTGTCAAAGAAGTTGATATGGTATGTGTCTTTTAATTTTTTGTCTCTTTCTTCCATAATTTTGAGGTCTTCTTCAATTTCATTTATAATTTCTTCATCTGAGAGCTCATGATGTTCACTAAGTCTGACTTTCTTCTTTTTGGGTTTAGGTTTGAAAGGATTTCCATTTATTTTTTCATTTCCATCCACTAAAATCTGGAAGATTTCTTTATTATTGTAAATTGGCTTGTAACTTATGTTGGGTAATTCATCTTCAGAGGTTGAGTCTTCAAGTTGTCTTTTGAGGTTGTTTGGCCATTGGTTATTTGGTAAATCTTGACCAAACTTACCACTTTTTGGAGATATGGATAAATCTTTGGTCTTCTGGGTCAAATTTATCATGGTATTGTCACCTTTTTCATTTTGAAACTTCTTTCCTGGTGTATTTCTGACCAATTTTGCCATATTACATAGATCCATTCCTCTAGGTGGTCCAGTTTGCCATCCAAGTGCTTGAGGTTTGCATATTGGCATGCATAATCTTCTTCCATCAGGTTCTTGGTAGCTTAGTATTTCACCTTGTTTATGGGAGAATTCTAGTCTGATATTGTTGTCTGCCAAGAAAGGTCTTCCAAGTACTGTATGGACAGATCCTTTTGCAATGAAGAAGTGAATTAGAGTTTCTTCACCTGAAGCCAAAATGATTGGAGTAAATTCTGAAAGTGCCACCAATGAAGTAGTATGGCCTCCAATTCCCCTCAGGTTCATGTTAAGATTTCTTGTTGTGAGTGAAGCTTTGATTGCTATTTCTTCTGGTATGATGTTGAGTTCTGCCCCAGTGTCTACTAATGCTCTGATAGGATATTCTTCCTTTCCAATAAAGATTTCCATAAATCCCAAAGGACAAGCATAATGAATGTTGGGTTTTGGTATTTCTTTGAATCCAAAGGTTAATAGTCTTTCTTGAAGATCCATTGAGTTGAGTGATTTAATCTTTTCCTTGTCTTTTTCTGATAATTCCTGAAATTTATGGACAAAATTTGGTGACATCCTCAAAATTTCTTCAATGGTGAGGTTGATCTTTTGTTGCATAATTTTTTTAATAATTTTGTCAATTTCCAATTTTGTTTCAACTTGTTTCTTTTGAGGTTTTCTGAGCTTCTTTTCTTCTTTTGGAATTTCCTCATCTTCATTCTTATTGGCAATATTCTCAATTTCCTCCTCATGGTGGTCAAATTTTGGAATATTTGAATTTTGGAATTTTGTGGGAATTATTACTCTTTCTTCTTCCTTTTCTTCTTCAATGTAAGATCCTGGAATTTCTGCCTTTTTCTTTGGCTCTTGATTTTGGGATTGTCTTTCCAACCTTTGTTTTGTCTGTCTTAGTCCAATATGTGATTCAAAAGGGTCATTGGCTGAGGAAATGGTAGGTGGTTTCCAGTTTGACCAATCTTCAACATGTGCAATTGAGGTTGATTTATCTTCTGATTTCTTTTCAGTGGTCTTAATCTCTTCTTCTGGTTTTGGTTTTACAGTAGGTTTATCCATAAATTTCTTGTTAAGCTCTGCTTGTTCTTTTGCAAAGGCCCTGACTATGTCTTTGGCACTTTCATTTCCTTCCATAGGTACTCTCTGATAATTGGGGAAGAGGTAAGATGCTCCTTGGGTTCTGACAATTCTTCTGTCTAAATCTTCAGCAAGGTGAGTGCATCTAGTTGCTGAATGTCCTTCTTCCTTGCAGTAAGCACATTTCATTGGTGGTCTTGGAGCCATCTGAGCTGGTATGTAAGGTTGGTAACTGGATGAAAGTGGGGGTAAAGGATTCCTTTGCCTGTATGGCTGATTATTTTGGGGAACTCTTTGCTCTTGATTATTTTTCCAGTTCCTTCTTGGTGGATTAACTGCTTCTGAAAGGGTTTTGAGTTGATTTAAAACTTCTTTAACTGATTCTTTTCCCTCATTTCTTGGTTGAGGTTCTGGGTGTGGAGGATTTTTGATCTTTTGGGTGAGTTCTTTTACTTGTTTTAAAACTTCATACCAGCTTTCATCCTCAAATCTTGTTTTCTTTTCTGGAGGTTTTGGTTTAGAAAATTCCTTTTGTTGAATAAGTACCTTGGCCTCCAAGTCTTGTTCAATGTATAATTTCAAAATATCCAATCTTGGAATGATGTAACCTCCATCCAAGGCTTGAACCATAGCTCTGTCTTTAATCATTTCTTTGTAAATTGATTATTGAACACTATTGGAAAGGCTGGCCAATATTTCCTGGTTATGATTGATATCACCTTGGATATATTGGTATCTTTTGAGGTAAGTGATGATTGCTTCATATTCCCCAATGAATTTTCTGTATTGAGTCATGTTTCTTATTCCACCTTCTTGTTGAGTTTTTGTGAATAATTCAGTGATTGAGGATAATCTGTATCTTCTTTCAGGTGAGACTGTTCCCCATCTTCTTTTCATATCCACTTTCAATTGATCCCAATCAGCTGTTTCATATCCTGGCATTCCTTCAATATGATAACTGATTTCTTCATCTTTTGTCCAAAATGCTATTTGTCTTGCAATGTCTCTTCCACTTGCTCCTTCAATTTCTGCAATATTTTCAACTTTCTTGATGAATCTTTCAACATCCTTTCCATCAAACCACTAGTTATAGTCCTTGGCTCTGATTTTCACTATTGGAGTAGTGTTTCTTGGAATTTCTTGATGTAATGGAGTTGGCATTTGGGAAGAAATGTTGACTCTTCTTGGTAAGTGTCTTTGTTCTGTATAAGGTGTTGATGTGGCCATGGGTCTAGGATAAGGTGACGGTGATCCATGCTGCCTGAATGATCTTGGAAGGGTGGTTTGCTCTTCAAGTGGACTATTTTGTGGAGTATAACTTGATGATTTACTTTTCCCTTCTTTTTTGAGTAGTGCTAGTAATTCTGCTTGCATTTCTAGCATCTTCTGCTGAAGTCTCTCTGTTGAAGACATTTCTTCCTGTCCTTCAACAGTTTCTTCATTAAAGTTTTCTTCCTGGATTTCTTCAATACTACCAGGTAATTTTGATGATGAAGGTTTATCCATTTTTGATTGGTTTATTTCTTCTTTTGATTCTGGTATTGAGTTATTGATTTTATTTCTTTCAAGGAGATCAAGGAGAAATTTCTCCACAACCTTCAAGTCCCTTTTATTGGTCCTTGGTGTTGCAATTGGGAAATTGGAATATTTATTTGATTCCTCCCCTAGTTCTGTTTCTTGCTTTGGTGGATAATAGTAATGGTCAGAGTGAGTTGATGATTCAGATTCTTGAGATGATGGTTTTTGCTGATTTTGATTATTTGACTCCAGTTTTTGTTGTGAAAGATATTCTGGAGTAGTTAAGTTTTTTTTTTTTTTTTTTTAATTTTAATTTTTATTGAAGTTGAGGTTATCTGGCCACTGTTGGGACACCAGATGTGGGAACTCCTCTTGTGTGGGATTAAAATGAGGCAGTACCTGGAGGGGGAAATCACAGGTAACTAGTTTTGAATTGCTAATAACTCCTGTAACCAAGGGTGGCAAGGGTGTATTGCCTGCCCCTCCTGAAATACTGAACAAAATCTTCCTTGGAGCTCACAAACCAAAATAAAATTAGTAAGTGGCTTTACAACTGCAGAAGACAAAATTCAGCAGTCTCAGATCAGACCTATTCAATAAATAATATGAAAAATAATTTCAGTAATTTTGGTTAATTTTTAGATTTTAATAAAATACTTGTCTGTTTAATTTTAATATTTTGGTTAAATTGAGGTGAGTTTTTTCTTCTTGGTGATAAATCCTTGGTAGGATGGGTTATTTAAGGCTTTCTGGAAAATTTGATTGGTGTTGATAAAGGTAATTTTGTTAAGGTATAGTTATAATAGAGTAAAATAATTTTTTAAAGGTTTGTTATTTTTTTGTAAGAGTGTTTAATAATGAGATAAAATAGTATTTGTTAAATTTAAGAGGTAAGATTCTTTGATATTGGATTTTTAAAGGGGTAAGTTATTTTTAAGTCTTGATAAATGGTGTTAATTTTACTGGATAAAATATTTTAATAGAGTAGCAACCCTAATCTTGGGTTCTGAATAATTTAATAATAATTTTTTATTTTAAATAATAAGATTCCACTGAGCTTAGCTACTGGGTAATCCTCAACACTATACTTCCACTGAGCTTAGCTACTGGGCAAGTAAAATTCACTATAATTTGCTGGACTACCTCCCAGGTGAGGGATGACTTATTCCTGTGCTTGTAATGTGCAGAGGATATATTGTACATGGGGGGATTTTGAAATTTGGGGGGAGAGAGCCCCTCTATTTATACCTTTTGGGAGCCTAGAGGGCGCTCCATGGGAGCTGTCTTTTTCCACTTTAATTCCTCTTGATTTCATCATGTGACTCCATTTTTGGTGAGAACCTTTCTTGCATGGGTCAGGTGATTTAAGGTTTGGTGATAATTTTCTTTCTGCACAGCCTCCATTTATCACATGATTGTCTTTTGGTGAACTAATTATGATGTGATATTCTTAAATTTTCCTTGCATACATGAGGTGATTCAATTTTGGCTGAGGAGTTTTCCTGTGCACAGCCTTTCTTCTGTCACATGATATTCTGTTGGTGGATGCAGTATCACATGATTACCTTGTAATTCCTTTGCATATGTCCTATTTTAGGTTGGGTAGAAATGGCTGTGTAATTTATGCAGGTGTCATGGTTGTTTTTCTTCTTTTTGAACTTTAAAATGAGGTCAGGTGATAATTTCTTGCACTGATGAATTTACTGTGATGTATGAGATGATGTGATTTTTGAGTTTGACACATGCTGTGCATAGTCATATGGTTGAGATTTAATTAGAATTGTGTACTGCATGCAGCCTGTTGTAACTAGCTTTGGTTTGCATGAGGTTATGAGTGGTGTAAATAATTATGATTCTGTTTTAAGGTTTTAAGTGGGGTTACTGAGGATATAAGATAAGGTACTCCTGTGGCTGTGTTATAAATGACTTGCAGGAATTCCATGGAGTTGAGCTTTGCATCATGTGATTTTGAATGCAAGTTGGCTGTGTAGCTAATGCATGTGTCATTTTCTTCCTGCATGAGTCCTGTGGCTGTAAGGGGGTGTAAAGCTGGGTGGGGTGTGTAATTTAAAGGGTGGTACCTTATTTCTTGTAACTAGTTTACTATATGTAACTTGATTTTTACATATGAATAATGAAATTGAATAATTTATTTAAACACATACACTGCCCTTTGGTGCCTGTGCCATGGTTTTATGAGTTAAATCCAGTTTCTTGCTGTAAAATTGACCTTTTGGTGTAAAATTTGAGTGTAAGTCTGCCTGTAGGCTGGATTTACTGCTGTTATGGGGTACTATGAGCTTGAGCCTGGTGAAAAAAATGGTATGGAATACCACAACACTTGTCTGTATAATTTTTATTTTATAGTTGAATTGAGGTGAGTTGTTTCTTCTTGGTGATAAGAATTTGGTAAAATGAGTTATTTAAGGTGTTCAGAAAAATTTGATTAGTGTTGATAAAGGTAAATTTTGTTAAGGTAAATTTATAATAGAGTAAAATATTTTTTTAAACGTTTTTTTTAGTTTTTTAAGAGGGTTAAATAATAAGATAAAATAGTATTTGTTAAATTTAAGAGGTAACATTCTTTGATATTTAATATTTTTTAAGGGGTAAGTGAATTTTAAATCTTGATACATGGTGTTAATTTTACTGGATAAAATATTTTAATAGAGTAGTAACCCTGATGTTGGGTACTGGGTAATTTTTATTTTTATTTTAATAATAATATGATTCCACTGAGCTTAGCTACTGGGTAATCTTTAACACTATACTTCCACTGAACGTAGCTACTGGGCAAGTAAATTTACTATAATATACTGGACTACCTCCCAGGTGAGGGATGACTTATTCCTGTGCTTGCAATGTGCAGGGAATATAATTTTTCATGGGGGGGATTTTGAAATTTGGGGGAGAGATCCCCTCTATTTATACCTTTTGGGAGCCCAGGGGGCCCTCCATGGGAGCTGTCTTTTTCCACTTTAATTCCTCTTGATTTCATCATGTGACTCCATTTTTGGTGAGGCCCTTTCTTGCATGGGTCAGGTGATTCAAGGTTTGATGATAATCTTTCTCTGCACAGCCTCCATTCATCACATGATGGTCTTTTGGTGAGCTAATTATGATGTGATTTTCTTGGATTTTCCTTGCATGCATGAGGTGATTTCATTTTGCCTGAGAATTTTTCTTGTGCACAGCCTTTTTTCTGTCACATGATATGATGTTGGTGGGTTCAGTATCACATGATGAATTTGGATTTCCTTTGCATATGACATATTTTAGGCTTGGTAGAAGTGGCTGTGTAATTTATGCAAGTGTCATGGTTGTTTTCTGTAAGGTGTGGATATGAAACTTTGATTAAAAATCAAGTACTTTTCCTGTCCTCAAAATTCCATAAGGTAATAATCAATTAAAAATAGTAAGAAATATTATTTTTAAGAGAAAACATGCAATTTTATTGTTAATAACTGTATTAGTATAAAACAATAATATTATAAAGATTTATTGTTTTACCAACAATAAAAATTTATCCAAAAATACTCTACAAGAGATATTATGTCACAGCCAAGGAGGCAGGGGCATTTCCAATCATCATCAGCAAATCATTATATCATGGATACCCTTCAAAACCCAATCAGCAAGGGGGTTTCACTCAACAATTCACCCAATACAGTTTTCATACCTCAATACAGTTCCATACAGGCAAGACTCAAATACAGGATTCACCAAATACAGGCCTGTCATCAATACAGGCGCAAATACCTGTATTTACTGTATCACCTGTATTGGATTCACCAATACAGGATTCAATCTCACATCCAACTTCTTCCAGCATACAGGCCAGTATCTCAACACTCAAACTCCAAGGCTGGTATTTCTCACATATACCAGCCCCTCTTCACCCACCTGGGGGTTTTTCCCCCAGTTAATTAAAATAGTTGATTTATTATTTAATATTATTTTATTCTCACTTTGGAATATTATTTTATTACTTATTAAGTTAGTCTTAGCCTTCCCTCACCTGTTCAGTAGAGTCCTGGTGGCCATATCCTTATTCATTCCTTTTCTCTTTTCTGAACAGGTTGAAACAGTGACTCAGGATTATTTGTGGTTGGCTCTTTATTATTGCTTTTGTTTTGTCTCTCTTATCTTTTATGCTTATTATTTTATGACTAGGAATTTATCCTCTTACTCCATTACTCCTATCATTTGAGTATTTCTTCTGAGCCCTCCATAAGTAAGTCTGTTCACTGAGTGCCAGGCCCTCTTCATTTTAGAAGAACCCCTGTGACATTTTTTTAATTAACTCATAATTGCTTCTTTCTTTTCATTCATTTTATTCATTTCTCTCATTCTTCTATTATGATCTTTTAATGATTATGAACTTTAATGATTTTATGATTTTCATCAATTTTCATCTCTCTCATTTCATTCTCATGAAAATTTATTCTTTCTAATTTCTCTATTCTGCTGACCAATTCACTTTATTCTCTATCATCTTCATTTCTCTTTTGTTTGAATTCAGGTTTATTCAGGTTTTATTGCTTGGAATTAGTTGGGTTAATTGATTCATCATTCAGGGTTATTTGATTTGGGGTATTCAGTGATTTTGGTTTTGAAATTTCTCAAGATTATTGATTGATTGATTGATTCCTCAAGACATTGATTTCACCTCAAGATTGTGAATTGACTTTGATTGATTTGATTTGATTTGATTGACTTTATTTGATTCTTCAAGATACCTGATTTATCCTCAAGATTTGATTTAATTGATTGATTTGAATTTGATTCCTCAAGAAAATTGAATTGATTTTTGAAGATATTGATTTAATTCCTCAAGACTTAATTGATTTGATTTTGATTGACTTGATTTGACTTATTGATTGAAATTGATTATTCATAAGAATTTGACTTTGTCATCTTCACTCTTCAAGATTTATTCATATTGATTCACTTCAAGACTATTGATTGATTTCTCAAGTTCATCAAGATTCTCATTTAATTTGATTTGGTCAAGCCTTAATTTATTCAAAGTATCATCAAGTTTTTATTCATTCTTCTTTCATAATGCCAGTTCAGCATAGCCCACCAGCCAAGAATAAAAGATCCCAGAGACATCAAGCTGTTCTCACTCCTACACCAAGGGCTCCTCTTGACTGCACACCATCAGTTCATCAACTGAGTGCAAATTTGGACAGAGGACCACCAATGGAAGGAGCAGCACCCTCCAGAAGAGGAGGTGTGAAGTCTAGAAGATCAAGATCATTCTCTGGACTATTGGGTGGTTATCCTGGTGTTTCTCAAGGGCCTAGAAGTAGATTGGGGGAAGCTGAAGATGAGGAGGGGGAGGAGTCTGTGGAAGAGGAAGAATCTGAGGAGCCTGAAGTGGCAGCTGCCTTGGCAGGTGCTACTGAAGCTCCTGAAGCTCCAAATCTAGCCCTTTCTAATCAACCTTCTGTCTCTCAAGCTGAACCAAATTTCCTCAAGATGATGGAGCAAATGACTCAGTTTATGGGACACCTCACTCAAGCAATTGCCCCAAGGGACACTTCAAAAGTCCCTGCATTCAAGACTCCATCAATGAAGACACCTGATTCTTTTGATGGTACTAAAGCTCATAAACTGAGAGGATTCATTCAATCCTGTCAATTAATCTTTCATAATGACCCAGCAAACTTCTTCTCTGACAGGAAGAAGGTGCTTTACTCAACTTCTTTTCTTACTGGTAGAGCTGGCAAATGGATTGAACCTTACCTCTCAAATATCTCCAATGAAGACCCTTCTTATCTCCTCAATAACTGGCAGTTGTTTGAAACCCAATTATTCACTCTGTTTGGTGACCCCAATGAAGTCAGGAAAGTTGAACAAGAGTTGGACAATTTGAGGATGAAGGAAAGTGGTCATGTTTCCTTGTACATAGCAGATTTCAGAAGCTTAACGTCAAGAATTGGAGATTGGGGGGAAAGAGCTTACATTCATGTGTATAGAAGAGGTTTGGCATCAAGATTGTTGGACCAATTGGCTTCTCACCCTGGAACCTTTGATAGTCTTCAAGAACTCATGGATATCACCTTGGAATTAGATACCAGGTACCATGAGAGGCAGAAAGAAAAGGGCAGTCATCAAGAGAAGAAGCCTCCAATCAGTGAATCCAACTTTTCCAAGCCCCCTCAAAGTTCATCATCAAAGAAGCCTTATCATAAGAAGAATAAGAAGGGGAAGAATTTTCAACTGTCCAAAGACAAGCCTCATGCTGCTCTCCTCAATAAGGACAACAAATTAATTGGTTCTGAAAAGGAGAGGAGGATTCAAGAAGGCTTGTGCAATTATTGTGGTGGAAAGCCCCCATTTGAAAAATGCTTCAAGAGGCCTGAAAATAGGCAAGGGTCCTCAAAAGGCTTCCCTAGCAAGCAGGGAAAAGCCTGAGTGGGAATCATGATGTGTTCAATGGTTCTCACTTATTTCCTTCAAGAGCACAATTGTGCACTCTGAATACTAGTGTCAAGAAATCTTTAAAATTTCTTATTTTTTCTTCAATCTCTGATATTTTTTATAGTATTCTCATTGATTCTGGTGCTACAAACTCCTTTATTGCAAAGAATTTTGTTCTCAAGTACTCATTGACCATGTCAGAGCTCCCTGAAAAGATTCCTCTTTTCAATCTGGATTCCAGTGAATCCACTTCCCTGTTCATCACCCATTATACCAAGTGGGTTGTTGATTTACCTTCCTTCCCAAGCTTTGAATGGGATTTCTTTATCATAGATTCACCCAAGGGAGAAGACCTAATATTGGGCTATGATTTTCTTTACCATTTTAATCCCATTATTGATTGGAAAAATGGATTGATCACCTATGATTCTAGTCATAAGGATTCTAGTGGCATTATTTCTTCTACTAGTAATGACTTATCCACTGCTGTCAACAGTGTTGCTCTGGTTGGTGAACTTAAGACACCTTCCTCTCCTCCTTCTGTCCATAACCCCTCCATTTTTCCCTCTCAGTAATTACTTCCATTAAGAGATGAAGTCTTCAAAGAGATAAAAGATGTTGGAGAAGATGTTGCTATATCTTCACTTCATCTCTTTCAAGGGGATATGGACCTTCCTCCTTTATCTTTTCATGCCTCCCTGGAGGAGCAGTGGGATGAGGAGGAAGAGCCAGAAGAGATTGAAACTGTGCTGAAGGTAGTCCCTCCTGTTTATCACAAACATTTGGATGTATTCTCCAAAGTGAAAGCAGAGAAACTTCCTCCACACCGTGCCTGTGATCATCATATCGAACTGGAGGGTCTTCTACCTCCAGTTGGTGTTATCTACTCTTTATCAAGGAATGATTCAGAAACACTGCGGGCCTACATTTCAGAGAATGTAGAGAAAGGTTTCATCTGACCAAGCTCCTCCTCAACAGGAGCACCTGTCCTTTTTGTTAAGAAAAAGGATGGTGGTCTTTGTTTGTGTGTTGACTACCGCAAACTTAATGCTGTCACTAGGAAGAACAGGTATCCTGTTCCTCCAATGAATCAGCTTCTTACCGTCTTTAACGGTGCTACTATCTTCTCCAAGATAGATCTGTGTGGTGCTTATAATCTCCTGAGAATTAAAGAGGGGGATGAGCATTTAACTGCCTTTAGAACCAAATATGGCAGTTATGAGTATTTGGTTATGCCATTTGGCTTAACCAATGCTCCAGCTTCATTCCAAAATCTTGTGAATGATATATTTGCAGATTATTTGGATATTTTTGTTGTAGTGTACTTAGATGATATTATGGTCTTCTCTAGCTCTTTGGATGAACATGTTCAACATGTGGCCTCTGTTCTCCAAAGACTGAGAGACAATGATTTGTTTGCTAAAGCCTCCAAGTGTGTATTCCATGCCTCAAGTGTGGAATACTTGGGCTATGTTGTTTCAAGTGATGGCATCAAGATGGATTCTTCAAAAGTTCAACAAATACTCAATTGGCCTCAGCCCAAGAACATCAAGGCCCTCCAATCTTTTCTTGGCTTTGCCAACTTTTATCGTCGTTTCATTAAAAATTATTCCAAAAAAATCTCTGCTCTCACTTCCCTTCTCAAAAAAGATTCTCCCTTAATCTTCAATGAGGAAGCTCTTAGCCAGTTTCAGATACTCAAAGAAGCTTTCACCACTGCTCCTATCCTCTCTCACTTTAATCCTTCTCTCCCAACTATTGTAGAGACTGATGCCTCTGATTATGCCTTGGGTGCTGTACTGAGTCAGGTGAATGACTCACGAAAGCATCCCATTGCATTTGATAGTCGCAAGCTCTTACCAGCTGACCTCAACTATGAAATTCATGACAAGGAACTCCTTGGCATATTTTGGGCCCTCAAGCGCTGGAGAGCCTTTCTCCTTTCTCTTTCTGATTCCTTTGAGGTCTTGACAGACCATTGTTCTCTCCAATATTTTATGTCCTCTAAAGTCCTTACTCGTCGTCAAGCCCGTTGGGCTGAATTTTTGTCTGAATTTCACTTTGTTATCACTTACTGCCCAGGCAGGCTGGCCACTTTACCAGATGCCTTGTCATGTCGGGACAACATGTACCCAGAGAGGGGGGTGGATTTCATCAGCAAGAATCCTCAAAACTTTCATCAAGTTCTCAAGCAAAATGAAATTCAAGAGTCAAGATTCTTTTCCATAAAAGTTGAAATGTTTTCAGATTTAGTTGATCAGATCCAAAGATAAGTATGGCAAGACAAAGAATATAAGGAGATCCTCAAGAAATTAGCAAGAGAATCAGTCCCAGAATATTCTCTTGAACCTCAAGCAAAATTATTATTGTTCAAAGATAGAGTAGTTATTCCAAGCAATTATGAAGTTCAATTGGACATTCTTCAAAGGCGTCATGACTCACCGTTGGCTGGCCATCCTGGCCAGGAGAAGACCCTCAAGCTCATCAAGAGGGATTTTCATTGGGTTGGCATGAATCAAATCATCAAGGACTATGTGTCCTCATGTCAGCAATGTTCAAGAAACAAGAACATCCACCATAAGAAGTTTGGATTACTCAAGCCTCTTCAAATTCCATCTGGTCCTTGGAATTCTTTATCAATGGACTTTATCACTCAATTGCCCTTGTCAAGCAACTTTGATTCAATTTTAGTAGTTGTAGACAGATTTTCAAAAATGGCAATATTTATTCCAACTTATTCAACAATCACTGCACTGGACTTAGCTCAAATCTTCATTAGTCATGTATTTTCCAAACATGGTCTTCCAGTAAGTATTGTTAGTGATAGAGGTTCCTTATTTGTTTCATCATTCTGGACCCAATTATGTCAGCAGCTCAAGATATCAAGAGATATTTCAACTGCATTTCACCCTGAAACAGATGGACAGACAGAGAGGGTAAATCAGATTCTAGAACAGTATCTTCGGATGTATGTCAGTTACCATCAAGATGACTGGCACACCTGGCTCCCTCTGGCTGAATTTGCCTATAATAATGCAGAACATTCATCCACAAAGCAATCACCTTTTTTCACCATTTATGGAAGAAATCCCAGCTTTGACTCAATCCATGTTTCTCAAGATTCACCTGCTGGAAAGTTATCATCAAAACTCCAATCAGTACAGCAAGTTGTCAAAGAAGAATTAGAGTCAGCAATAAAGCGTTTTAAGAAGTATGCAGATAGAAATAGAGCAATTCCACCTTATTTCCAACCTGGGGACAAAGTATGGCTAGCTTCCAAGAACATCAAGACGACAAGACCCACCAAAAAGCTTTCAGAAAGATGGTTGGGACCCTTTGAAGTTCTCAAGAAGATTGGCAGCCATGCATATCACCTCAAGCTGCCTCAACAATGGAATTCAGTTCACCCTGTGTTCCATGTGTCCTTGTTAGAACCAGTGAAGCAATCAACTATCCCAAATCGACACCAATTGCCACCACCTCCAGTAATAGTGGAAGAGCAAGAAGAATGGGAAGTGGCTCAGGTTCTGGACTCAAAACTCAAGAGAGGTTCATTATGGTATTTAGTGGAGTGGAAAAGATTCAATGAAGACCCAGAAAGAACAACTTGGGAACCAGCTTCCAACCTTACCAACTCCCCAGACCTTGTCAAGGATTTTCACACTTTGTATCCAGACAAGCCTGGCCCAAATGCCTCAAGAGTTTGATTTATTGTGCTTGGTGGGGATTGGAGCTTATGAAAGTAAGTTCCTCTCCTGGCATGCACCTTTAAGGGGGTATTCTACCCAAATTTGTTGTAAGCATCACCTTGTCCACTTTGTGAGCACTTGTCAATTCTTTGGACAGGTTCAGAAGGCCTTGCAACATAATACCCTCAAGATTTGGACCTTTCATCAAGATTTGGCCCAATCTTTTCTTTTATTTTCTCTTGTTTCTTTAATCATGCCATAAATTATATTTCAAGACATTCATTATCAAATTCATCTTATGGCATATTTCAATTTTCATTTATGGTGCTTGGTGGGGAGTGGAAGTTATGAAATTAAGTTCCATCTCCTGGTATGCATCCCTGAGGGGTCTACTCCTTGTAAAACATTACCTTGGCCACGCTGTGAGCATCAAATGCTTGGTTTTATCTTTCAGAACATTCTGGCCAAAATCAAGAAACTCACCACAAGAAGGACAACCCTCAGGAATTTCTTATTTCTTTCTTTACTCTCTTTTTCTCTCAATTCTTTTTCATTTTTATTTTTTATTTTCATTTCTTTTACTTGTATCTTTTATTTTTATTTTTATTTTCATTTTTATTTCTTATTTCAAAAAGCAGTAGTTATCACTCCCATATCACGTTTGGGGAGTCAATTCATTCAATAATCAAAGAGCAAAACACTAGTAATGGTAAAGACCACCTACAGATAACCCTCATCAAAACTTCTTCAAGTCAGCCTTAAACTCATTCCTTAAGATCAAAATTGAAAGCCAAAACCCAATCAGCAAGGTGTTTATGGCAATTGACCAATCAAGGATGGGATAAGAAGGAGATATTCAAGAAAAAAATCAAGTCATAGAAGAAATTTGTTCAAATGGCCCAATTGGCCAATTTCATCAAGATGTGCATTTTGGCACAATTGGCCACATCAGACCTCAAAACATCAAAACAGCCATTTTCATCAATTCTTATCATAATATGCTTAATTAGGCATATTGGCAAATTTGCACATTTTGCGCATTTGCGCACTTTTGCGCACTTTTGCGCAAAAGGGCCTTTTTTTCTTGTCAAAAGCCTTCAAAAGGCCTTTTTGGCCAAAATTATTATAATTGCGCATTTGCGCATTTTGCGCAAAAATGCGCAAAATGGCCAAAATGTGACATTAGAGGGCCTGGCACTCAGTGAACAGACTTACTTATGGAGGGCTCAGAAGAAATACTCAAATGATAGGAGTAATGGAGTAAGAGGATAAATTCCTAGTCATAAAATAATAAGCATAAAAGATAAGAGAGACAAAACAAAAGCAATAATAAAGAGCCAACCACAAATAATCCTGAGTCACTGTTTCAACCTGTTCAGAAAAGAGAAAAGGAATTAATAAGGATATGGCCACCAGGACTCTACTGAACAGGTGAGGGAAGGCTAAGACTAACTTAATAAGTAATAAAATAATATTCCAAAGTGAGAATAAAATAATATTAAATAATAAATCAACTATTTTAATTAACTGGGGGAAAAACCCCCAGGTGGGTGAAGAGGGGCTGGTATATGTGAGATATACCAGCCTTGGAGTTTGAGTGTTGAGATACTGGCCTGTATGCTGGAAGAAGTTGGATGTGAGATTGAATCCTGTATTGGTGAATCCAATACAGGTGATACAGTCAATACAGGTATTTGCGCCTGTATTGATGACAGGCCTGTATTTGGTGAATCCTGTATTTGAGTCTTGCCTGTATGGAACTGTATTGAGGTATGAAAACTGTATTGGGTGAATTGTTGAGTGAAACCCCCTTGCTGATTGGGTTTTGAAGGGTATCCATGATATAATGATTTGCTGATGATGATTGGAAATGCCCCTGCCTCTACAAAAGAAATTTCTTCAAGAGCAATTTCAATTGGAATTAATTGAGCAGAGAAATGCAAGCAATTCATTAAAGAACAAAGTCTTAAAAAGGATATTAAAGATAAAATATGCCCAAAAGTGACCAGAGTGAATTTGGAAACAAAGTCACAAAGGTAAAAGTGATGAAAGATGCTTTAATTCATTTTTGGGGTGGTTCAAGGGTAAAAATTATTATAAGAGTTACAAACAATTATTATAATGATTTTTTCACGTGGCTAAAAGGATTGAAATAATTTAAAAATGGTGGTTATAATCTCTTAGTGATTGGTTTAACAGTGTTTAAACTAATTATAAAAGGAAAAGATTCTAACATGAAGAGAAAAATGGGGCAAAGAAGACATTCTCTTAAAGCCATCAATTTTCTTACTCCAAAAGTAACATTTACTCTTGTCAGTTGTTGAAAATAGTCTTACAACAGAAAAGCCAATTATGGCATCATTGAACCCTGGTTTAGACCAAAAAAATGTTGGTTTAAGCCATTTTTAGCCATTTTAGACCCTTAAATCAGCCATTACTATAGCAATACCTGGTCTAGAGCCTTCAAAAACACGTCAGAATGTGTGTAAGAGGTGTAGAAACCAGTTAAAACTGTTTTTACTAACATTGTTATATCTACATGTAGTTTTACCCTCTTGGCAGCAGTTAAAACCACCGTGGTTGGTATCAAAACCTCATCATCAATTGAGCCACAGACCCTGTGACTGAATTCCAGGCCAAACGAGATGAACTTTTGCGTGAATTTTGACATCTCACGCCTGTCAGAAAGGATTTTGGGGGTCTGGCTTCCCCTTAGATGTGAGCCTTAGAGGTAATTTCATATACCCAAAAGACCACAAATGCAAAATTAACATATTAATATAAATAAAATAAATTTATTTATATTATCAAAATAAAAATCAAAATATGAATATAAAATTATATTCCAAAATAAAAAATTAATTACAATTTAGAAATAAAATTACAGCAAATTTTGAAATTATAAAATTACATTTATACTTGAAAAAATTAAGTAAAAATGAAATTTTAACAAAATTGTGAAAAAATAAATAAATTTGGAAAAAAGTTAAATAAAATTTATTATAACTTTTTATCCAATAAATAAACATATAAAATTTATTTCACCATTGGATTCCTCATAAAAAATCAGGTGGGGTCACCTCTGAGTGAAATTCTTGTAACTCAACTCTAAATAAGCTTAAATTAAGTTTCTAGTATTTTCAATACAAAAGTTGAAAATCCTCAAAACCTTAAATTAATTCACACCACATGTGGTGTTAACCATCAATTTTTGTGTTAAAATTGAGGTGTCTTGTTTAGTTTAGAAGTTATGAGGAATTGAAGTATTTTCAATTGAATTCAATTGAAATGTCAAAATGTGCGCGTGTATTACATAAGTGAGCTTTGATTTACATATGAGGTGTCAATTATTACTGTATTGTACTGTACAATTGAATTGAATTACATATGTAAAGTATAAGTATAATACATGATGAGGAATTAAAGGAAAAATAAATTGGAAAGATTAAATTTGGGGGGGGAAAGGAACTCCAGATCTAAGGGGGAGCTAGACCCCCAAAATCCTTGCTGAAAGGCGTGGGATGTCAAAATTCACGCAAAAGTTCATCACTTTTGGCCTGGAATTGAGTTACAGGGTCTGTGGACTCAATTGATGATGAGGTTTTGATACCAACTGGGGTAGTTTTAGCTGTTGCCAAGAGGGTAAAACTACCCTTAAGATAAAACAATCATAATAAAAACAGTTTTAACTGGTTTCTACGCCTCTGAAACACATTCTTACGTGTTTTGAAGGCTCTAGGCCTGGTATTGCTATAGTAATGGCTGATTTAAGGGTCTAAAATGGCTAAAAATGGCTAAAAATGGCTTAAACCAGCCCTTTTTTTGGTCTAAACCAGGGTTCAATGATGCCATAATTGGCTTTTCTGTTGTCAGACTGTTTTTCACGACTGACAAGAGTAAATTTTACTTTTTGAGTAAGAGAATTGATGGTTATAAAAGAATGTCTTCTTTGCCCCACTTTTCTCTTCATGTTAGAATCTTTTCCTTTTATTAATTAGTTTAAACACTGTTAAACCAATCAATCAAAGATTCCAACCACCACTTTTAAATCATTTTAATCCTTTCAAACACGTGAAAAAATCATTATAATCATTGTTTGTAACTCTTATAATCATTTTTACCCCTGAACCACCCCAAAAGTGAATTAAAGCATCTTTCATCACTGTTAACTTTGTCACTTTGTTTCCAAATTCACTCTGGTCACTTTTGGGCGTGTTTTCTCTTTAATATTCTTTTTAAAGACTTTGTTCTTTAATTAATTGCTTGCAGTTCTTTGCTCAATTCATTCCAATTGAAATTGCTCTTGAAGAAATTTCTTTTGTAGCCTTAAAATATCTCTTGTAGAGTATTTTTTGGATAAATTTTTATTGTTGGTAAAACAATAAATTTTTATAATATTATTGTTTTATACTAATAAAGTTATAAACAATAAATTTGGCGTGTTTTCTCTTAAAAATAATATTTCTTACTATTTTTAATAGAATTTTACCTTATACAAATTTTGAGGACAGGAAAAGTACTTGATTTTTAATCAAAGTTTCATATCCACACCTTACATTAGAGCTAGAGTTCCTTTTCCCCCCCAATTTGGCTTTTCCTTTAATTCCTCATCATGTATTATACTTATAATTTACATATGCAATTCAATTGAATTGTAAAGTACAATACAGTAATAATTGATACCTCATATGTAAATCAAAGCTCACTTACATAATTAACGCGCACATTTTGACATTTCAATTGAATTCAATTAAAAATACTTCAATTCCTCATAACTTCTAAACCAAACACAACACCTCAATTTTAACACAAAAATTGATGTTTAACACCACATGTGGTGTGAATTATATTAAAGCTTTGAGGATTTTCAACTTTTGTATTGAAAATACTAAAAACTTAATTTAAGCTTATTTAGAGTTGAGTTACAAAAATTTTACTCAGAGGTGACCCCACCTAATTCTTTATGAGGAATCAAATGGTGAAATAATTTTTCTATGTTTATTTATTGGAACAAAAGTTATAATATATTTTATATAAATTTTTACCAAAAATATTTTAATTCCATAATTTTTATTAAAAATTCATTTTTACATAATTTTTACAAGTAAAAATGAATTTTCATCATTTTAATTTTTATTGTCATTCTATTTTTAAATTATAATTAAGCTGTGATTTTTAAATATAAATATGTATTTTATATTTCAATTTTCAAATTTATAATATAAGTAAATTTATTTTATTTATATTTGAATTTTAATTTATCATTTGTGGTCTTTTGGGTATATAAAAATACCTCTAAGGCTCACATTTTTCTTCTTTTTGAACTTTAAAATGAGGTCAGGTGATAATTTCCTGCACTGATGAATTTACTTTTATGTATGACATGATGTGATTTTTGAGTTTGACACATGCTGTGCATAGTCATGTGGCTGAGATTTAATTAGAATTGTGTACTGCATGCAGCATGTTGTAACTAGCTTTGGTTTGCATGAGGTGATGAGTGGTGTAAACATTTTTGATTCTGTTTTAATTTTTCAAGTGGGGTTACTGTGGATATAGGATAAGATACTCCTGTGGCTGTTTTGTAAATGAATCGCACAAACTCCATGGGTTTTAGCTTTGCATCATGTGTCAGCTCTATGTTGAGTGCTAGGTTGCTGTGTAATTCATGCAGGTGTCTTTTTATTGCTGCATGAGTCCTGTGGCTATAAGAGGGTGTGAGGCTGGGTGGGGTGTGTAATTTAAAGGGTGGTACCTTATTTGTTGTGACTAGTTTTCTATATGTAACTTGATTGTTACATATGCATAATGAAATTGAATAATTTATTTAAACACATACACTTCCCTTTGGTGCCTGTGCCATGGTTTTATGAGTTAAAACCAGCTTCTTGCTGTAAAATTGACCTTTTGGTGTAAAATTTGAGTGTAAGTCTGCCTGTAGGCTATATTTACTGCTGTTATGGGGTACTATGAGCTTGAGCCAGGTGAAAAAAAATGGTATGGAATACCACATCCCCCTCTCCATTTAATGCTGTCCCCAGCATTCCAGGTGAGAGCTCCCTATTAATCATCTGATTCTGTGGTTTCCTCCAATACCTCTTCCTCATTTATTGGTTCATCTGCTTCACTTTGTTCTTCTTCTGTGTCTTCTTTTGTGTCGATCAACTTTCCTCTTGGGTAAAACCTCTTGACTTGAGATGCTGCAAATCTTCTTGCTAGTTCTGTTCCATCCAGTTCCTCAAGTTCATATGTTCCATTGTTTCTTTGTCTGATTACTCTGCAGGGTCCATTCCATTTGTTTTTGAAAAGTAGTCCCCAATTAGTTTCTATTGCTTTGTTGCAAACCAGGACCAAATCTCCTGGATTAAGAGGTGATCTCAGTTGGTGTGCCATTCTTCTATCCCAATATTTCATTGAGTCCTCTCTTGATTTTTTGAGTTTTTCTGCTGCTTTCCTTCTCATTTCTTCTTTTCCTTCTAATTGTTTAGCTCTGGATTCCAATAATTCCTCAGTTGTAGATATTTTGTGCCATTCTACTGCTAACAAGGTTTTTGTTTCAATGTCAATTGGTAATACTGGTAGTTGTCCGAATTGGAGTTCAAATGGTGAGAAACCAGTTGTCCTTTTAGTGGAGATTCTGTCAGCCAATGTTGCTAGTGGTAGATATTTTTTCCATTTTCCTCCGCTTTCCCCACACATTTTGACTAATGCATGTTTGAGTTGTTTATGGCCCCTTTCAGCCATTCCTTGAGACTCTGGGTAATAGGGTGTGGTGACTCTGATTTTGAACCTTTGAGATATGACCACATCACCAAAAAAGGTCACAAGAAATATTTAAAATAAGTATACATTAAAAATAATTACCTTAAAGCTACAAAAATGCCATAAATAGGCATAAAACTTGGTTTAACTTAAACACCAATGAATAAACATGTGAAATAAATTATACCATTGGATTCCCCATGATAAAATACACATATACCATTTTTATGGCATATCTGTAAAGTCAATATTTAATGAGTTATAAGTAATAATACCTTATAAAAAACATAAATCCTAATTATTTCAAATACCAATGAAACAACATGTAAAATAAATGGTACCATTGGATTCTCCATAAATTTCACACATAAAACAATTACGAATCTAATCTCCAAAGTCAATACTTAAGGAGTTAAGCTGAATATATGCACTTTTTTGGTCCACGCATATATTCAAGGATTTTAGCTAATATCTTTTGAAATAGAAATGATAGAGTGATGAACCAAATATAAAGTCACCACGTAACTACTGTAGGAATACAGAAATGAACTTTATTTCACAAGTTATAAACAAGGTTAAAACCTGTAAGGGATTATTGATTAAAATCAATAGAGCTGTTGACTACTTTGTTGTGAAAGCAGTCCAAACTTGAAAAAAGTAGAGATTTGGATTCTACTAGTTCATTCGTGAAGAATGATGAATTTATTATTACAATATTCAAGGTATAACCCTTTGAAATCATTGTTTGAAGTTCAAAATATTAAATTTCACAGAAAAGAGGAGTTACAAGAAAAATCATCAAAAATACAGTTTCGATGATGTAATGACATTCTCTTGGCGGTTTAAATAGTACATTCCAATCTATCAGAATTCACTCCCAGAATAGCTTTAGCGTGTACAACTTAAAAGTTATTAATGATCAAAGTTTAAGCTCAAATTTGATCATTTAATATCACTCACTGTAATCTTATTTTAAGTTTAACAGTCATATAAGTGATAAAAATGGTGAATACTATTAGAATATGATTCAAACTAATAAAATCCACAAATTTTAGGCTTCTGCCAAGCCTATGATGTCATCAAACGTAGAGTTATAGTGATAACTCTAAATAATGGCGTAATTATAAGGTAAGATGGTTTGATCATGATGTAATCATCCCCAAACCTTAAAATATTGATCAATTCTAGTGGAAAGCATCAGTAAACGTCTACTAGAAGCCTTTTGGACTCTAGGAGGGAAGTATTTACTATAAATAGAGCTCTTTTTACTCTGTTTTCCCCTCAGACACTTACAAAAACATTAAATCATTAAATAAAAAGGTAATTTCTTTATTCTTTATATATAAAACTTTTACATTGTTAAAGACCAAAGATAATCTAATAATAATCTTCATCTCTGACATGATCATTGCAATTATTTAATTGTTTTGTTTAAATTTCTCTTAAAAACCTCAATTCCACATAAAATCAAGAAAAATTGTAATTTCTATTAAATTTTATTGTAACTACAATTTAAATAAGTTTTATTTACATTTATAGGCGTAACAATATTCAAAATTATTATGTTAAGCATTAAAAGTAGGTTATTTCTCTTATTATAATAATTTTTCTCTATTATTACTTTAATAATTCTATAATTGATATAAATAGTATTTATATTAATTTATAACTTTAATATTAGTAATATTATTGTTATTAAGTGTTTTTACGCCTTTATTATTTGTTGGTAACAATAACAAAGTGATTCTAAATATATCTATTATCTTATATTAATATATTTATTTTATATATTGATTTTTTATAATATAAATTATATTTTTATATATATTTAATAATATAATTGTTTTACGCCATAATTATAATAATTCTTTATTATTATAATTATTTTTATCTTATTTATTTCATTTATAAGGAAATTCATAGTACAATAAGTAAAATATTAGTAATTTTTACTTATTGTTTGATAGTCAAACCTTACAGTATGTCAGCCTGTGACTCAAAACCAGAGCACAAGCATGACAGCCAAATACCATAAACCAATGGTATAGCCAAGATACCACCAAAGCATGGAGCTGTGCCAAATCAGCTCAAAAGGTATTATAAGAAAGAGGAAACTCACCCCTTTCCAAATATACAAGTCCGATCATCATAGGACAAAGAATAACAAAGTTAGTCTTTCTCAAAGTTGTTGCTGAGCATAAATCTTAATTTTCACCCCTCATCTGAAATACAGAGTAAGAGGCCTAAACCCATCAAATGGGTATTCAAAATGAAGCTCTAAGTCAGGGCTATCCAATGGTACCAGCCAAACTGACCTAGAACCAGTATTACAGAAGTTATGGTCAAATTCAGGCCAAATAAGGGTGAATAAAACATTCACCTCTCATCTAACTTCTTCAGTTTTAGTATGAGATACCTAAAGTGGGGTCTTTTTGTAAAGAGCACAATCAGGGCTATCTGCTTGTGTCATCTATTTCTCCATATCCCCACTAGAAAAAAAGGTATAGGGAAAACAAGCCCAATACAGCTTTTTCTAAAAACATGCACATGTACAAAAAAACTTGTTCATGGGATAACTTTGTCATATTTAATGATAGCAATACCAAATAAGGTACCATTGTGTAAAAATCACACAGGGCTGCACACAATGATACAATTTTGAGGTTGATACCTCAAGAACTGACAAAGTTATAGCTGTTTTAAGGTCAAAATCCCACATTTTGACCAATACAGCCTTACCATGGGATAATATACCATAACCATGATTATGAGGTGTCAAACTGACAAAGAAGCTTCTTTTTACTTCAATACCCCATAGTTCATTCAATACTGGGGTCCCATAGAGGTTCTGTACAGCATTCTATGCGTCATACACGTCAGAATCAGGCTGTGTGGTCCCCAGATGAAAATCTTCACCCTGTATTGGTGAAAACAGCCCAGATGTGGTTTCAAAACCACATCTGAGCCGAATACAGGCTATACAGGCCTTTTGTAAACCACAAGCCTGTCCGAGAGAGTGAAAAATCTTCACTTTCTCTATGTGGAAAGGTCTAGCCACGTTTTCACCCCATTTCAGGATAAAAAGGGGGCTTTTCACAGCCAGAAAAGCTTTCCTCATCCTGCTCTTGAATTCCTACGTAGTAAACTGTCAAAAACCGTTTAACTCTTGGAAAATAATCAGGTTATACTATAAACTTTAGTATTGTAGTTCTTACTATAGTAATCCAACTGGTAAGACCTCACCCAGGGCTTTCAGCAGCGCTCACCACCACTTTTTCTCAATAGTAAAGCCCTTTTTATTCAATTATAACCCTTATTACCTTAAAAAACCTTTATTTCAATCTTTATAACCGTGTCACAAACATAGTTAAAGTTGTAACTAGCCTATTTACCACTTTATCATAGTTTCATCCTGACAATTCTAATGAAATTAAAAAAGACAATGCTGATTATTTATCATAATGATGAAAACAAAAAAATTAAGGAAGGAATAATAATAATAATAATAATTAAGAAAAGAATTCAATGTCAGACTCAGAAATCATAATCAAAAAAAAATAATAAAAATTCAACTTCATCATGAAAGATGATGAGGTTTATTCATAAACAAAAGTGGCCAAAAATTTAAATTTTGAAAAAAAATTGGATTTCAATTGTTAAATAAAAGATCAAATTTAAACTTTGTGCCCCAATTTCAAAGAGACATCATTCATATTTGACAAATTACCCATTTTAAAATGATCACATGTCAACCCCCCCCAATGAAAAGTTATTAACACTTTTTCCAGATCAGCCCAACAGGTCAATTTGAATTTAAACGTTAAATTTTCAACAAAAAAAGTTCCAGTTACACATTACTCTTTGGTATCCAAATGACACAGGGGATAAGCCTTGTGGAATAAATTGGTGCCATGACCAATCCATCCATGTCTTGACCTCACTGCACGAGTGCTTTGATTATTTGTTGGCACTGCTGAATATTTGATATTATGTATTTATGTATTACCAAATTCAAATTCAACAATTTGTACTTAATAAATTCGTCTTTATTTATTATGGTCAAAATGTGTTTGAGCACTGCAATTGGCCTGCTTCAAGACAATGCTGCTGTAGTGAGAAACATCTGGCATTTCTTCTACTTCAGCTCCAATTCCAAATTACACTTTTCTTTTTCAAATTCATATTCCATGTTGGGTTGTTTCTTCTCAAACTTCATTTTTTTTTGAAACTTCACTTCCTCAAACCATTGATTTTCCATACTCCTCACTTTCTCTTCATGCCAACTCTTCTTTTCCCACTCCAAACTCTTGTCATTCAAGTTGGGGTTCAATTCTTGATTACAATTTTGTGTCAAATGTGTTATGGATTTACTAAGCTGATAAAAGAAGGAATAATCAACATTGCATCTCATAAATATAAGGCCTAAACATACTTACTTATCAAACTTCAAGGTTTTCCAATTTAACTAATTCAGCATTGTTAATAAGAAAAGGATCAAGATCAAGAGGTTATTCCAAACAATTATTCTCCTTTACAATTCAAACAAGCTTTAATTATCTCACGTAAAAAGGAAAATAGATGATAACCTACCTTATTCATGAAAAGCTCATCATCATCATCACCATTCAAGCTTTCTTTTTCTTGAAAATCATTTCTTTCAACAGGAGTGATATTGGGATTTTGGCCAAAGAGTACATCCATTTTGACTTAGAAAGGACACACACTTTTCAGCTTTTCACTCATTGACTTGATACCTTAACTCTCTTCTTCTTGAGTTAGTCCAATCCCAGTTAAGTTTGTGAATTTCTTTGCTGCCATATACTTCTTTTTATATGTTTTCCATGAATTTCAGATGCTGCTTGAGTTAATGTTAAGGAAATTTTGTGATTTGTTGTTGGCCTCAATGGCCAAAAGCTGAAAACTATGCTTATTTGACAAACAAGGCCTTCTGATTGAAGTTGAACCACTAGTACCAAAACATTCCTTGAAATTTGATCTTTTTGAAAGCCAATGAATTATGGTTAAATAATTAGTATGGCCCAAGTGACCTGGTGGATGAGGAAGGACCAAGGTGGTCTTCATATCTGACTTGATGTCTTTTTCTTTGGGCCAAGGCATAATTATAGGGATGAAGATTTATAAATGGATTGTAAGCTTTTTGGTTAGATTGTCAAAAATGGAGTTTGGAAGAATATTTTGTACAGCTGTGAATTTTGAATACTCATTTGGGTTAGGTTCCAAACTGAAAACGCAGATTCAGGGGATTTGGTAAAAATACAAGGGTACTCAGTTAAAATGCCATGTGATTTACACATGAGAAACCCAGGATTTAGTGTTGGGCTTTGAAATCCAAATCACATGTTATTTTAAGGAAGGATTTGATTACTTTGACACCCACTTTTATTTCATATTCTTTCATGTCATTTCACATTCTTCTTATTATTTCTCATTAATTTTTTTGATATCTTGATATTTATCATTATGAATTATTATTGTGTATTATTAAGTATTATCATTTATTGTCATTAGCAATTACTACTTACTATCACCTATCATTACTCTGGATAGCTTATTATTGTTCAATACTGCTAAAGAAAATTTGTCAGGCTGAGTCTATGATAAAAGTATTGAAATGTATTTACAACTTTTAACTATGACTGTGACACAGTAAAAAAGGTTTAAAAAAGGTTTTATAAGAGTTCAAGATGTTTAATTTAAGAATAAAAGGGCTTTACTATATGAAATATAGTGGTGGTGACCGCTGTTGAAAGCCTGGGTGCAGCTTTACCTGTTGGGTTACAATAATAAAGACTAAAATAATTAAAATGAAAATTATACCTGTTTATTACCCAAGAGTAAAACTGTTTTTGACAGTTTACTATGTAGAGTATTCAAGAGAAGGATGAGGAAAGCTATTCTGGCTGTGAAAAGCCTCCTTTTTATCCGGAAATGGGGTGGAAGGGCTGTTAGACCTTTCCACATAGAGGAAGTGAAGATTTTTTCACTCTCTGGGACAGGCTTTTGGCTTGAAAGGACCTGTATAACCTGTATTGGGCTCAGATGTGGTTTTGAAACCACATCTGGGCAGTTTTCACCAATACAGGGTGAAAACTTTCATCTGGGGACCACATAGCCCTCTTCTGACGTGTATGATGCGTAGAATACTGTACAGAAACTGTATGGGGCCCCAGTATTGACTGAATTATGAGGTATTGAAGTATAAACATGCTTCTTCATCAGTTTGACACCTCCTAATCATGGTTATGGGATATTATCCCATAGTAAGGCTGTGTTGGTCAGAAGGTGGGATTTTGACCTTAAAACAGCTATAACTTTGTCAGTGCTTGAGATATCAACCTCAAAACTGAATCAGTGTGTATCCCTGTATGTGCTCTACACAATGGTACCTTGTTTGATATGGTTATCATTAAATATGGCAAAGTTATGCCATGTACAAGATTTTTATACATATGCATGGTTTAGGCAAAAAGCTGTATTGGGCTTGTTTGCCCCATAACCTCTGCTATAGTTGAGATATGAGTAAATGGATGACACCATCAGATAGCTCTGATTGTTCTCTTTCCAAAAATACTTCACTTTAGGTATTCCACACTAAAACTGTAAAAGCTAGATGAGAGGTGAATGTTTTGTTCACCGTTATTTGGCCTGAATTTGACCATAACTTCTGTAATACTGGTCCTAGCTCAGTTTGGCTGGTACCATTGGATAGCCCTGACTTAGAGCTTCATTTTGCATACCCATTTGATGGTGTTAAGCCTCTTACTCTGTATTTCAGATGAGAGGTGAAAATTAGGGTTTATGCTCAGCAATAACTTTGTTATCATTTGTCCTATGATTATGGGACTTTTATATTTGGAAAGGGATTAGCTTCCTCTTTCTTTTGATACCTTTTGAGCTAATTTGGCTCAGCTCCATGTTTTGGTGGTATCTTGGCTATACCATTGGTTTATGGTATTTTGCCTGTCATGCTTGTGCTCTGGTTTTGAGTCACAGGCTGACAAAATTTATAATTATTGACAGCTATTCACGATAATATATCATTAGCTATTAGGGATTATTGTTATGGAGAATTATTTTTCATCTTAATCTCTTACTCACTGTTATCTACTCTTAGCATTTCATCGACTAATATTCCTTATCGTGAATTATCATCTATTTCCATAATAATTTATTTTAATTTATATAATAATATACTTTTTATTTTGAAGTTCATCTTCTAAAAAACCAAACTTGATGCATTTCAGCTGAAGCTTACATACATATGTCAAGAATTTCAACCCAACTAATTTCATAATAAATGATAAATTGTACTTACCAGCGGCAACCATATGTCAGTTTTCACTCTCAAAGAGAAAATTATTTCTGCTTTAATCTCTTTATTATCATTTATGTTGGTATTTGGATTAAAGAATAGCTGTGGCAATACTCCAGATGTACATTTCTCTTGTTACAAAGACACATAATCATATTGTTTTTTCTTGAAAAGATCAGTAGTAGAATCTTCTCTACCATATTCAGAGAGGAAGATAATGAATAAATCACATTTGAATACAGATAGATTTCAGAAATTCAACACTGTCACCTGTGATTTCCCCCTCAAAGCATGTAGAAACCAATTCCTAGAAGTAAATGCTTCCACAGAAAACTTGGCACATTTTATGGAGTTAAATCTCAAGTAAAATAATTATAAATTCAGGTAAAAAATGAAAAACTATTATAGGTGGTGACAAGACCCATTGTTTGTGCTATTCACCAAGCTGAAGGGTTACTTCAAGAGCAAAATGTATGTGAGTAATAAAACCAAATTTCGATGCTCAAAGAAATTAAGTCATTAAATTAAGATTAATATGATACATTATGCAAAGCCAAAATATCTGAACCCAACGATTTTCTCACTCAAGAACAAGAGGAGGTCAACTTTGAAGGGCAGAGGCCAAAAAAGAGAATTGAATGGAGGAGCGCAAAACACTTGTGCGCAGGTTTTGGACAGCGGCCGAATATTTTGGCACCCCCACTGCAGCGCTGGACGAGTGCGGACGCTTTGAATGAAGCTTCTTTGGATTTCTTGTTCAAATTGCGAAATTCCACCGCCCTCGCAAGGACGGCCCTAACTCCATAACCTTGACCGCCCACTCTTGATCCTGTTGAATGATGAACGCTCAAGCAGACCTGTCCACTTCAAATAAAAGCCTTTCCATTCTCAAGGGATTGCTCGGTGCTCAAGTGAGGATTGAAGCAGTTGATACCCGAAAGTTCGAAGGTCGCTTTGTGTGCGTTGATCATCAGGCGAATGTTATATTAGATCATGCCGTGGAATCAGTTCCTGCCTCATCGAACCGTGGAGTGGGTTTAATTATGATTGCGTTAAAACACATCGTTCGCTTCGAAGCTCAAAAGCAAGATCTCGATCGCATTTCATCAGCGTAGAATTGATGGAAACTTTGTGCTCAGTAAGCACTACTCAAAGGCTTCAAACATCAAAAATGCATTACAAACCGAGCATGCTGTTTTATATTTGCTTGGCATTTCTCCATGTTAATTCTCCGGCCCAACCTGTAATCAGATTCGATACCACCCAATCGTTCAATGGAGTGTACCGTCGCCAAAGAACTTGATCAACAAACGAACCGATGAGAATTTACTCTCATCAAGAGCAAAATGACAATGAGGTCGCCTAACCCCTCACGAGAACTACATTACGGTGGGGAAAATGTAGCTGGCCCCAGCTGTTGAAACTGTGGATTTTAAGGCGGGTTTGCGAGTTAGGCGTCTCAAGCGTACCGTCTTGTTTCCTATGCATTTCAAAATCAGGTCTTCTGACAATCGGCCACAAGCAAAGAGAAAAAAGGCCAATCTCTTAGTAGCTGGTCATTAATGTTTGCTTTGCAGTCATTCAAGATAGCTTTACAATGTTCAAACTTGAAGATGATTCTTCTTTTTGTTAAGCACTTGCATCATTGTAAGGTGCTACAGAGCTTTATTTTTGTATATTTAGTTGATGGTATTTATACAAGCTTTACATCGAGACAGTTGGGTTTGCTTTTTTAATGTCAAAATATGGTTCATTTCTCTGATTGATTTGTCTTGTATCTAAGAGTTTCATATGTGGTGTGTAAAGTGAGTGTAGGCTGTTCTCAGGTCATGCAGGTCCAGTATACAAAGAAAATGGACAGGCAGACTAAATTACTTGAAAGGTTAATTTGAAAATTGAATTTAAATAGTCCAGCTTTCAGGCAATACTTGGCTGGCTTCCATAAAATTAGCCAAGAAGTGTTCATCATTTTTGTCACTGATGCCTTTGATGCTCTGAGATCTTACATAGTACAATCATCTGAGTTATGTGGCTTACTTTTTTGAAAGAAGCCAAACTAATGTTAACAAATGGTCAACAACTTTTGGAAACTATACCAAAACTCATTTAAAATAAGACAAGAGTTCTTTACAATGAGACATCAGCACTTGAACACTTCCCAATTTCATTTTACAGCATGCCCAAACTCAGCTTAATGTCACAACCATAAATAATCACCCCCCAATGGGTGTTGTGGCAATTCTAGCCTGAACCCAGTTTATGGTCAATTGTCCATATAATATGTTTATGGCCAATTGTGCCCTCTTGGCCATATACTGCTTTCTTTGGTCTTATTGGCCAATTCTCCACCTCACCAACCCCCAGGCCATTATCCTTGTTTTTGGGCCATTTAGGCCCCCGGGCCGTAATCCATGGTCCGTCGGACCATTAGGCCCCTTTTGGCCCAAATCCAATGAGGCCAAGGGGGTAGCTCATCAGCCCCCAAGGTCAGGTGGGTCCCAAACCACAAGTGCGCCCACCTGAGCCAGTTTTGGCCCCCAAACCCAACCAACCCAGAAATGGCCAAAACACCTTAGGACCCAAATTTGGCCAAGAACCACAAGTGGCCACAATTCAGCCCATGGCCTCTGGAAACCATCAGAGGCCAACATCTCAGCTCTAAGAAAGGATTCCCCTCAAGTTCAGGGAAGAATTTTGCTTCCTCAATGCACCCCACACTCAAGGATCTAGGAGTGGTGCATATATGGTATAATATACCATTACACACCATTTTTGCTTAGTAATCCAACAGTTACATTTTCAGGACCAAATTATGTGATTCCAAATCAAGTCTTCTAATCCATTACCAATTTTGAAGGAGGATTTTCCAGCTGTTCAGTCTGGCAATTCCCTGGTGGCTACCAGAAGACCATTGGCAGACCCCAACCACCTGGCCCTTCAGGAGTTGGGTTGTCAATTCTCATTAGGAATAATCTAAGACCAATTTTCAGAGGTTATCAATCATTGCAATTATTTTCAAGGCATCAAATACTCAGCACCCCTTGGACAACTCAATTGGTCTATACAGGTAGTAATCAAGCATGCTGCATGACCTTGGCCCTTTTGGGCCAATTCATATTCCACTGTGGGAATTCAGTCACACAGTTAAATTCTCAAGATGGCCAGAACTGTATTGGCCCAATTCAGACAATGCAGCAAGGTGACTCACCTTCCAGGATCAGCCTTTCAGCTTTTCACATATACTGGACACCTTCCATCACCTGAGGATTTTTACCCCAGTTAATTAATATATTGGCTTTATTCTTATCCTTATTTTCTTTTCTTTTCTGAAAGTCAATACTGATAATCTTAAGTCAGTCACTTGCAGCTTTTCTTCTTTGCCTGTCAGTGGATATTGGCGGTCATATCCTTTACTAATTCCAATGTTCTCTCTGACAGGTTGAAACAGCAAATTGAGGATTAATTTGGTTGGCTCTTTGGCTTTTGGCTTTCTTTATCATCTTGGGCATTGTCTTCCATTTTCTCTTTTATCTTTTTGAATACTTGTCTTTACTCTTATCCTTGTTTAAAGAAATATAATCCTTTTTATTTCTTTATTCTTTTGGATCCCTCCAAGTGAGTTATTGATTCCTAAGTTCCAGGCCACTCTTGTTTTCCACAAGAGTCCCTGTGAAATGATATTAATCAACTTATAATTGCTTTTCATTCTGTTCATTCACTCATTTCATCGAAATTATGACTTTCTAATGCTTATGAACTTTATAATTCATCATAACCCCTCAATTTTCTCTCATTCATTTTTATTCTGAAAATTGAAAGCTGACCAAATTTTTTTGTTTTCTCTTCTAAATCTTATCTCAAATAATCAAATTTAATTCATTCATAATTCAGGCATAATATTAATCTTCATTTGATTTTCAAATTTTTCATCAAGTTATTCAGACATGTTCTTCACATCAAGATATTCATATTGGATTTATTCTTCAAGAATTTTGATTTTTAAAGATTAACGCACTTGATTTTGAATTGCCATAAATTGATATTGACCTCGGGAAAATTTATTGACCTGAAGATTTCATTCATTTTGCTGATTTTTCACATCAAGAATTTTGCAATAATTTGATTTTTCTTCAATAGTTCATTTGATTGATTGATTGATTTTGCAAGAATTTATTTTGATTGATTCAACACATTGATTTGTTGACTTGAAGATTTTATTTTGATTTTTGATTGATTGATTGTCTTCAAGACACTGATTTGATTTTGACTTCAAGACTTCATTTGACATTTGATTAATTGTCATACCTGAATGTTTTCATTTGATTCATTGAATTTCGTGAAGATTTGATTGTTGATTTTTTGACTTAAAGAAAATTTTAATTCTTATTCATTTATTTTAAATTTTATTCCTGAAATCATGCCCATTCAACATTCACATCCTGCAAGACAGACCAGATCTCATGAAAGAGCTCAAGCTGTTCTTACTCCAACTCTAAGAGCTCCTCTTGATGGCACCCCAGCAGTTATCCAACTGAGGGCCTAATTAAATAGAGAACTCTTCATGGAAGGAGCAGAACTGTAAGGTGTGGATATGAAACTTTGATTAAAAATCAAGTACTTTTCCTGTCCTCAAAATTTGTATAAGTTAAAAATCAATTAAAAATAGTAAGAAATATTATTTTTAAGAGAAAACATGCCAATTTTATTGCTTATAACTTTATTAGTATAAAACAATAATATTATGTAGATTTATTGTCTTACCAACAATAAAAATTTATCCAAAAATACTTTACAAGAGATATTTAAGGCTACAAAAGAAATTTCTTCAAGAGCAATTTCAATTGGAATTAATTGAGGAAAGAACTGCAAGAAATTAATTAAAGAACAAAGTCTTGAGAAAAATATTAAAGAGAACACACATCCAAAAGTGACCAGAGTGAATTTGGAAATGAAGTGACAAAGTTAACAGTGATGAAAGATGGTTTAATTCACTTTTGGGGTGGTTCAGGGGTAAAAATGATTCTAAGAGTTACAAACAATGATTATAATAATTTTTTCACGTGGTTAAGAGGTTTAAAAGGATTTAAAAAGGGTGGTTGGAATCTTTTATTGATTGGTTTAAAATTCTTTAAACTAATTATAAAAGGAGAAGATTCTAACATGAAGGGAAAAGTGGGGCAAAGAAGACATTCTTTTATAGCCATCAATTTTCTTACTCCAAAAGTAAAATTTACTATTGTCAGTCGTGAAAAAAAGTCTGAAAACAGAAAAGCCAATTATGGAATCATTGAACCCTGGTTTAGACCAAAAAAGGGCTGGTTTAAGTCACTTTTGGCCATTTTTAGCCATTTTAGACCCTTAAATGAGCCATTAGTATAGCAATACCTGGTCTAGAGCCTTCAAAACACGTCAGAATGTGTGTCAGAGGCGAAGCAACCAGTTAAAAATGTTTTTAATAACATTGGTTTAACTTAAGGGTAGTTTTAACCTCTTGGCAGCAGTTAAAACCACCGTGGTTGGTATCAAAACCTCATCATCAATTGAGTCACAGACCCTGTGACTCAATTTCAGGCCAAAAGTAATGAACTTTTGCATGGATTTTGACATCCCACGCCAGTCAGCAAGGATTTTGGGGGTCTGGCTCCCCCTTAGAGCTAGAGTTTCTTCCCCCCAATTTTAATCTTTCCAATTTATTTTTTTCCTCTAATTCCTCATCATGTATTATGCTTATAATTTACATATGTAATTCAATTGAATTGTACAGTAAAATACAGTAATAATTGATACCTCACATGTAAATCAAAGTTCAGTTATGTAATACACGCGCACATTTTAACATTTCAATTGAATTCAATTCCTCCTAGCTTCTAAGCTAAACACAATGCCTCCATTTTAATGCAAAATTTGATGGTTAAAACCACATGTGGTGTGAATTTAATTAGAGTTTTGAGGATTTTCAATTTTTGTATTGAAAATACTAAAAACTTAATTTAAGCTTATTTAGAGTTGAGTTACAAAAATTTCACTCAAAGGTGACACCACCTAATTTTTTATGAGGAATCAAATGGTGAAATAATTTTTATATGTTTATTTATTGGATAAAAAGTTAGAATATATTTTTATATAAAGTTTTACCCAATATATCTTAATTTCACAATTCTTATTAAAAATTCATTTTTACTTAATTGGTAAGAATTCATGCAGTTTTTCCACAGATCTGAAAGGATCTGGTACTCCTTGTACTGCAGGGCATTGTTGTATTCTCTTTGGCTGGCTTTGTATATTTCCACTGAGGCTTCTTGTGGCGGTGTCAGCTCTTTGTGAAGGTAAAATGGTATTATCAGAATCAGAATGACCTATTTTAGATGTTTGGAAGTCATCAACTGACCCTTTTCCTTCTGTACCTGGTTGGCTTCTGCCATAATCACCTCTATTACCTTTCTGGGAGGCCCTTGAGGGGTTATCTGAAGGGTATTACTTATGTCCAAGTTAATCAATTCAGAAGATATTGGCTCAGGTTGGTAATTTTGAGTCACAATAACAGTACTATTATGGTCTGAATTGAAAGTACTGGCAGGAATAATGCTGGTGACTCTTGAGGCTGTTTCAATGTTTTCTTGTCTTACTACATTTTCAGACACTAAAATTAATGGAAATTCCAATTAATTAAGCAAAAAAAAGGTTATTTCAAAAAAGAAATAAAAATAGAAGCCTCACTTATAATATGAAAAAAAATATTTTTTATGGATTTTTTGGATTATAAGTATTTTTTATATGTTTGTAAATTTTTTCAATATATAAGAAAAAGGTTTAAAAAGAGTAAAAGAAATGTGTCACAGGTAAAATATCATGGCTGGGCCCCCAAATGTAAGGTGTGGATATGAAACTTTGATTAAAAATCAAGTATTTTTCATGTCCTCAAAATATGTATAAGGTCAAAATCAATTAAAAATAGCAAGAAATATTATTTGTAAGAGAAAACGAGCCAATTTTATTGTTTATAAGCTTATTAGTATAAAGCAATAATACTATAAAGATTTATTGTTTTACCAACAATAAAAATGTATCCAAAAATACTCTACAAGAGATATTTAAGGCTACAAAAGAAATTTCTCAAAATAGCAATTTCAATTGGAATGAATTGAGCAGAGAACTGCAAGAAATTAATTAAAGAACAAGGTCTTTAAAAAGAATATTAAAGAGAAAAAATGCCCAAAAGTGACCAGAGTGAATTTGGAAACAAAGTGACAAAGTTTAAAGTGATGAAAGATGCTTTAACTCACTTTTGGGATGGTTCAGGGGTCAAAATGATTATAAGAGTTACAAGAAATGATTATAATGATTTTTCATGTGTTTAAAAGGTTTAAAATGATTTAAAAAGGGTGGTTGGAATCTTTTATTGATTGGTTCAACAGTGTTTAAGCTAATTATTAAAGGAAAAGATTCTAACATGAAGAGAAAAGTGGGGCAAAGAAGACATTCTTTTATAGCCATAAATTTGCTTGCTCCAAAAGTAAAATTTACTCTTTTCAGTCGTGAAAAAAAAGTCTGACAACAGAAAAGCCAATTATGGAATCATTGAACCCTGGTTTAGACCAAAAAAGGGCTGGTTTAAGTTATTTGTAGCCATTTTAGACCCTTAAATCAGCCATCACTATAGCAATACCTGGTCTAGAGCCTTCAAAACACGTCAGAATTTGTGTAAGAGGTGTAGAAACCAGTTAAGACTGTTTTTACTAACATTGTTTTGACTTAAGGGTAGTTTTACCCTCTTGGCAGAAGTTAAAACCACCCTTGTTGGTATCAAAACCCCATCATCAATTGAGCCACAGACCCTGTGACTCGATTTCAGGCCAAAAGTAATGAACTTTTGCATGGATTTTGACATCCCACGCCAGTCAGCAAGGATTTTGGGGGTCTGGCCCCCCCTTAGAGCTAGAGTTGCTTCCCCCCCAAATTTAATCTTTCCAATTTATTTTTTTCTTTAATTCCTCATCATGTATTATACTTATAATTTACATATGTAATTCAATTGAATTGTACAGTACAATACAGTAATAATTGATACCTCACATGTAAATTAAAGTTCACTTATGTAATACACGCGCACATTTTAACATTTCAATTGAATTCAATTCCTTCTAGCCTCTAAACTAAACACAATGCCTCAATTTTAATGCAAAATTTGATGGTTAACACCACATGTGGTGTGAATTAAATTAAAGTTTTGAGGATTTTCAATTTTTGTATTGAAAGTACTAAAAACTTAATTTAAGCTTATTTAGAGTTGAGTTACAAAAATTTCACTCAAAGGTGACACCACCTAATTTTTTATGAGGAATCAAATAGTAAAATAATTTTTATATGTTTATTTATTGGATAAAAAGTTAGAATATATTCTTATATAAAGTTTTACCCAATATATTTTAATTTCACAATTCTTATTAAAAATTCATCTTTACTTAATTGGTAAGAATTCATGCAGTTTTTCCACAGATCTGCAAGGATCTGGTACTCCTTGTACTGCAGGGCATTGTTGTCTGCTTTTTGGCTGGCTTTGTATATGTCCACTGAGGCTTCTTGTAGCGTGTCACAGGGGCTCTTCGAAGTGAAGAGGGCCTGGCACTCACTTATGGAGGGCTCAAAGATATGGTAAGAAGGAATACACTGAAGAGTGTTAAAGATAAATTGCTAAAAGAATAAATTTAAGAAAAGCAGAAACAAGAAATAAGAGTAAGAAAAAGGAGAGCCAACCACAAACAAGTCCAAGTCCACTGTTTCAACCTGTCAGAATGGAAAGAGAAGGGTTAATAAGGATATGGCCACCCAACTCATACTGTACAGGCGAAGAGAGAAAAGGCAAAGACTAACGTAAAATTAAATAATTATAATACCCATCTATAAGGATAAGAATAATTATAAAATAATAAATAAACTAAATTAATTAACTGGGGAAAAGTCCCCAGGGGGGAGAAAGAGGGGCTGGTATATGTGAGAATCACCAGCCCTGATCCAGAGGAAGAATTTTCATGAGAATAATTGATGATTGAATTGAGTCTGGCCAATACAGGTCCTGTACAGCTGTACACAACCTGTACAAGAGGTGTGGTGTATTTGAGTGATCATACAGTTCCATACTGGTGTATTGAAGCTGTATTGGGTGAATCCAACCCATACAGGTATAGACAGGCTGTATGCATGTTTCAGAATGAAGATTGCTGAAACTGAATGCTGATGCAGATAATGGATTTGCTGATTTGCGGTGTTTGAGTGGGTGTATGAATGAACCCCCTTACCCCTTATGGATGGTTGTTACAGTATCCCCCTCTTGAGACTGGTGGGCTCCCGAACACCATAATACCCTGCCACTGTTGAGTGGCATCTCATTATCCCCACATTTTTTCAAAAAATTTTTTTTTTAATTTTCTTTTCCTCTTGACCATTATCCTGAAAATCCTTCATTACTCCTTCCCTGTCAAATTCAATTGATTCCCCCTTTTTCCAAGTTTGAGTAAGTATTCCACTTCAAAAATATGCATTTCTTGTCTTCTGATTCAATCAACCATGCCCTTGGGATATATCCCAGAATAAGGACCACTGAGCTCTTGTGCTCAAAAAATGATTCCCAATGAGTATATGAAGTGTACTCATCGGGCAAGGCTTAATCCATTGATAAATTGAAAAAATTTCCTCCAAGGGGTCTTGTCTCCATTACCCATGGAAATGGCCTCAACAGCCCTCCAAAGTGTTTTTGGGCTGTGGCCTGTACCCCTGATGAATCTTGTCATTTCTTGATTTTTATGGCCTTTTGGGCCTTTTGGGTGTTTTGGTGAACTTAGGTATTTATATGATTTTTGGCCATATTTGGCCTTTTTATGCCTTTGGGGTCCTACGGTCCGTGGTCCGTGGGGGTTATTGGAGGCCCCCAGGACCAAAATGAAGCCCCTGGGCCCAAATTTTCTGGGGACCCAGGGTGACCAAGGGGCCCAGAAATGGCTCAATCATAGATATCACCCTACGTGGCCTGGACCCATTGATGGGGTCCAGGACCATCAAGATCATGGCCTCCCCAAAGTTGCAGGGGAGGCCCTGGGTGATGAGTTCAGCCCCAAAGGGGTATGACCCTTCACCTTAGAGGCTTTGAGGGGGGGCATAATTGAGTTATGGCCCCATTTCCTTGAGGTCAAATTCTTTTTTCTTGATATGGAGTGGATTGATTCTGACGTCTTGAATCTTTTGCTTGCATATTCTTCAGTTATGAGTTCCAAACTGACTGAACTCACTGAATCTTCTCCTTCTGCACTGCCACCGTCTGTTCTTCATGGTTCTGGCGTCTTCAGTCAATTGTCCTCCCTTTCCATGGCGTCTTCTGGCCATTTTGATCCCTCCCAAACATATGATGGGTTCAGAGCAGTTGAAGTTCTTGATCCTGCTTGTACTGAGTGTTTGGCCAAGGGTAAGGATTGCTTTCAACATTACAATCCTCAATCATCAAAATGCCACTTTTGCTTTGTTGGGAAGAAGCCATTCCGCCTTACCGGATCAAATTTGTCCCAGGTCAGGAGACACTTATGGAGCAGGAAAGATGGGCCTTATGGGCAGGAATTCCCTATTCTTGAGGAGCCTACGCCTGATGCAACTTCTGGATTTTGTCAATGTGAGTGATTTGCATATTTTGGTTGAATTGGTGCTGATATTTTGATGTAGTGACTGGTTCCAGGCAGAGGGATGTGGCCAGATGGACTCATATTGGAGGGTCCATTCCAACCGGTGGTAGGCCCATACACTACAGCTCAGAAATCCCAATCTCAAGGACCAATGCTGATGGAGTGGTGAAAGTAGTGAAGAAACTAAGAAGAATTGTTGATTCCCCAACAGATCCAGATGCTGAAGGAAGTGATGAGTTGGATGGTGAAGAAGTTCAAATTATTCCTCATTCAATTAGCCATCCGTCCAGCAATTCCTCTTCTCAACCTCTTGCCAACACCAGATTCCAAAGTCAAGTTATTCCCAGCACTCCAAGAACTTTCCAACCAATGCTTGCTTCCATTCCTACAACCCTTCCTCCTCCTTCACCAACTACTTCCCACACCACCAGGCCTGCCTTGAATCCAGCAGTAAGGCCATCACCAGTTCAACAGTCCAGAAACTCACCCATAAACACCTCCCGTCAACTCCAACCCATGGCCAGCTCCAGCAGAAGAAGAGATGGATTGTCCCCTCTGCCGTTTCCTGCTGCTCAGGTTTTTCAAAGAAGAGAATGTTGGCCTATCCGGGTTACCAGAGAAGATCCCAACGCGGCTAGTGAAAGTCAAGATGCTGTGGCCAGATTGTTCAGGAGGGTTGATACAAATAGCAGAGAGGTGATTATGTATGCCAATGACAGGACTATTCCAGGTACTGCTTCTGAAGAGATGGCTGCAAAATTTGCCTGGTATGAAGATGAGTTGATAAATGATTTCAAGATAACTTTTGATGATTTGGGTAGAGATAACTAGTTTTCCTTTTCCTTGTTTGTGTTTGGTTTGACTTCTATCCCCACTCTTATAAATACTAAAAAATGAAAAATAATGGAACCTCCCAATACATGATTTGGGAGGGGATGCTGCTGCTTCAAAGAAATAAAAGAAAGAAAATTATACAAGTAAATAAAGAAATAGAAATAAAGAATAAGAGAAAATGAGAGTAAAGAAAGAAATAAAGAAATATCCTGATGGTTGGTCCTTCCTGTGGTGAGCTGCTTGATTCTGGCCAAAAAGTGTCTGAAAAATGAAAACCAAGCATTTGATGCTTACTGTAAGATGTGACTATGAAACTGATGATAATATTACTATTAATCAACAGTACTATGTCTGTTCATATGAAATATAATAATAAAATATTATTATAACCACAATTAAATAATTAAAGAATTATTTCTTTCACGTGTTAAGCACTACTAGTGATTTTAACAGTGAGTAAGTAATTGTCTACAAGAATCAATTACAAGAAGAATTTAATAATAAAATTATTTTAATATATAATTATCTTTTGAAAGAATAATTATAAAGATAATCCTTGAAGAAAACTATTACTAGAGAAAAACTTTAAGAATTAAAGATAAATGACTCACTAATACTCCAAAGAGGTTATTGATAGATAAAAGTAGAGAAATTTGATGTAGAATTGTGGATTTAAGGGATCAATATGATTTATAGCAGGATTACAAAAATATACAGTTGGATTCTATGATTTCACGTCTTTCTGATTGATTCTGAAGGATTTAAAACACTTAAGAATAGTTTAACTAATACTTACTTGTTGGTAACAATGATATAAAATGATAATAAGATGATGATGATACGGAAAAAACAGCAATAAGAGGCTTCTTTTAAGTCAACAACAGCTCACAGAGGCGTGCCATGGAGTAAACTGAAAAACCAGTGAGTGAGAAAACAATAAACCTTTTTGGATTAATGATTGCATCATCTGTTGTCACGTAAGATTATCATAATTACTTAATTGATGCTTTTACGTGGCTACCAACCCCAATATGGTTAAGAATAAAAGGAGTAACATCTGTAAATCTTCTTTCATTCCAAAAAAATCATTGACTTCTCGAAGTTATCAATTTTCTTGCCAATTTCATCACAGGTTTTAATTACTGTGAATTTTTGAAGATTCAGAGTTTCACATAGAATGGTCAAAAATGGACTGTAAGTAAACCTTTTGATTTTACTAGTAAAACTGTAATTACTTTTGGTTGTACCATATATAATACAGTTATCCATTGGTCCTGAAAGTTTCAGAAGGATTCATTAACAATTGTATTTTTAATGAATTTTTGAAGTTTTTACCTCATTTCTACGTAGAATTGCAAATATCAGTGTTTCACTGGTTGCTATGAGGTAAATCAATGGATACAAGTCCAAAAAGGGTTTTAATTACTCTTTTGGGGTTTATCCATGGAAAGTCATTAAGAATTGACGTGGTTACAGGAGTCTAAGTAGCTCTTTACCTCCTTGGCACGTCAAAATAGCAGGTTATTTGCTATTTTCTTAAGATTTACAGTAGTTGTGACATGGTAACCAAGTTCCCAAAGAGGTTTAGTTTACCAATTGGGTCAAGATCAGCCATGGAACCAAGCTTTGGAGCTATCCACGCCTCTGAGTCCTCAGAAGTTGGGTACCCTGGCTCTCTTTGATGTCTTTTGTCCCCCTTGCCTATTTTTTACGTCAAAATAGTAATTTAAGCTTAAAGTGAGATATCCACTATGGGTGTACCAAAGGTCCATGTAAGAATACCATGATATTAAGTGCTCAAAACATGCATAACACTATTCTTAGTGTATATGTAACATGGGATTTCTCACTTTCCCATTATTTTGGCATGAAATTAAGAAAAACAAAAATTTTCACGGATCTTTTATGTGGTATTGATGATGTGGTATTGAAGTATTTTCCATATTACCACCTCAAAGAGTTAATTTGAGCTTATTCACTCTATGGAGCTACCCTAGGTGATATTTTGTGAAGAATCCAAATCTGGCCTTAAATCCATATATTTACTTACTCAATAAAAAGTTATTCATCTTTTCTGAAATCAAAAATGATGAATTTTGAATATATGAATGATTTATGAGTTATTTATAATTCAAAATTCCTTTTTAAGATAATTGTGGCCTAGTTGGGTATGTAAAATATACCTCAAGGCTCACATTCCCTCCCACCAAAAATAAAATTGTACCACAATTTTATTAGTGATAAAAGAATAAGGCCCCAAAGGGGGTTAATGTCCACTGTCCAACCTCTTTACATTACTCAGATCAAGTAATTTAAAGCACATTCATAGACATATTCAGGCTTGTGGCCTTCTTTCATGTCTAAATCTTCTTAAGAGGTTATCTGAGTCAGGTATTTCTGATTCTGCCATCCATTCATCTTCATGTACTGCATTTCTATATCTGACAAGATATTCTCTTTGATTTTTACCCCTAAGTCTCCTTTCTTTAATGACTTTCTTTATCTTTTTGTCTTCATTCTATTCCACAGGTGGTACAGTTAAAGAAGTTGGGTTTCTTAAAGGAAACAATTCTTTGTCAGCTGGTTGATAAGGCTTTATCAAGCTGACTGGAAATGTGGGGTGTTTATTTTCCAATTCACCACTCAATTCCACTTGAACTGCATTGGTTCCATGTAAAGCAACAATAACAAAAGGTCCTACATAAGAATCTTTAAGTTTCTTTGGGCCTTTGATATTATTAAAATTCAAGGTTGAAACTACAACTAAGTCCCCTACTTTGAAGTCTGGTATTTTATGACTCTTGTCCCACTTCTGTTTTGCATAATCAAAAGCATCATCCATACTTTGTTTTGCGTGGATTTTTACTTTATCAAGCATTATCTTGAAGCTGGAAGCTGTAGGATGAATGTCAATCAAGTCTTTCCTCAGTGTGTCTGCTGGGAGTCTTGGATTCCATCCTTTTTCTAACATAGCAGGAGTTTGTCCTGTGGAAGAATGGACTGATGTCTTGTATGCCAATTCTAGTGCAGGTGTCAGAGTGCACCAGTCATGGGTAAAGCCATCTGAGTCTTTGAATTCTAATCCATAAGCACAAAATCTCCTGATCATGTCTTCTAAAGTCTGAATCATCCTCTCTGCTAGCCCATCTGTTTGAGGGTGATATGCTGTAGAGAATGATAACTTAGTCCCAAACAATCTATGAAGATTGGTCCAAAGTGCAGATGTGAACATGGGATCTCTGTAGCTTATGATATTCTTAAATAATCCTGTATGAGAAATAACTCTACTCCATAAAAGAAGAGCTGTATCCATAGCAGTGTCATCTTTATGACATGGTAAGAATATGGGAGTTTTGCTATATCTGTCTACAATGACTAAACAAGCATTATAACTTCTGTCACCACTTGGAGGAAGTGCTGTGACCCAATCCATGTGAACAACTTCCCATGGGGATTTTGGTTCTTGAATATGGATCATAAGTCCAAATTTCTTGCCTGTACTCCTGTTTTCTTTTTGTCATCTGTCACAGGTACGGCAATATTCAATGGTTTCTTTTCTCCAAGATGGCCACCATGCACAGTTCTTCACTTTTTCAAGTGTTCTGTCTTCTGACAGGTGTCCAGAGTAGATACTATCATGACATTCATGAAGAATGGTATTGATAAGTAATCTACTGCACAATGTCATAACACAATAATGTTTTGTTCTGTGGTAAATTATTGCATCAAACAAGTGAAATCTTCCTTCAGAATAGGAATTTTTCCAAACTTCATCAAGTGCATTAACTAAAGATGTATCTTTGCAGTCTTTATTTAATAAAGAAGTCAAGAGATGGCAATTCTTGTCTTGTTTATAAGATTCTCTGACTTCCTCAAAGAATTCAGTTCCAATATCAGTTATGTTAGTTCCTTCAATTGGAATCTGTGGTTCAGCTTCCAAAGGTACATAAGCTGGGTTATCAGGAGTGTTGGCTAAAGCCCATCTACTAAGTCCATCAGCATTCTTGTGAATGTTTCCTGCTTTATGAACTATAGTCATGTTTCCTCTATATTCTTGAATAGCTATTTGCCATCTCAACATATGTCTGTTGGGAGTTTTCATGTTGAGAAGTGATTTTACTGCATTACAGTCAGTTATCACTTCAAAAACACTGCCATCAAGGTAATAGTGTAATTTCTCAAGTGCCCATACCAAACATAAGCACTCCATTTGGCTTGCACCATATCTGGCTTCTGTTGGTTTGATTTTCCTTGAGATATAACAAACTGGTCCTTCTGTAGGTTTGTCATCAATAATTTGGACTTGATGTAGGGCTGCCCCTAATCCATCTCCACATGCATCAATGTACAACTTAAAAGGAATATTCCAGTCAGGCATGAGGAGTAAAGGTGCTTCTGTAAGGTGTCTCTTTATCTTGTCATAAGCTTTAATTCTTTCCTGTGTAATCTCAAATACAGTCTGTTGATCACAGATTCTATAGAGTGATTTGGCTAGAATTGCAAAGTCTTTTAAATGTTGCCTATAGTAACTAGCAAATCCAACAAAAGACATCATTTCTTTTTTATTCTCGGGTATTGGCTTAAGCAGTACTTCTGCCACTTTATTTTTGTCAATACCCAAGCTTAAACCAGAAACAACATGTCCTAATGCTTTAAGTTCTTCAAAACCAAAGTTGCATTTCTTAAGTGAAATTTTCATATTCACTTCTGAAACTTTGTGAAGTACCCGTTCAAGTCTTTCAAGGTGCAAACACCATGAGTCAGAACATATGATAATATCATCAATATAAATGATAAGCCATCCCTCAGACAATTCTGTGGGCAAGCTGGTATTCATCATTCTTTGATAATGAGATGGAGCATTTTTAATGCCAAATGGCATTCTAAGATATTCAAAAATACCACAGTGAGTGATGATTCTAAGTAATTTCTTAGCTTTAGGCGTCAAAACATTTTGATGGAAGCCTTTCAATGCATCCATTGATGTTATATACTTGGCTTTGGATAATTGAGTCAAGGTTTCTTGGATTCTAGGTATTGGATACCTATCTGGAACTGTGTAGGTATTCAATGCTCTGAAGTCTCCAACCATTCTTGACTTATCATTATGCCAAGCAATGATAACAGGTGTTGTCACCTCAACTTCCTCATTATGGCCTACTTTCCTTAGTACACCAAGTTGAATTAACTCTTGGATATGTTTCTCCAAGGCTTCTCTAGCTCTAGGACTGGCTGGATAAGCTGGTCTTCTAAGTACTGGGGGATATGGTCTGTCAATATTAAGAGTAATATCAACTTCATGTCCTCTTATAGCACCTAATGGTTCATTATCAGAGGCAAATGTAGTATTGTATGTGTATAACATGTCAATAAGTTCATTCCTCATTTTTGGTGACAAAGATGGATTAATCTGTGCTTCAACAAGTTGATTAGACACAAATTCATCTTTATAAGTATCTTTGACAGAAGATACCACAGATATTTGTTTTGGCATATTGGAAAAAGCAAATTTTTGTCTTTTGTTATCCCCAATTGTGAAATATCTGTCTTTATGGTTATTGATGTCAATACCATAGATATTCAAGTAATCATTTCCAAGAATGATGTGCTGAGATGTGCAATTATCCATTACAACAATTTCAGTTTTCATCCTTACACTTCCTGCTGGGTGTGGGAATACAAGATTAGTGTCTAATATACCCAAGGGGTACATATTGTTACTGGCACTACTAAATTGTACACCTTCTATTGGTAACAGATGGTTCTTCCATCCAGGAAGTATAATTTGGAGATAATCTTTGCCCACACAAGTGCAAAATGCCCCTGTATCCAAATTTACTTTGGCTTCAATATCACTCATCAAGACTGATGTGATAAAGGATGCTCCAGCAGTATAACCCTTTCCTCTAGCAGGTTTTGTTTTACACATTCTGGCATCTTGGATATTGGTCAGGTTGCAGCAATCCTCACTGTACTGTGGCAAGTGGGTGTGGACTTCTGTGACTGTAAAGAAAGCTGTTATGTTTTCAATGGGATAGTCCTCTACTGGTGTATCTTCAGAGACTGCAGAATCTTGATCAGACTCTCCTTTCTCTTCAGTACACTGAATTTCTTCAGTGACTTGAACTTCATTGATTTTTGTCTTTTTTGTGCAAGTGTTGGCTAAATGTGAAGTGCTTCCACATTTATGACACTTTAAGACAGGTCTTTCTGGTCTCTTATCCTCTCTGGGAATCTTAGAGGTCATCTTGGATTCTGTTGGGATTTTAGACCAAGTTTTACCAATTCTTGTTCTGGTAATGATATCTTCCATAGCATTAATGTAGTCTTCTGTTGAACAAGGTTCTACACATCTGCTTTTGATAGCATGTTCCAATTCTCCTCCACACTTTCTTAATATTTTCATATTAATGATAGTGTCAGACATATCTGGTTGTAAAGCAGATAATCTATCTTTTTGCTTGAAGAACCAAGTAAGTGGTTTATCTTTCTCTGAGTTAAAAATGGCATTTTCAAAGGCATTTTCTATTTTAAACCTCCAAGAATTTTTGGCCCATTTTGTAATCATTTCAGATTTCCACCAAGACCAATCATGTTTACCATGATTGATCCTCATTTTGTAATACCATTTCTTTGCAGTTCTGGTAAACAAACAGTGTAATTTTCCCACTATTATTTCATCAGGTATATTAAAGTCTTCTTGCAACATATCAATAGTCCTGATGAATTCAATATGGTTATATTCTCCTTCACCAGAGAATGTTAGCCATTCTTCTATTTTGGGAATATCTTTTGCAGAGTAGGCATTTTCTCCCAAGAATGGGGTGAGACTTTCCTTAACAGAAATTCTTTCTTCAGTTAAAGGTGTAGAATTTCTTGCCATATGTGGTTCATGATTCTTATGAATTTGTTCCACACTTGCAATTATTTCATTCTTCAACTTCTGTCTTTCACTGTCACTTTTTGCTAAGTGTATAGCAAATTGATTGGTATTCTCAACTATTTTTAAGACTTGGTCTTGTAAAATTGTAAGTTGATTATTCACTTTAAAAATGGAGAATTCTTCCATCTAATCATGCTGAACTTGGCACATGTTTTCAATTCTTTTGCAAGAATTGGTAATTGAGTCAAGTCTGGCATGTGACACTTGATGCAATTCAATGTATGTTTTATCATTCTTCTTTAATTCAACTATATCTGATGCAATTTTAGTTAGCTTTCTATCAAGTTTACCAATTTCTACATTAATGCTAGTCTGTACACCAATTATTTGCGTGGAAAGTTTCTGTTCATCCTTTCCTGCTCCTTGGCTGTGAATTCCATAAGAGTCCTGGCCATATTGAAGACACTGTCCACGGCTGAAGGCTCCAATTTGGGGATCCTGTACCCTTGTGGGTAAGGTCTGTGCCAATTGGCTTTGCCTTGATGGTTCTTGGGACCTTTCTGCTTCTCCTGAGGTCCCATGGGCTTGTCCTTGGACACTTCTGGAGCTGGTTTGGAGCTGGTAGACGCCACTGGTGCTTCTGTTTCCAAAGCTGGAGTAATTTCCGACTCTTTCTTCTGGTCTATAGATAAAAGACTTTGGTTCTTCAACCAATTCTTTATCTTTTTGACCTTGTCTTTGAAAGACAGGGGGCTCCATCCTCCTAAGAGTTCCATGGTCTTCTCCTGACCCAGAAAGCTCTTGATGTGTAAGTAGGAGTTCATGGCCCCCTGCCAAAGGATTGGGCATATTTCCCACTCCTCTTCTTTGGCTGCTCTGAACCAATTTTTGTACTGGCATTGATATATTTCTATTGCTGCCACTTGAAAATGGTTCAACCCTGGAAATAATATAATGAATTAGTTCAGGCTCAGAATTCACATCAAAAACTGTTGGTACAGACCTTGGGGAATGGGGGGCAACTCTGGCATCCTCCAGATGTGTCTTTCTTGTGGAAGATTTGGCACTTCTGGATTTGGCCTTGCTTCTGCCTTGTCCACATCCATCTGGTTGGACTGAATAGTTGCTTCCATTTCTGGTATGCACCATTTTCACATCAATTTAAAGATAAAAGTGAAAATATAAGATAAAATACACACCTTTTGGTGGTAATTTAGCCTTTTCTGAGTTAAATAAGGTGCCTCTTTTAGCAATTTGCACCTCAATACTTTCTTCAGATTCTGCTTCTGAACATTCTAGACTAGTGATATATCTTTTACTGAGTCTGTTGCCAGCTGCACAGTATTTGATTAAAGACACTAGAGAAAGAAAATTATAAAAGAGAAAATTATTTTTTATACTGTTTAAAATATTTTTAAAGATTTTTTATAAGTTTTATATTTTTTAATATTAAAAAATTATTCTTTTGGAAGAAAAAAATTAAAATTCAAGATTTTGAATGAAAATTAATTCAGAGTAACTCAAAGAATAATTTTATAAGTTTTTGGATGTGAAAAAGCCACGTGTAAAAACAGTATAAAATTAAACCAAATTCCTCAATGAAAAAGATTTCCAAAACAATTTCAAAAATAAGAATTATTTTAACTTTAAAGTGAAAGAAAAAAAATTATTAAATTAATATATTTTAGAGCTTAAAAATGTATTAATTAAGGGTACAAGGTTCAAAAAAACACGGCAAGGCCCCCAAATGTAAGATGTGACTATGAAACTGATGATAATATTACTATTAATCAACAGTACTATGTCTGTTCTTATGAAATTTAATAATAAAATATTATTATAACCACAATTAAATAATTAAATAATTATTTTTTTCACGTGTTAAGCACTACTAGTGATTTTAACAGTGAGCAAGTAATTGTCTACAAGAATCAATTACAAGAAGAATTTAATAATAAAAACTTCTTTTATTAAAATAATAAAATTATTTTAATATATAATTATCTTTTGAAAGAATAATTATAAAGATAATCCTTGAAGAAAACTATTACTAGAGAAAAACTTTAAGAATTAAAGATAAATGACTCACTAATACTCCAAAGAACCTATTGATAGATAAAAGTAGAGAAATTTGACGTAGAATTGTGGATTTAAGGGATCAAAATGATTTATAGCAGGATTACAACAATATACAGTTAGATTCTATGATTTCACGTCTTCCTGATTGATTCTGAAAGATTTGAAACACTTAAGAATAGTTTAACTAATACTTACTTGTTGGTAACAATGATATAAAATGATAATAAGATGATGATGATACGGAAAAAACAGTAAGAAGAGGCTTCTTTTAAGTCAACAACAGCTCACAGAGGCGTGCCATGGAGTAAACTTAAAAAACAGTGAGTGAGAAAACAATAAACCTTTTTGGATTAATGATTGCATCATCTGTTGTCACATAAGATTATCATAATTACTTAATTGATGCTTTTACGTGGCTACCAACCCCAATATGCTTAAGAATAAAAGGAGTAACATCTGTAAATCTTCTTTCATTCCAAAATAATCATTGACTTCTCAAAGTTATCAATGTTATTGCCAATTTCATCACAGGTTTTAATTACTGTGAATTTTTGAAGATTCAGAGTTTCACGTAGAATGGTCAAAAATGGACTGTAGGTAAAACTTTTAATTTTATTAGTAAAACTGTAATTCTTTTTGGTTGTACCATAGATATTACAGTTCTCCATTGGTCCTGAAGGATTCAGAAGGATTCATTAAGGATTGTATTTTTAATGAATTTTTGAAGTTTTTACCTCATTTCTATGTAGAATTGCAAATATCAGTGTTTCACTGGTTGCTATGAGGTAAATCAATGGATACAAGTCCAAAAAGGGTTTTAATTACTCTTTTGGGGTTTATCCATGGAAAGTCATTAAGAATTGACGTGGTTACAGGAGTCTAAGTAGCTCTTTACCTCCTTGGCACGTCAAAATAGCAGGTTATTTGCTATTTTCTTAAGATTTACAGTAGTTGTGACATGGTAACCAAGTTCCCAAAGAGGTTTAGTTTACCAATTGGGTCAAGATCAGCCATGGAACCAAGCTTTGGAGCTATCCACGCCTCTGAGTCCTCAGAAGTTGGGTACCCTGGCTCTCTTTGATGTCTTTTGTCCCCCTTGCCTATTTTTTACGTCAAAATAGTAATTTAAGCTTCAAGTGAGATATCCACTATGGGTGTACCAAAAGTCCATGTAAGAATACCATGATATTAAGTGCTCAAAACATGCATAACACTATTCTTAGTGTATATGTAACATGGGATTTCTCACTTTCCCATTATTTTGGTGTGAAATTAAGAAAAAAAAAAATTTTCACGGATCTTTTATGTGGTATTGATGATGTGGTATTTAAGTATTTTCCATTTTACCACCTCAAAGAGTTAATTTGAGCTTATTCACTCTATGGAGCTACCCTAGGTGAATTTTAGTGTAGAATCCAAATCTGGCCTTAAATCCATATATTTACTTAGTCAATAAAAAGTTATTCATCTTTTCTGAAATCAAAAATGATGAATTTTGAATATATGCATGATTTATGAGTTATGTATAATTCAAAATTTCTTTTTAAGATAATTGTGGCCTATTTGGGTATGTAAAATATACCTCAAGGCTCACACTCACAGAGTAGCCAAAGTGATGTTTTACAAGAAGTAGAACCCTCAGGGATGCATACCAGTAGATGGAACTTACTTTCATAGCTTCCACTCCCCACCAAGCACCATAAAATTGAAAAAGATTGCCATGAATGACTTCTGAGATGAATTGCCATAAATGACTTCTGAAAAGAATTGCCGTAAATGACTTGAAGTAATGAATGTCTTGAATTATAATGATTGGCATAAATTGAAATGATAAATAAAAAGAAAGAAAGGAATATTTGGCCATATCTTGATAAGGTCCAAATCGGAGGGTATTGATGTTGTATGCTTCCTGAACCTATCCAAAGAATTGACAAGTGCTCACAAAGTGGCCAAGGTGATGCTTACAACAACATATGGGTAGAATACCCCCTTAAAGGTGCATGCCAGGAGAGGAACTTACTTTCATAACTTCTTCTCCCCACCAAGCACCATAAATCAAACTCTTGAGGTATTTGGACCAGGCTTGTCTGGATACAATGAATGGAAGTCCTTGACAAGATCTGGTGAGTTGGTAAGGTTTGAAGCTGGTTCCCAAGTGGTTCTTTCTGGGTCTTCACTGAATCCTTTCCACTCTACAAGATACCATAATTTACCTCTTTTGAGTTTTGAGTCCAGAACCTGAGCCACTTCCCATTCTTCTTGCTCCTCCACTAAAACTGGTGGTGGCAGCAATTGATGACAATTTGGGATAGTTGAATGCTTGACTGGTTTTAACAAGGACACATGGAATACAGGGTGAACTGTTTTCCATTGCTGAGGCAACTTGAGGTGATATGCATGGCTTCCAATCTTCTTCAGAACTTCAAAAGGTCCCAGCCATCTTTCTGATAACTTCTTGGTGGGTCTTGTGGTCTTGATGTTCTTGGAAGCTAGCCATACTTTGTCCCCAGGTTGGAAATCAGGTGGAATTAATCTATTTCTATCTGCATACTTCTTGAATCTCCTTATTGCTGACTCTAATTCGTCTTTGACAACTTGCTGTACTGATTGGAGTTTTGTTGATAACTTTCCAGCAGGTGAGTCTTGAGAAATATGGATTGAGTCAAAACTGGGATTTCTTCCATAAATGGTGAAAAAAGGTGATTGCTTGGTTGATGAGTGTTCTGCATTATTATAGGCAAATTCAGCCAGAGGGAGCCAGGTGTACCAGTCATCTTGATGATAGCTGACATACATCTGAAGGTACTGTTCTAGTATCTGATTTACCCTCTCTGTCTGTCCATCTGTTTCAGGGTGAAAGGCAGTTGAAAGATCTCTTGATATCTTGAGCTGCTGACACAATTGAGTCCAAAATGATGAAACAAAAAAGGATCCTCTATCACTTACAATACTGACTGGAAGTCCATGCTTGGAAAATACATGACTAATGAAGATTTGAGCTAAATCCAGAGCAGTGATTGTTCCATAAGTTGGAATGAAGATTGCCATTTTTGAGAATCTGTCCACAACTACTAAAATTGAATCAAAGTTTTTTGACAGTGGCAATTGAGTGATGAAGTCCATTGATAATGAATTCCAAGGACCAGACGGAATTGAAAGAGGCTTGAGTAATCCAAACTTCTTGTGATGAATGTTCTTGTTTCTTGAACATTGCGGACATGAGGACACATAGTCCTTGATGAATTGATTCATGCCAGCCCAATAAAAATCCCTCTTGATGAGCTTGAGGGTCTTCTCCTGGCCAGGATGACCAGCCAATGGTGAGTCATGACGCTTTTGAAGAATATTGAGTTGAAGTTCTTCATTGCTTGGGATTACCACTCTATCGCTGAATAATAATAACTTGGCTTGAGGTTCAAGAGAATAATCTGGAACTGATTCACCTCTTGCTAGTTGCTTGAGTATTTCTTTATAGTCTTTGTCTTGCCATACTTCTTTTTGAATCTTGTCCACTAAATCTGAGAGAATTTCCACTTTGATTGAGAAGAATCTTGACTCTTGAATTCCATCTTTCTTAAGTACTTGATGAAAATTTTGAGGGTTCTTGCTGATGAAGTCCACCCCCCTCTCTGGGTACACGTCATCCTGACGTGACAAGGCATCTGGTAAAGTGGCCAGCCTGCCTGGGCAGTAAGTGATAGTGAAATGAAATTCTGAGAGAAATTCAGCCCAACGGGCCTGACGACGAGTAAGAACTTTGGAAGACATGAAATACTGCAAGGAAGAGTGGTCTGTCAAGACCTCAAAAGGATTGGAAAGAGAAAGAAGAAATGCCCTCCAGCCCTTGAGAGCCCAAACTATGCCAAGGAGTTCCTTGTCATGAATTTCATAGTTGAGTTCAGCTGGTAAGAGTTTGCGACTATCAAATGCAATGGGATGCTTTCCAGAGTCATTCACCTGACTCAGTACAGTGCCCAATGCATAATCAGAAGCATCAGTCTCTACAATAGTAGGTAGAGATGGATTGAAATAGGATAAGATAGGAGCAGAGGTGAAAGCTTCTTTGAGTGCTTGAAACTGACAAAGAGCTTCCTCATTGAAGATGAAAGGAGAATATTTTTTGAGAAGGGAAGTGAGAGAAGTGATTTTTTTGGAATAATTTTTAATGAAACAACGATAAAAATTGGCAAAGCCAAAAAAAGATTGAAGGGCCTTGATGTTTTTGGGCTGAGGCCAATTGAGGATTTGCTGAACTTTTGAAGAATCCATCTTGAGGCCATCAATTGAAACAACATAGCCCAAGTATTCCACACTTGAGGCATGGAATACACACTTGGAGGCTCTGGAAAACAGATTATTGTCCCTCAGTCTTTGGAGGACAGAGGCCACATGTTTGACATGTTCCTCCTCAGAACTGGAAAAGACCATAATATCATCTAAATAAACCACAAAAAACACATCCAAAAAATCTGCAAAGATATCATTCACTAGATTTTGGAAAGAAGCAGGACAATTGGTCAAACCAAATGGCATGACCAAATACTCATAACTACAATATTTGGTTCTAAAGGCAGTTAAGTGCTCATCCCCCTCTTTAATTCTCAGAAGGTTATATGCACCACACAAATCTATCTTGGAGAAGATAGTGGAACCGTTGAATATGGTAAGGAGCTGGTTCATAGGAGGAACAGGGTATCTGTTCTTCCTAGTGACAGAATTGAGTTTGCGGTAGTCAACACACAAACAGAGACCTCCATCCTTTTTCTTGACAAAAAGGACAGTGCTCCTGTTGAAGAGGAGCTTGGTCTAATGAAACCTTTCTCTACATTCTCTGAAATGTAGGCCCGCAGTGTTTCTGACTCTTGATTTGATAATGAGTAGATAACACCAATTGGAGGTAGAAGACCCTCCAATTCGATATGGTGATCACAGGCGCGGTGTGGAGGAAGTTTCTCTGCTTTCACCTTGGAGAATACATCCAAATATTGGTGATAAGCAGGAGGAACAACCTTCAACACAGTTTCAATTTCTTCCGGCTCTTCCTCCTCATCCCACTGCTCCTCCAGGGATGCATGAAAAGATAAGGGAGGAAGGTCCATATCCCCTTGAAAGAGATGAAGTGAAGATATGGCAACATCTTCTCCAACATTCTTTATCTCTTTGAAGACTTCATCTCTTAATGGAAGTAATGACTGAGAGGGAATAATGGAAGGGATATAAACAGAAGAAGGAAGGGAAGGTGTCTTAAGTTCACCAACCAGAGCAACACTGTTGACAGCAGTGGCTAAGTCATTACTAGTAGAAGGAATAATACCACTAGAATCCTTATGACTAGAATCATAGGTGATCAATGCATTTTTCCAATCAATAATGGGATTAAAATGGTAAAGGAAATCATAGCCCAATATCAGGTCTTCTCCCTTGGGTGAATCTATGATAAAGAAGTCCCATTAAAAGCTTGGGAAGGAAGGCAAGTCAACTACCCACTTGGTATAATGGGTGATGAACAAGGTAGGGGATTCATTAGAATCCAAGATGAAAAGAAGAATCTTTTCAGGGAGCTCTGACAGAGTCAATGAGTACTTGAGAACAAAATTCTTTGCAATAAAAGAGTTTGTGGCACCAGAATCAATGAGAATACTATAAAAAATGTCAGAGACAGAAGAGAAAATAAGAAATTTTAAAGATTTCTTGACACTAGTATTCAGAGTGCACAATTGTGCTCTTGAAGGAACTAAGTGAGAACCATTGGACACATCATTATTCCCACTCAGGCTTTTCCCTGCTGGCTAGGGAAGCCTCTTGATGATGACCCAGGCTTGTTCTGAGGTCTCTTGAAGCATTTTTCAATGGGGTGCTTTCCACCACAATAAGTACACAACCCCTCTTTAATCCTCCTCTCCTTTTCAGAACCGATTAATTTATTGTCCTTATTGAGGAGAGCAGCATGGGGCTTGTCCTTTGAAGCTTGAAATTTCTTGCCCTTCTTGTTCTTATTCTGGTGAGACCTCTTTGAAGATGAGTTTTGGGGAGGCCTAGATTGATTGGATCCAATGACTGGAGGCTTCTTTTCTTGATTGCCACCCTTTTCATTTTGCCTCTCATGATATCTTGTGTCTAATTCTAAGGTGACATCCATAAGTTCTTGAAGAGTATCAAAAGTTCCGGGGTGAGAAGCCAACTGATCCAATAGTCTTGATGCCAATCCTCTTCTGTAAACATGGATATAAGCTCTTTCCCCCCAATCTCCAATTCTTGACATTAAGCTTCTGAAATTTGCAATGTACAAGGAAACATGACCACTTTCCTTCATCCTCAAATTGTCCAACTCTTCTTCAGCTTTCCTGACTTCATTGGGGTCACCAAACAGAGTGAATAATTGAGATTCAAATAATGGCCAATTATTGAGGAGGTAGGAAGGGTCTTCATTGGAAATATTTGAGAGATAGGGTTCAATCCACTTTCCAGCTCTACCAGTGAGAAAAGAAGTTGAGTAAAGAACTTTCTTCCTGTCAGAGAAGAAATTTTCTGGATAATTATGGAAGATTAATTGACAGGATTGGATAAATCCTCTCAATTTATGAGCTTGAGTACCATCAAAAGAATCAGGTGCCTTCATGGATGGAGTCTTGAAAGCAGGGGCTTTGGAATTGTCCCTGGGAGCAACTGCTTGAGTGAGTTGCCCCATGAATTGAGTCATCTGCTCCATCATCTTGAGGAGACTTGGATCAGTTTGAGAGACAAGAGGTTGACTAGAAAGGGCTAGATTAGAGCCCTGAGGCACCTCTGGAGCATTTGCCAAGGCATCTGCCACTTCAGTTTCCCCAGAATCTTCCCCCTCTTCATCTTCAACTTCCCCTTGTCTTGCTCTTGCACCTTCAGACATGCCAGGGTAGCCACCAAAAAGTCCAGAGAAAGATCGTGATCTTCTAGATTTCATTCCACCTCTTCTTGAGGGTGCTGCTCCTTCCATTGGTGGTCCTCTGTGCAAATTTGCACTCAGTTGATGAACTGATGGTGTGCGGTCAAGAGGAGCCCTTGCTGTAGGAGTGAGAACAGCTTGAATTCTTTGGGATCTAGTATTTTTGGCTGGGGGACTATGCTGAACTGGCATTTTGAATAAAATGAAATAAAACTTGATGATACTTTGAAAAAAATAAGGCTTGACCAAAACAATCAAATGAGAATCTTGATGAACTTGGGAAATCAATCAATAATCTTGAAGTGAATCAATATGAATAAATCTTGAAGAGTGAATATGACAAAGTCAAATTCTAATGAATAATCAATTTCAATCAATAAGTCAAATCAAGTAAATCAAGTCAATTCAAAATCAAATCAATTAAGCCTTGAGGAATTCAATCAATATCTTCAAAAATCAATTCAATTTTCTTGAGGGATCAAATTCAAATCAATGAATCAAATCAAATCTTGAGGATAAATCAGCTATCTTGAGGAATCAAATCAAGTAAATCAATCAAATCAAATTCTTGAGGTGAAATAAATGTCTTGAGGAATCAATCAATAAATTTGAGAAATTTCAAAACCAAAATCACTGAATACCCCAAATCAATAAAATCCCTAAATGATGAATCAATTAACCCAAATAATTCCACTCAAATAACCTGATAAAAACCTGAATTCAGACAACAAGAGAAATGAGAATGATAAAGAATAAAGTGAAATGGTCAGCAGAATTTTTGAAATGAGAAAAAGAATCAATTTTCATTTTGAATGAAATGAATGAGATGAAAATTGATGAGAGAGAAAAAATCATAAAAAATCATAAAAATCATAAAATCATGAAAAGGTCATAATTGAAGAATGAGAGAAATGAATAAAATGAATGAAAGAAAGAATCAAATATGAGTTAATTAATTTAATGTCACAGGGGCTCTTCGAAGTGAAGAGGGCCTGGCACTCAGTAAACTGGGACTCACTTATGGAGGGCTCAAAGATATGGTAAGAAGGAATACACTGAAGAGTGCTAAAGATAAATTGCTAAAAGAATAAATATAAGAAAAGCAGCAACAAGAAATAAGAGTAAGAAAAAGAAGAGCCAACCACAAAAAAGTCCAAGTCCACTGTTTCAACCTGTCAGAATGGAAAGAGAAGGGTTAATAAGGATATGGCCACCCAACTCATACTGTACAGGCGAAGAGAGAAAAGGCAAAGACTAACTTAAAATTAAATAATTATAATACCCATCTATAAGGATAAGAATAATTATAAAATAATAAGTAAACTAAATTAATTAACTGGGGAAAAGTCCCCAGGGGGGAGAAAGAGGGGCTGGTATATGTGAGAATCACCAGCCCTGATCCAGAGGAAGAATTTTCATGAGAATAATTGATGATTGAATTGAGTCTGGCCAATACAGGTCCTGTACCGCTGTACACAACCTGTACAAGAGGTGTGGTGTATTTGAGTGATCATACAGTTCCATACTGGTGTATTGAAGCTGTATTGGGTGAATCCAACCTGTACAGGTATAGACAGGCTGTATTGATGTACCAAGCTGTATGCATGTTTCAGAATGAAGATTGCTGAAACTGAATGCTGATGCAGATACTGCATTGGCTGATTTGGGGTGTTTGAGTGGGTGTATGAATGAATACCCTTACCCCTGATGGATGGTTGTTACATGGAGGTGTCAGCTCTTTGTGAAGGTAAAATGGTATTATCAGCATCAGAATGACCTATTTTAGATGTTTGGAAATCATCAACTGACCCTTTTCCTTCTGTACCTTGTTGGCTTCTGCCATAATCACGTCTATTACCTTTCTGGGAGGCCCTTGAGGGGTTATCTGAAGGGTATTACTTATGTCCAAGTTAATCAATTCAGAAGATATTGGCTCAGGTTGGTAATTTTGAGTCACAATAACAGTACTATTATGGTCTGAATTAAAAGTACTGGCAGGAATAATGCTGGTGACTCTTGAGGCTGTTTCAATGTTTTCTTGTCTTACTACATTTTCAGACACTAAAATTAATGGAAATGCCAATTAATTAAGCAAAAAAACAGTTATTTCAAAAAAGAAATAAAAATAGAAGCCTCACTTATAATATGAAAAAAAATATTTTTTATGGATTTTTTGGATTATAAGTATTTTTTATATGTTTGTAAATTTTTTCAATATATAAGAAAAAGGTTTAAAAAGAGTAAAAAAAATATGTAACAGGTAAAACATCATGGCTGGGCCCCCAAATCTAAGGTGTAGATATGAAACTTTGATTAAAAATCAAGTATTTTTCATGTCCTCAAAATATGTATAAGGTAAAAATCAATTAAAAATAGCAAGAAATATTATTTTTAAGAGAAAATGAGCCAATTTTATTGTTTATAATCTTATTATTATAAAGCAATAATACTATAAAGATTTGTTGTTTTACCAACAATAAAAATGTATCCAAAAATACTCTACAAGAGATATTTAAGGCTACAAAAGAAATTTCTCAAAATAGCAATTTCAATTGGAATGAATTGAGCAAAGAACTGCAAGAAATTAATTAAAGAACAAGGTCTTTAAAAAGAATATTAAAGAGAAAACATGCCCAAAATTGACCAGAGTGAATTTGGAAACAAAGTGACAAAGTTTAAAGTGATGAAAGATGCTTTAATTCACTTTTGGGGTGGTTCAGGGTAAAAATGATTATAATGATTTTTCATGTATTTAAAAGGTTTAAAATGATTTAAAAAGGGTGGTTGGAATCTTTTATTGATTGGTTCAACAGTGTTTAAACTAATTATAAAAGGAAAAGATTCTAACATGAAGAGAAAAGTGGGGCAAAGAGGACATTCTTTTATAGCCATCAATTTGCTTGCTCCAAAAGTAAAATTTACTCTTTTCAGGCGTGAAGAAAATTCTGACAACAGAAAAGCCAATTATGGAATCATTGAACCCTGGTTTAGACCAAAAAAGGGCTGGTTTAAGTCATTTGTAGCCATTTTAGACCCTTAAATCAGCCATCACTATAGCAATACCTGGTCTAGAGCTTTCAAAACACGTCAGAATGTGTGTAAGAGGCGTAGAAACCAGTTAAAACTGTTTTTACTAACATTGTTTTAACTTAAGGTTAGTTTTAACCTCTTGGCAGCCGTTAAAACCACCCTGGTTGGTATCAAAACCTCATCATCAATTGAGTTACAGACCCTGTGACTCATTTCCCGGCCAAAAGTCATGAATATTTGCGTGGATTTTAACATCCCACGCCAGTCAGCAAGGAATTAAGGGGTCTGGCTCCGCCTTAGAGCTAGAGCTCCTTTTCCCCCCAATTTTAATTTTTCCATTTTTTTTTATTCTTTCCTTCAATTCCTGATCATGTATTATACTTATAATTTACATATGTAATTCAATTGAATTTTACAGCACAATAGAGTAATAATTGATACCTCATATTTAAATCAAAGTTCACTTATCTAATACATGCGCACATTTTGACATTTCAATTGAATTCAATTGAAAATACTTCAATTCCTCATAACTTCTAAACTAAACACAACACCTCAATTTTAACACAGAATTTGATGGTTAACACCACATGTGGTGTGAATTAAATTGAAGTTTTGAGGATTTTCAATTTTTGTATTGAAAATACTAAAAACTTAATTTAAGCTTATTTAGAGTTGAGTTACAAAAATTTCACTCAGAGGTGACCCCACCTAATTTTTTATGAGGAATCAAATGGTGAAATAATTTTTATATGTTTATTTATTGGATAAAAAGTTAGAATATATTCTTATATAAATTTTTACCAAATATATTTTAATTTCACAACTTTTATTAACAATTCATTTTTGCTTAATTTTTACAAGTAAAAATATAATTTCATAATTTCAAATTTTGTTGTAATTTTATTTTTAAATTATAATTAAATTTTGGTGTTTAAATATAAATTTGTATTTGTATTTCAATTCTTATTTTGATAATATAAATAAATTTATTTTATTTATATTTGTGTCTTAATTTATCTTTTGTGGTCTTTTGGGTGTATGAAAATACCCCAAAGGCTCACATTCCCTCCCCCTAAAGGAGGAATATTACCTTGTAATATTGTTATTTCTAGTGTGTCTGAACCTTCTGAGAAGTTTAGTAGCTTCAGGTATGTCTTTTTCTGGCAACCATTAATCTTCACAAGTTGGGTCACTGTACCTAACAAGGCATTCCCTTACTTTCTTGGTTTTCAACTTTCTTTCGTTGAGAACTTTGGTAATTTTCTTACTACCAGATTACTCAATAGGAGGTATAACTTGGGGACCTTTATTCCTTAAGGGGAATTTTTCAGTATCACTAGATTTATATGCCTTCATCAAGCTGAATGGAAATGCAGGATGCTTATTGCTAAGTTCTTCAGATAACTCTACTTCAACAGCATTTTCTCCACGAAGGGACTTAATAACAAAAGTTCCTGCAAAGGAGTCTTTCAGCTTTTTAAATCCTCTGATGTTATTGAAGTTATTGGTGGATACAAGAACTAAGTCCCCCACTTTGAAATCTGTAGTTGCATGTGATTTATCCCATTTGTCATTAGCATATGCAAAAGAGTTCTCTATGCACCTTACTGCATGCTTCCTAGCTTTGTCTAGAAGTCCTTTGAAGCTAGCAGCTGTGAGATGTATTTCAATAAAATCTTTTCTCAAGGAATCTTGGGGTAATTTCGGGTTCCATCCTTTTTCTAGGATAGCAGGAGTTTGATTGGTACAGGCATGGCTTGATGCTTTATATGCTAATTACAGTGCTGGCAACAGAGTACACCAATCATGGGTAAATCCATCACAATCTTTGTATTCAAGGTCATATGCACAAAATCTTCCTACCATGTCCTCTAAGGTTTGGATCATCCTTTCAGCTAGACCATCAGTTTGTGGGTGGTAGGCTGTAGATAAAGACAGCTTAGTGCCAAATAATTGGTGAAGATTTGTCCATAGTGCTGAAGTGGATTTGGGATCCCTATCACTAATGATATTTGTGAATATTCCAGTCCAAGACATTACTCTATTCCATATAAAAAGAGCTGTATCCATGGCTTTATCATCCTTGTGACATGGTAAAAAGATTGGAGTTTTAGTGAATCTGTCCACAATTACTAGGCAAGCATTATAGCTTCTTTCACCTCCTGGTGGTAGTCCAGTTACACAATCCATATGAACAATTTCCCAAGGTCTGCCTGGTTCTTCAATTTTTATCATATTTCCAAGTCTCTTGCCAGTGGATTTATTTGCCTTTTGGCATCTGTCGCAGGTTTTTCAATACTCTGCAACATCTTTCTGCCACATTGCCCACCATTTGCAGGTCTTTACTTTCTCTTTTGTTCTGTCTTCAGACAGATGTCCTGAAAAGGGGCTATCATGGCATTCTTTTAGTACAAGATTAATTAATGACCTGTCCACAACTGTCATGACACATGTGTGCTTGGTCCTGTGGTCAATTATACCATCCAGTAGGTGAAATCTTCCTTCATAATAAGATTTTTTCCATACTTCATCCAAGGCATTTATTAGAGAGTTGTCTTTACAGTCTTTGTTAAGTAATTGGCATAAGGTGCTACAATTCTTATCTTAAGTGTAACTATTTCTGACTTCTTCAAAGAAGGTGGTGTTCAAGTCTGTAACACTTATTCCTTCTATTGGGATTTGTGGTGAAGCTTCTTCTGGAACATAAGTAGGATTATCAATATTATTTGGTAATGGCCATCTGCTTAGTCTATCTGAATTCTTATCAATATTCCCATCCTTATGAACAATAGTCATATTGCCTCTGTATTCTTCTATGGCTATTTGCCATCTGAGCATATGTCTATTGGGTGTTTTCATGTTTGAAAGTGATTTGAAAGCTTTACAATCTGTTATCACCTCAAAAACACATCCCTACAAGAATTAGTTTAATTTTTCCAAGGCCCAGACAAGGCATAGACATTCCATTTGACTTGCCCCATATCTGGCTTCAGTTGGTTTGATTTGCCTGGATATGAAACATATGGGTCCTTCTACAGGTTTGTCATTTATGATCTGAACTTGGTGAGGTGCAGCACCCAGCCCATCCCCTGATGCATCAATATACAATTTAAAAGGAAATTTAAATTCTGGCATCAGTAAGAGTGGAGCAGTAGTCAAGGCTTCTCTTAGAGACCCAAAGGCTTTGACTCTGTCAAAAGTCATTTCAAATACTGTGTCTTTGTCACACAATTTATAAAGTGGTCTTGCTATGGATGCAAAATCTTTCAATGTGTTTCCTGTAATATCCTTCAAAACCTAGGAATGACTGAATTTCCTTTTTGTTCTGAGGCATGGGTTTTAGCAATACTGCTACAACTTTGTTTTTGTCAATTCCAAGGGACAAACCAGATACAACATGTCCTAGTGCTTTAAGTTCTTTAAATCCAAAATGGCATTTCTTCAAGGAGATTTTCATGTTTACTGATTGAATTTTTGTCAAACCTCTGGACAATCTGTACATGTGCTCTTCCCAAGTCTTGGAACAGACAAGAATGTCATCAATGTAAATGTGAGCCTTGAGGTATATTTTACATACCCAAATAGGCCACAATTATCTTAAAAAGAAATTTTGAATTATGCATAACTCATAAGTCCTGCATATATCCAAAATTCATCATTTTTGATTTCAGAAAAGATTAATAACGTTTTATTGAGTAAGTAAATCCATGGATTTAAGGCCAGATTTGGATTCTACACTAAAATTCACCTAGGGTAGCTCCATAGGGTGAATAAGCTCAAATTAACTCTTTGAGGTGGTAAAATGGAAAATACTTCAATCATCAATACCACATAAAAGATCCGTGAAAATTTTTGTTTTTCTTAATTTCACGCCAAAATAATGGGAAAGTGAGAAATCCTATGTTACATATACACTGAGAATAGTGTTATGCATGTTTTGAGCACTTAATATAATGGTATTCTTACATGGACTTTTGGTACACCCATAGTGGATATCTCACTTGAAGCTTAAATTACTATTTTGACGTGAAAAATAGGCAAGGGGGACAAAAGACATCAAAGAGAGCCAGGGTACCCACCTTCTGAGGCCTCAGAGGCATGGACAGCTCGAAAGCTTGGATCAATGGCTGATCTTGGCCTAATTGGTAAACTAAAACCTTTTGGGAACTTGGTTACCATGTTACAACTACAGTAGAATTTAAGAAAATAGCAAATAACCTGCTATTTTGACGTGCCAAGGAGGTAAAGAGCTACTTAGACTCCTGTAACCATGTCAATTCTTAATGACTTTCCATAAATAAGCCCCAAAAGAGTAATTAAGACCATTTTTGGACTTTTATCCATAGATTTACCTCATAGCAACCAGTGAAACACTGATATTTGCAATTCTACGTAGAAATGAGGTAAAAACTTCAAAAATTCATTAAAAATAAAATATTCATGAATCTTTCTGAAACGTTCAGGACTAGTGGAGAACTGTATTATCTATGGTACAACCAAAAATAATTACAGTTTTACTAGTAAAATCAAAAGTTTTACTTACAGTCGATTTTTGGCTATTCTATGTGAAACACTGAATCTTCAAAAATTCACAGTAGTTACATCGTGTGATGAAATTGGAAATAACATTAATAACTTTGAGAAATCAATGATTATTTTGGAATAAAAGAAGATTGACAGATGTTACTCCTTTTATTCTTAACCATATTGGGGTTGGTAGTCACGTAAAAGCATCAATTAAGTAATTATGATAATCTTACGTGACAACAGATGATGCAATCAATAATCCAAAAAGGTTTATTGTTTTCTCACTCACTGGTTTTTCAGTTTGCTCCATGGAACGCCTCTGTGAGCTGTTGTTGACTTAAAAGAAGCCTCTTCTTGCTGTTTTTTCCACATCATCATCTTATTATCATTTTAAATCATTATTACCAACAAGTAAGTATTAGTTACAGCTATTCTTAAGTGCTTTTAATCTTTCAGAATCAATCAGAAAGACGTGAAATCATAGAATCCAACTCTATATTGTTGTAATACTGTTATAAATCCATTTTTATCCTTAAATCCACAATTTTCCGTCAAATCTCTCTATCTTATGTTTCAATAAGCTCTTTGGAATATTAGTGAGTGATTTATCTTTAATTATTAAAGTTTTTCTCTAAAATTAGTTTTCTTCAAGAATTATCATCATAATTATTCTTGCAAAAGATAATTATATATTAAAATAATTTTATTATTTTAACAAAAGAAGTTTTTATTATTAAAATCTTCTTGTAAATGATTCTAGTAGACAATTACTTGCTCACTGTTAAAATCACTAGTAGTTGTTAACACGTGAAAGAAATAATTCTTTAATTATTTAATTGTGGTTATAATAATATTTTATTATTATATTTCATAAGAACAGACATAGTACTGTTGATTAATAGTGATATTATCATCAGTTTCATAGTCACATCTTACAGTAAATGATTAACCATACCTCTTAAAGTTCTTCAGGGAAGATTTCATTCATCATTCTTTGGAAGTGTGAAGGTGCATTTTTGATACCAAAGGGCATCCTTAAGTATTCATACACTCCACAATGAACAATAATTCTCAAGTATTTTCTTGCTCTTGGTTTCACTACATTTTGATAGAATCCTTTAAGGGTGTGAGCCTGTGAGGTATGTATAACATACCCATAAGGCCACAAATAGCTTTATACACAGTTAAAATTGTCTTCAACAGACTTTTTAATTGAATTTAAAATAAAAAATAACAAAAAATAAGTATAGCTTTTTTTTGGATAAACAAAGTTATAAATATTATGTCATTTTTGGATTCTACACCAAAAATAACCTAGGGTACATCCATAAGGTGTTATACCCAAAAACACTTATTTCTTATGTTATTAGAAGATTTATGAATCTCACAGTAATAATTTAACTTTTTTAACATTTTCTTAAAATTGTTAAATTTAAGCTTAAATTAGCTTGAATTTAAAGTTGCATAAGGTTTAAGCAAACTTACCAAAATTTTAGTTAAAATTGAGGTGTGGTGTGTATTTACTGAATTGGCTAAGGATTTGCCATACATAATGTAAATACTGTGTGAGCTCAATTCAAAAGGGTTTAAGGCCATAGTATGGCTTTAAATAAATAAAAGGACAAAATCCAAGCAAAAAGGTGGGACAAAGGAAAAAGACCAAATAGAGCTGGGGTACCCAACTTTTTGGATCTGCAAGGATTTGATTAAGGTTGTCCACCTGTATTGGGAGATTTTCAACCTTATTTAAACTTTAAGATTAGACTTTGATCCAAAATTAAAGTTTAAACTGGTTTTATCCCAATTTAGACAGGAATTTCAACTTGCCAGAGGGTAAATCCCAATATGCAGGCTTGAATTCAAGGTTTTAAGAACTTTCAAACCTTAATTAAGCTTAAAACTTCAAGGTTTCAAGCATTAAAACCTTATTAAAACTTAAGGTTTGGTGTGTATTTCTATTTTGTGTAGAAAAATAGCAATAACTTCAAAAATTCATTAAAAATCCAATTCTTAATGGATTTGCTTGAAAATTTCATATTATCTGCATATAACATAAATTTTAGCTATCTTTTATAAATAAATTTCCTAGGTAATTAGCCTGGAAATTTACTCTTTTAATTAAAGCTCAACGAAAATTATAATTTATTCAAAAATTAATTAAAAATTGAGTTTAAGAGATTTCTGCTTGAAACTCAATTTTTAAGTTGTTCATGTGATGAACTTTAATATAAATAAGTTTTTTTATATTAAAAACTTAAAACAATTAGTTTAAATGAGGATTAAAGTTACATGGAGTTACGAATAACCCGGTTAACTTTAAATTGGAATTAAAATTAAGTTACCTTAAGTTAAGAACTTTATTTTTAAGCATGGTTTTTCAGTTTTGACCTGAGCACGCCCTCTATATCCATTATGAATCATTAGAGCTGCTCTGAAGACATAAAAAGAGTCTTTTCATCACTGTTTTTGTCCATCATTCATTATCAATCCAATCATATTAGAAATTTAAACAGGTAAAGTTTTATTAAATATAAAAACTTCTTATTGAAGTAATTCTTAAGTTATTTTATTCTTTATTAATTAAAATTAAAGAATTGAAATGATAGAATTTAGATTATTGTTGTAATCACCAATAATATATTTTATTATATAAAATTAATCATCTTGAATATCTTTTAAAATCCACAAATTCCTCTTCAAAACTCTTTAATCATACTTCTTGTTATAAAAAGTTGTTTTATCTTTAAAATTCTTGGTTTCTGACATGTTTTTAACTTATAATCATCATTTGATAGAATAAATGTTGCTGTTTGACTTGTTGTATTAAATAAATATTATAAGTAAGTTTTCTCTAAAAATTCTATATTTTTTTTGTCTAGTATTAGTTGTTTTATATAGAATTATTTCTGCACAGTGTGGGTTTAATTCTTTTATAAATAATATTTATATTTTTTATAAGTGCTTAATATTCATATTTTCCACGTGTGATTGTCTCATTAAGAGCTTTACACTTCTTATTGTTATAACTGTCAGTGACTATAACAATAATAGAATAATTATAATTTATTATAATTATTATATTTTTATTATTATTATATTTTATAATAATAATGAAATTTATTTTTTTTATATAATTATTTTTAATAATTATATTTAAATTTGTGGTTGTAATATTTAACTATATTATATATTTCTACTGAGGACAGTCATAGTACTCTTGATTTTGCTACTATTACCAAGAGTTTCATAGACAAACCTTACAAAGGGCATCCATAGTGGTTATATACAATGCTTGAGATATTTGAGTAAGGGCAATTTGGATTTTTGGTATTGGGTAGCCGTCTGGAACAGTGTAAGTGTTCAGAGCTCCAAATTCCCCCACCATTCTAGATTTTCCATTATGCCATGCCACTATGACTGGTGTAGTTATTTCTACCTCTTCATTATGGCCTACTTTTCTTATTACAACAAGGTCTAGAAGTTCTTTGATATGATTTTCTAGAGCTTCTCTTGATTTTGGGCTTGCTGGATATGCAGGTCTTCTTAAGAGTGGTGGATAAGGTCTCTCAAATTTCGGAATGATGTCAACTCCATGACCAATAATTGCCCCTAGGGGTTCTTTATCTGAAGCAAATGCTTCTTTATGGTCATACAAACGGGAAGAAATTTCATTTTCTTGTTTATCAGTCAGATGAAGGCTTATTTCAGCCTCATTTAACTGTTCAGATTTGAATTTTTCCAATTGTAAGTTGACTGGTGATACTTTATTTACTGTAATTTGTCTTTTAATTGGTAAAAAGGCAAATTTTTGACGCTTATTGTCTCCAATAGTAAAGTATCTGTCTTTATTCTTATGCAAATCTATCCCATACATGATTAAATAGTCATTTCACAATATAAAATGGGTACTAAAGCAATTTTCCATAACAAAAAATTAAACTGTGATTCTTAAATTCCCATTAATGTGTGGGAATATGACATTGGTCTCAAAAATTACTAATGCTTTCATTGGATTACTTGCACTTTTTAATTTCATACTATCAATTGGTAACAATTGGTCTTCAAAATTTGTTACACAAGTTTTAAGAAAAGATTTACCAACACAAGAGCAGAAAGGTCCTGCGTGAAGCAAACATTTAGTGGGCTTATTGTCAATCACCACTTCTGTCATACAGGAGTTACCAGCTGTATAAACCTTTCCCCTGTTTGGTTTTGTTTTCATAAGTTGTGCATCTTGAACTTTTGATAAATCAAGTTGACCATTGCTCAATTGTGGTAAGTGGGAATAAGACTCCATGATTTCAAAAGTGGGATTAATATTTTCTATATCTTTTGAAGATTCAGAAAATATTGATGACTTATCATCTGAATTTTCTTCAATTATGTCATCCTTTTCAACATCAGGTTCCTTTTCAATATCAATTTCATTGATTTTCCCCCTTTTTGGACATGTATTGGCTAAATGGGTGGTGCTTTGGCAAATATGGAACTTTCTGACTGTATCTGCAGATTTATACTTAATATTATTAGAATTTTCTTTTGGGTTTTTGTCAACAGAATTTTTCCAAGGTGTATTAAACCTTGTTTTGAGATTCACCCTACTAGAAGCAATTTTGGTTCTGGTAGTTACTTCTTCTAATATATTGATAATATCTTCTGCTGAAGATTTTTCAGTAGTCCTGCTTTTGACAGAATGCTCTAAGTCACCTCCACATTGTCTCAGAATCCTTCTATGGATCATAAATTCTGACATGTCAGGATATAGTGCTGTTAATATGTCTTTTTGTTGGCAAAACCATGGTAAAGCTTTGTCTTTATCAGAATTAAATTTGGCAGATTCAAAGGCTGTTTCCACTTTAAACCTCCAAGCATCATTGGCCCATTTGTTGATGATTTGGGTTTTCCACCAAGTCCAAATTTGGTGTCCATCTTCTTGTTGCAATTTGATACACCACCTGTGAGCTGATTTGGTAAATAAGGTGTTAAACCTGGCTGTTACCAATCTTTCTGGTAATTCAAATTCTTCTTTGATCATGTAAATACCTCTGATGAATTGCATATGGTCATACTCTCCTTCACCACTGAAGTGAGGCCATTCCTTAAGTTTTGGAACTTCTTTCAAGAGTGCTTGGCCCATTGTTGGTTCCAAGTTATGAAAATAAGTAGAAAATTCATTTTTTAATTGAGAATTTTCAATATCCAATACTTGTGGATTGGGAATCCCTGTACCCTCATTTTGATTCATAGGTGTAGACATTCTTGGTAAGGTGTTTAGTAGTTGTTCAATATCCTTCATTTTACTATTGTTTCACCTTTGTGAATTTCTTAATTCATGTTTTAAGCTTGGTATAGAGGTTATTAAATTCTTTTTATGATCATCTTTTTTATATTTAAGCTCATTCCATAATTATGTTTGTTTAGTATTATCTGATACAACCTCATGTAGCTTTATTGTTAATTTTGATATTTCCTCTTTTGAGGTATCAAAACACTTTTTCAAGGCAATTATATGTTTCTTTACTTCAGTAAATGATTTTGAAATATCATAAAGAGCTTTCTTATTATCCTCTTTGATGTTATTTATGGCTTGTTTTATTCTTGTTTCAATCATGTCATCAATATTGAATTTAGAATATTTGTCTGTTAATTCCTTAATAATGGAATACTGTTCATGTATCCTATTGCCAAAATAATTATCATTATTGGAAGTTTTAATTGTTCTTAAAGCTTTGTCAAAACAATTAAGTGTTTCATTGATTTCGCTCAGACTCAAGCTATGTGTTTTAAGATTGTGACAAATTGATGCATTTTATCAGAAAGATGACTTTTTACGTCAGTTATAGCTTCATAAAACTCTGGAATAGAATCAAAAATATCAGAAACCATTTCTGATATTTTAATCTGGCCTCCTCTTTCTTTTGTAATTCCTTCATTGTTGTGGCCATCGGAAGCACATTTTCCATGGCATCCTGTAGCCCTGGCTGTAAGGTTTGGTGGCTGGTGCCTTTCCTTTGCCCTTTTTTGAAGCTTGTGGCTTCTTTTTCACATTGGAATTTCTGCTGCTGGCTACTGGGCCTGTTTTTGGCACTTGCTTGCATGGTGGAGGGTTGTTTTTCCTCCATTCCACTTTCAAGAGCACTATGTTTTTCTTCTCCATAAATGGATGCCATCCATTGAGCAATTTGCAAGTATTGGGATTGCCCAGCAACTTTCTAACAGTCCAATAAGAATTCATGCAGTTTTTCCACAGATTTGCAAGGATCTGGTACTCCTTGTACTGCAGGGAATTGTTGTAAGCTTTGTGGCTGGCTTTGTATATGTCCAATGAGGCTTCTTGTGGCAGTGTCAGCTCTTTGTGAAGGTAAAATGGTATTGTCACAGGGGCTCTTATGGAAGCAAGAGGGCCTGGCACTCAGGAATCAAGAACTCACTTGGAGGACTCCAGATGATGATAAGAAATACAACGGAATATATTTCTTAAGCAGGAATAAGAGAAAGGACAAATATGCCAAAGTTAACAAAGAATAATAAGAATGAAGCCAGAGGCCAAAGATAAAAGAAAGCCAAAGGCCAAGAAGCCAACGAAGTGAATCCTCAATTCACTGTTTCAACCTGCCAGAAAGAACAATGGAATTAGTAAGGGATATGACCACCAATATTCACTGACAGGCAAGGAAAGAAAAGAGAAGGGTGGTAATGACTGACTTAAGATTATGTGTATTAACTTTAATAATGTAAAAGAAAATAAGGATAAAAATAAATCCAATATATTAATTAAATGGGGAAAAAGTCCCCAGGTGATGAAAGGTAGCTGGTATATGTGAAAACTGAAAGATTGATCCTGGAAGGTGGATCAATGGCTGTATTGTCCGGATTGGGAAATACAGTTCTGGCCATCTTGAAATTTGAACTGTGTGATGGAATTCCCACAGTGGAATATGAAATGACCCAATTGGGCCAAGACCATACAGGTTGATTGAATGAGGCCTGTACAGATGAATTGAGTTGTCCAAAGGAGTATTGAATACTTGATGCCTTGACAACTGATTTAAATGATGTAATACCTCTTGAGAATTGCTCTTGAATAATCCTGAATGAGTTGTGCCAACCCAACTCCTGCAGATACAGGTGGTTGGGATCCTTGAAGAGTCTTCTGATTGCCGCCATAACTTGTCAGACTGATGAGCTGATTAATCCTCCTTTACAATGGGCGTTGGGAAGGTGAAATTGGATCCTGAAAACGTCACCATTGGATTGTTGAGCAAAAATGGTGCATAATGGTATATAATACCATATATGCACCATACCTACAACCTTGAGTACGGATGGTATGGAGGAAAGGAAGAAATCCCCTGGAGTTGAGGAGAGAGGCGGACTGAGCTGATCTGGTGGCCTCTGGTGGTTGCCAGAGGCCATAGCTGAACTATTGGTCCATGGTGGTCCATGGCCAAAATTGGGTCCTATGGGATTTATGGCCAAAATGGTGTATATGAGGTTTTTGGTCACTTTTGGGACCAAGGAAATGGTGGCCAAAAATGGCTCAGGTGGGCCAAATTGTGGTTTGGAACCCACCTGGCTGGCCCCTTTTGGCCTCATTGGATTAGGCCAAAAGGGGCCTAAATGGCCTACGGACCGTGAATCATGGCCCACGGGCCGTAGGAGCCGTAGGGGGCCTAAATGGCCTTTTTGGGCCATTTAGGCCAAAACCCCATTAATGAAAGAGTGGCCCTGAATCCAAGGGTGATGGCTAGGGGGCCTGGAGGCCCCTAGAAGACAAAATGACCCCCCAGGCCCAAAATCAAAGATGAAGGCCTGGGGGTTGGTGAAGTGGGAATTGGCCAAAAGGGCCAATGACGGCAGGATATGGCCTGAGGCCATAAAGGATGGTTGAGGCCATAAAAATGGCCATTGGAAAGTGTTATGGCGTGGGCGCCATGGAACACCCCAGGGGGCCAATTGGCCATAAAAGATATGACGTGACCAATTGGCCCCAACTTGGCTCCAGGTTGGATTGCCGCAACCATCAAGGAGGAGGGTCAAACTCCTGGTTGTGACAGTACCCCCCTACCTTGAATGGTGAGCTCCTGAGCACCAAGATAAGGTAGAAGCCTGTTGAGGCTGTTGAGACGGATTGGACAGAGGGGTTCCAGAGGTATTTTGATCTTGGAAAGAAAATTTTGAACTGATAATAATGCTGGCATATGAATTGAGGTTGACATAGTCTTCTCTTGACATTTGGCTTTGAAAATGTTGAAGGATTGAATTTGACGTAGAATTTTGGCATAAAGATTAAAATAAAAGAAATTTAAAGAAAAGTAAAGATAAAGAAACAGAAACAGAAATTAAAAAAGAAAAATTTTGAAGGGGGATCCAATCTTCATCACGGATTTTGACGGTTGATTTGAAAGTGGCCAAGGACCTGGAATAAAAGAATTTGATGCCAGGTGCACACAGAGTGGCCAAGGTGATGTTTTGAAAAGAATGTAGACCCCTCAGGCAAGTGCACACCAGGAGAGGAACTTACTTTTAGAAGTTGCCAATCCCGCCAGTGCCATAAATAAGAATATAAATTTGATGAAGGATTGTCTTGAATTGGAAGACTTGGAAAGGAAAATGAAAATGAATGGTCCATTTGCCCAAGTGAAAAAATGGCCATAATTTTGGAATTGATGTTGAAAGCCAGGCCAATGAATCTGTGTCCAAATTGCAAAGTGCTCACAGAGTGGCCAAGGTGATGCTTACAACAAAGAGGAGTAGAATACCCCCAAAGGTGCATACCAGGAGTGGGACTTACTTTTGGTAATTCCTCTCCCCACCAAGCACCATAAAAGATCAAGCTTTTGAAAAATTGGGTCCGGGCTTGTCAGGATACAAAGAATGGAAATCTTTGACAAGATCAGGACAATTATTGAGGTTTTCGGCTGGTTCCCAAGTGGATCTTTCTGGGTCTTGACTGAAACCTTTCCATTCCACCAGATACCATAACTTTCTCCTCTTAAGCTTTGAATTCAGTACTTGAGAGACTTCCCATTCCTCTTCTTCTTCAATGGTAATTGGAGGAGGAGGCTCTTGATGCAGATTTGGGATTGTTGATGTCTTGACTGGTTCCAAGAGTGAGATATGGAAGACCAGGTGGATGGATTTCCATTTAGATGGAAGCTTGAGGTGGTAAGCATGGGAACTGAATTTCTTCAAAATTGGAAAAGGACCCAACCATCTTTCGGATAACTTTTTGGTGGGTCTGGTTGATTTGATATTCTTGGAGGAAAGCCATACCATGTCACCAGGATTGAAAACAGGTGGACTTGCTGTACCTTTATCCGCATACCTCTTAAACCGGTTTATGAAAGCTTCAAGTTCTCTCTTGACATCTCGCTGTACTGATTGGATTTTTGTTGATAACTTTCCAGAAGGAGTATCTTGAGTGATGTGAAGTGAATCAAAATGTGGATCTCTTCCATAAACAGTGAAAAACGGGGATCGCTTGGTTGAAGAGTGATCAGAATTATTGTAGGAAAATTCAGCCAGAGGGAGCCAGGTGTTCCAATCATCTTGATGATAACTGACATACATACAAAGATACTGTTCTAGTATCTGATTTAACCTCTCTGTCTGTCCATCAGTTTCTGGATGGTAAGCAGTTGACAAGTCTCTTGAAATCTTGAGCTGCTGACAAAGATTGGTCCAAAAAGAAGAAACAAAGAGTGAACCTCTATCACTGACAATGCTTAACGGAAGGCCATGTTTTGAAAAGATATTCTTGATGAATACATGAGCCAAGTCCAGGGAAGTGATTGAAGACATTGTTGGAATAAAAACCGCCATTTTTGAGAATCTGTCCACTATGACCAGGATAGAATCAAAGGAATTGGACAGCAGCAGTTTAGTGATGAAGTCCATTGAAAGACACATCCAAGGACCATTTGGAATCGGAAGAGGTTTGAGGAATACAGACTTTTTATGGGGAATATTCTTGTTTCTTGAGCACTGTTGACAGGATGAAACATAATCCTTGATAAATTGAGTCATGCCGGACCAGTGGAAATCCCACTTGACAAGTTTGAGAGTCTTCTCTTGGCCAGGGTGGCCAGCTAGAGGAGAATCGTGATGCTTTTGAAGAATACTAAGTTGAATTGTCGAGTCATTTGGGACTACCACCCAATCTTTGAAGAGAAGAAGTTGGGAAGAGGAATCAAGAGAATAATCTTGGACAGATTTACCTTTATCCAAATCTTCAAGGATAATTCTGTACTGGTGATCTTGCCATAATTTCTTCTGGATTGAATCAATCAAATTTGAAAAAGATTCCACCTTGACTGAAAAAAACTTTGAGGGTTGAACTTCATCTTGCTTAATGATTTGCTGAAAATTCATTGGATTCTTGCTGATGAAATCCTCCCCCCTCTCCGGATAAACGTTGTCCCCACATGATAAGGCATCTGGAAGAGTAGCTAGGCGGCCAGGGCGGTAAGTGATTGAGAAATGAAATTCAGAAAGGAATTCAGCCCAACGGGCTTGACGGCGAGTGAGTACTTTGGAGGTCATGAAGTATTGAAGGGAAGAGTGATCGGTGAGAACTTCAAAAGGGGAAGACAGTGAAAGAAGAAAAGCCCTCCAGCGCTTGAGAGCCCAGACAATACCAAGGAGTTCCTTCTGATGAATTTTGTAATTGAGCTCTGCTGGGATAAACCTGCAGCTGTCAAATGCAATGGGATGTTTTCCTGAGTCAGAGACCTGACTCAGTACAGAACCCAAAGCATAATCTGATGCATCGGTCTCTACAATGGTGGGTAGAGAAGGATTGAAGTGGGAAAGGATTGGAGCAGCGGTGAAAGCCTCTTTGAGTTGATGGAACTGACTCAGAGCTTCCTCATTGAGGGGGAAACAGGAATCTTTCTTGAGGAAACTGATGAGTTAACTAATCTTCTTTGAATAATTCTCAATGAAATGGTGGTAGGAATTGAAAAATCACAGGAATGATTGAAGATCCTTGAGGTTTCTTGGAGGCGGCCAATTGAGAATCTTCTGGACTTTTGCTCGGTCCATCTTGAGGCGTTCAGAAGAAACAACATAACCAAGATATTCCACGCTTGAAACATGAAACAGGCATTTGGACGCCTTAGCAAAAAGGTTATTGGCTCTGAGTCTGGCAAGAACAGTGGACACATGAGTGACATGTTCTTCCTCAGATTTGGAAAAGACCATAATGTCATCCAAATAAACTACAACATAAACATGGAGAAGATCTTGAAAGATATCATTGACAAGATTTTGAAAAGAAGCAGGAGCATTGGTGAGCCCAAATGGCATAACCTAGTACTCATAACTGCCATATTTAGTTCTAAAGCAAGTCAAATGTTCATCACCCTCCTTGATTCTGAGCAGGTTATATGCACCACGCAAATCAATCTTGGAGAAGATAGAAGAACCATTAAAGACATTGAGAAGCTGATTCATAGGAGGAACAGGATACTTGTTCTTCCTAGTAACAGCATTGAGTTTGCGGTAATTAACACACAAACGGAGGCCACCATCTTTCTTTTTGACAAAGAGGAAAGGTGCTCCTGTTGAGGAGGAGCTTGGCCAGATGAAACCTTTCTCTACATTCTCTGAAATGTAGGCCCTGAGTGTATCTGACTCTTGTTTGGATAAAGAGTAGATCACCCCAACTGGAGGTAGAGACCCCTCCAGCTCAATATGATGATCACAGGCGCGGTGAGGAGGAAGTTTTTCTGCTTTCACCTTGGAGAATACATCCAAATATTGGTGATAGACAGAAGGAACAACCTTAATCACGGTTTCTACTTCTTCTGGCTCTTCCTCTTCATCCCACAACTCCTCCAGGGAGTCATGATAAGATGAAGGGGGAAGGTCCATATTACCAAATAAGAGGTGAAGTTAAGATACAGAATTATCTTCTCCAACATCTTAAATCTCTTTGAAGACTTCAGCTCTAGGATATAGTAATGACTGTGGGGAATTAAGGGAAGGAATATGGACAAAAGACGGAAATGATGGTTTTCTAGAATCACCAACCAGAGCTGCACATGATTTGGCAGAAGAAAAGTCATTACGGAAAGAATTAGAAGGATCAGAATAGTCCAAATGATCAGGATTAAAGGTGATCAGCCCTTGGCTCCAATAAATAGAAGGATTAAAATGATTGAGAAAGTCAAATCCCAATATGAGGTCTTCTCCCTTGGGAGTATCAATGACTAAAAAGTCCCATTCAAAGCTTGGGAAGGAAGGGAGGTCAACCATATATCTAGTACGGTGAGTCACAAATAAGGAAGGAGACTCAGAGGAGTCAAGAATGATAAGGGGAATCTTCTCTGGAAGTGCTGACGTAGTCAATGAGTACTTGTGAACAAACTGCTTTGCAATAAATGGGTGTGTAGCACCAGAATCAATGAGAATACTGTAAAAAACATCAGAAAGAGAAGAAAAAACAAAACATTTAAGAGAATTTTTGACACCAGTATTCAGAATGCACAATTGTGCTCTGGAAGGAAAACTGTGAAGACCATTGAACACAACATGGTCTCCACTCAGGCTTTTCCCTGGCTGGGAAATCGGCCTGACGGTTGGGCAAGCTTGTTTTCAGGTCTCTTGAAACAAGACTCAAGACTATGCTTCCCACCACAATAGTTACACAAGTCCTCCTTTATTCTTCTTTCTTTTTCAGAAACTTTCAACTTGAAGTCCTTATTCAACAAGGAAGAGTGGGGCTTATCCCGCTTTTGAGCATGAAAATTCTTCTTCTTGTGACTCGAGCTTGAAAAATTTTGATGATGAGAAGAACTTGACTTTGAGGCTTCAGGCTTCTTCTCTTGATGATTATTCTTCTCCTTTTGCCTCTCATGGTACCTGGTATCAAGTTCCAGGGTAAAGTCCATTAAGTCTTGAAGAGAATCAATATTTGAAGGATGGGAGGCCAATTGATCCAGAATCCTGGATGGCAGTCCCTTCCTGAAATGATGGATGAGAGCCCTTTCACCCCAATCCCCGATTCTTGAGACTAAGCTTCTAAAATCAGCAATGTATAGTGATACATGCCCTCCTTCTTTCATTCTTAAGGAATCCAACTCTTCTTCTGATTTTCTGACTTCATTCGGGTCCCCAAACAAAGTGAAGAGTTGTGATTCAAATAAATTCCAAGCATTGAGAAGGTATTTGGGATCTTGATTGGTGAGATTGGAAAGATAAGGCTCAATCCATTTTTCAGCCCTGCCAATAAGAAATGAAGTGGCATAAAGAACCTTCTTTGTGAGCCTTGAGGTATATTTTACATACCCAAATAGGCCACAATTATCTTAAAAAGAAATTTTGAATTATGCAAAACTCATAAGTCATGCATATATCCAAAATTCATCATTTTCAATTTCAGAAAAGATGAATAACCTTTTATTGAGTAAGTAAATCCATGGATTTAAGACCAGATTTGGATTCTACACAAAAATTCACCTAGGGTAGCTCCATAGAGTGAATAAGCTCAATTTAAGTATTTGAGGTGGTAAAATGGAAAATACTTCAATACCACATCATTAATACCACATAAAAGATCCGTGAAATTTTTTGTTTTTCTTGATTTTTAGCCAAAATAATGGGAAAGTGAGAAATCCCATGTTATATATACACTAAGAATAGTGTTATGCATGTTTTGAGCACTTAATATCATGGTATTCTTACATGGACTTTTGGTACACCCATAGTGGATATCTCACTTTAAGCTTAAATTACTATTTTGACGTAAAAATTAGGCAAGGGGGACAAAAGACATCAAAGAGAGCCAGGGTACCCAACTTCTGAGGCCTCAGAGGCGTGGATAGCTCCAGAGCATGGATCCATGGCTCATCTTGGCCCAATTGGTAAACTAAAACTCTTTGGGAACTTGGTTACCAAGTTACACCTACTGTAATCATAAGAAAAATAGCAAATAACCTGCTATTTTGACGTGCCAAGGAGGTAATGAGCTACTTAGACTCCTGTAACCACGTCAATTCTTGATGACTTTCCATGACTAGACCCTAAAAGAGTAATTAAACCCTTTTGGGATCCATATTCATTGATTTGCCTCATAGCAACTAGCAAAATACTGGTATTTGCAATTCTACGTAGAAATGAGGTAAAAACTTCAAAAAGTCATTAAAAATACAATTCTTAATGAATCCTTCTGAAACTTTCAGGATCAATGAAGAACTGTATTATCTATGGTACAACCAAAAAGAATTATGGTTTTACTAGTAAAATTAAAAGTTTTACATACAGTCCATTTTTGACCATTCTACGTGAAACACTGAATCTTCAAAAATTCACAGTAATTACAACCTGTGATAAAATTGGCAACAACATTGATAACTTTGAGAAATCAATGATTATTTTAGAATAAAAGAAGATTTACAGATGTTACTCCTTTTATTCTTAACCATATTGGGGTTGGTAGTCACGTAAAAGCATCAATTAAGTAATTATGATAATCTTACGTGACAACAGATGATGCAATCATTAATCCAAAAGGGTTTATTGTTTTCTCACTCACTGGTTTTTCAGTTTGCTCCATGGCACGCCTCTGTGAGCTGTTGTTGACTTAAAAGAAGCCTCTTCTTGCTGTTTTTTCCAAGAATCATCTTATAAATTTATTAAATCATTATTACCAACAAAGTAAGTATTAGTTAAAGCTATTCTTAAGTATTTTAAATCTTGCAAAATCATCCAGAAAGACGTGAAATCATAGAATCCAACTATATATTGTTGTAATACTGTTATAAATCCCTTTTGATCCCTTAAATCCACAATTCCACATCAAATTTCTCTACTCTTATCTATCAATAAGTTCTTTGGAGTATTAGTGAGTCATTTATTCTTAATTCTTAAAGTTTTTCTCTAGTAATAGTTTTCTTCAAGAATTATCTTTATAATTATTCTTGTAAAAGATAATTATATATTAAAATAATTTTATTATTAAATTCTTCTTGTAATTGATTCTAGTAGACAATTACTTCTCACTGTTATAATCACTAGGAGTGTATAACACGTGAAAGAAATAATTTTATAATTATTTAATTGTGGTTATAATAATTTTTTATTATTATATTTCATAAGAACAGACATAGTACTGTTGATTAATAGTAATATTATCATCAGTTTCATAGTCACATCTTACATTCTTCCTGTCTTGAGAGAAGTTTGCCAGATCATTGTGAAAAATTAATTGACAAGACTGGATAAAGCTTCTGACCTTGAAGGGTTGAGTCCCATCAAAGCATTCTGGTGCCTTCATAGATGGAGTCTTGAAGGCTGGTGGTCTTGATGAATCAGAAGAAGAAGCTGCTTGAAGATTGGCCATAATCTGAGTCATTTGCTGCATAATGGCCAATAAAGAGGGTTCAGATTGATGAGAGACAGGCTGATTAGACCGGGCTAGAGTTGGTCCTCCAGTACCTTGGGATGCCCCCACCGGAGAAGGAACACCTTCAGTACCATCAGACTCTTCCTCTTCCACAGAATTCTCCTCCTCTTCTTCACCATCTTCACCTGGACCTTTGGGACTAGTCCTTGAAATGCCTGGAAAACTGCCAACTACTTCTGAGAAAGAATTTGATCTTCTTGGCACTCTTCCTTCCTTCCTGGATAGAGCTGCTCCTTCCATACAGGGTCCTCTATCTAATTGGGCCCTCAGTTGAGGAACTGCTGGGGTGCCAGCAAGAGGAACTCTAGGAGTAGGAGTAAGAACAGCTTGAGTTCGAGCCTGGGATCTGGTCTGTCTTACTGGAGATGAGTGCTGGAGTGGCATGATTGAATAAAAATTTAAATAAAATGAATCAAAACTTGAATAAAACTTGAGGCAAAACCAAAATTGTCTTGAGGATCAAATCAATCAAATCTTGAGAAGAAAAAATCAATGAATCAATTAAAGTCTTCAGGTATGTCAATCAATCAAAATCAAATGAGTCTTGAAGTCAAAAATCAATATCAATGAAAATCTTGAAGTCAATAAAATCAATCAATCAAAATCAATGAAATCAAATCTTGCAGTGAAAATCAATCAGTCAAAAGAAATCTTGAGTCAAAATCAATTTATGTCAAAGTCTTGATGTGAAATTCAGCAAAATCAATGAGAATTCTTCAGGTCAATCAATTATCTTGAAGTCAATATCAATTATGTCAAATCAGTCAATCAAATCAATTATCAAGTGAATTCTTCCTGAAATCAAAATTCTTGAAGAGAAAATCAAATTGAATCCTGATATGAAGAATGTGTCTGAATAATTTGATGAATAGTCTGAAACATCAAAATGATAAGACGCCTGAATGAAGGATAATAATAATGAGCTTGATGTTTGAGATTAAGATTGAAAAGATAACAGAAATAAAATTGGGTCAGCTTTCAATTTTCAGAATGAAGAATGAATGAGAGAAAATTGAGAGGTGACAAAGAATCATTAATTTCATAAGTGTTAAAGAGTCATAATTTCGATGAAGGAATGAATGAAATTGTTGAAGAATGAATGGATAGAATGAAAAGAAATTATGAGTTAATTAATATAATGTCACAGGGGCTGGAACTCAGGAATCAAGAACTCACTTGGAGGACTCCGGATGATGATAAGAAATACTACAGAATATATTTCTTAAGCAGGAATAAGAGAATGGAAAAATATGCCAAAGTTAACAAAGAATAATAAGAATGAAGCCAGAGGCCAAAGATAAAATAAAACCAAAGGCCAAGAAGCCAACCAAGTGAATTCTCAATTCACTGTTTCAACCTGCCAGAAAGAACAATGGAATGAGTAAAGGATATGACCACCAATATCCACTGACAGGCGAGGAAAGAAAAGAGAAGGGTGCTAATAACTTACTTAAGATTATCAGTATTAACTTTACTAATTTAAAAGAAAATAAGGATAAAAATAAATCCAATATATTAATTAACTGGGGAAAGAGTCCCCAGGTGATGAAAGGTAGCTGGTATATGTGAAAACTGAATGATTGATCCTGGAAGGTGGATCAATGGCTGTATTGTCCGGATTGGGAAATACAGTTCTGGCAATCTTGAAATTTGAACTGTGTGATGGAATTCCCACAGTGGAATATTAAATGACCCAATTGGGCCAAGACCATACAGGTTGATTGAATGAGGCCTGTACGGATGAATTGAGCTGTCCAAAGGAGTATTGAATACTTGATGCCTTGACAACTGATTTAAATGATGTAATACCTCTTGAGAATTGCTCTTGAATAATCCTGAATGAGTTGTGCAAACCCAACTCCTGCAGATACAGGTGGTTGGGATCCTTGAAGAGTCTTCTGATTGCCGCCATAACTTGTCAGACTGATGAGCTGATTAATCCTCCTTAGAAATGGGCGTTGGGATTTGAGACCTTGATTTGGGAAGGTGGAATTGGATCCTGAAAAGGTCACCATTGGATTGTTGAGAAAAAATGGTGCATAATGGTATATAATACCATATATGCACCATGCCTACAACCTTGAGTACGGATGGTATGGAGGAAAGGAAGAAATCCCCTGGAGTTGAGGAGAAAGGCGGACTGAGCTGATCTGGTGGCCTCTTGTGGTTGCCAGAGGCCATGGCTGAACTATTGGTCCATGGACAAAATTGGGTCCTACGGGATTTATGGCCAAAATGGTGTATATGAGGTTTTTGGTCACTTTTGGGTCCAAGGAAATGGTGGCCAAAAATGGCTCAGGTGGGCCCAATTGTGGTTTGGGACCTAGGTGGCTGGCCCCTTTTGGCCTCATTGGATTAGGCCAAAAGGGGCCTAAATGGCCTACGGACCGCCGACCATGGACCGTGAATCACGGCCCATGGGCCATAGGAGCCGTAGGGGGCCTAAATGGCCCAAAAAGGCCATTTAGGCCAAAACCCCATTAATGAAAGGGGTGGCCCTGAATCCAAGGGTGATGGCTAGGGGGCCTGGAGGCCCCTAGAAGAAAAAATGACCCCACAGGCACAAAATCAAAGATGAAGGCCTGGGGGTTGGTGAAGTGAGAATTGGCCAAAAGGGCCAACGAGGGCAGGATATGGCCTGAGGCCATAAAAATGGCCATTGGAAAGTGTTATGGCATGGGCACCATGGAAAACCCAAGGGGGCCAATTGGCCATCAAAGATATGACGTGACGAATTGGCCCCAACTTGGCTCCAGGTTGGATTGCCGCAACCATCAAGGAGGAGGGTCAAACTCGTGGTTGTGACAGGTATCATCAGCTTCAGAATGACCCATTTTAGTTGTTTGGAAGTCATCAACTGACCCTTTTCCTTCTGTACCTGGTTAGCTTCTGCCATAATCACATCTATTACCTTTCTGGGAGCTGCTTTAGAGGTTAAGTCGGATCTTGATCTAGTTTAAGGCATATTTTATGATTAAAAAGGCTTAAAATAGTATTTTTGCGTCAAAAACTTACTATTGGCCAAATTCTGAGCTTTCTGAAGGGTATTAGTTATATCCAAGTTAATCAATTGAGAAGATATTGGTACAGGTTTGTTATTGTGAGTCACAATAACAGTACTATTATGGTCTGAATCAACAGTACTGGCAGGAATAATGCTGGCGACTGTTGAGGCTTTTTCAATGTTTTCTTGTATTACCACGTTTTCAGATACAAAAATTGATGAAAAAGCCAATTAATTAAGTAAAAAAAGGTTATTTCAAAAAAGAAATGAAAATATAAGCCTCACTTATAATATGAAAGAAAATATTTTTTATGGATTTTTTGGATTATAATTATTTTTTATATGTTTGTAAATTTTTTCAATATAAGAAAAAGGTTTAAAAAGAGTAAAAAAATATGTCACAGGTAAAAAATCATGGCTGGGCCCCCAAATGAAAGGTGTGGATATGAAACTTTGATTAAAAATCAAGTACTCTTCATGTCCTCAAAATTTGTATAAGGTAAAAATCAATTAAAAATAGGAAGAAATATTATTTTTAAGAGAAAAAATGCCAGTTTTATTGTTTATAACTTCATTAGTATAAACAATAATACTTTAAAGATTTACTGTTTTACCAACAATGAAATTTATCCAAAAATACTCTACAAGAGATGTTTCAGGCTATAAAAGAAATTTCTTCAAGAGCAATTTCAATTGGAAATAATTGAGAAAAGAACTGCAAGCGTTTAGTTCAAGATCAAAGTATTTAAAAAGAATATTAAAAAGAAAACACGCCCAAAAGTGACCAGAGTGAATTTGGAAACAAAGTGACAAAGTTAACAGTGATGAAAGATGCTTTAATTCACTTTTGGGGTGGTTCAGCGGTAAAAATGACTATAAGAGTTACAAACAATGTTTATAAGGATTTTTTCACGTGGTTAAAAGGTTGAAAATGATTTCAAAAGGGTTGTTGGAATCTTTTATTGATTGGTTTGACAGTGTTTAAACTAATTATAAAAGGAAAAGATTCTAATGTGAAGAAAAAAGTGGGGCAAAGAGTACATTCTTTTATAGCCATCAATTTTCTTACTCCAAAAGTAAAATTTACTATTGTCAGTCGTGAAAAACAGTCTGACACCAGAAAAGCCAATTATGGCATCATTGAACCCTGGTTTAGACCAAAAAAGGGCTGGTTTAACTCATTTGAGACCCTTAAATCAGCCATTACTATAGCAATACCTGGTCTAGAGCCTTCAAAGCACGTCAGAATGTTTGTAAGAGGCATAGAAACCAGTTAAAACTGTTATGAATAAAATTGTTTTAACTAAAGGGTAGTTTTACCCTCTTGACAGCACTTAAAACCACCCTGGTTGGTATCAAAACCTCATCATCAATTGAGTCACAGACCCTGTGACTCAATTCCAGCCCAAAAGTAATGAACCTTTGCGTGGATTTTGACATCCCATGCCAGTCAGCAAGGATCTTGGGGGTCTGGCTCCCCCTTAGAGCTAGAGTTCCTTTTCCCCCCCAATTTTAATCTTTCCAATTTATTTTTTCCTTTAATTCCTCATCATGCATTATACTTATAATTTACATATGTAATTCAATTGAATTGTACAATAAAATACAGTAAAAATTGATACCTCATATGTAAATCAAAGTTCAATTATGTAATAAAAGTGCACATTTTGACATTTCAATTGAATTCAATTGAAAATACTTCAATTCCTCATAGCTTCTAAACTAAACATAACACCTCAATTTTAACACAAAATTTGATGGTTAACACCATATGTGGTGTGAATTAAATTAAAGTTTTGAGGATTTTCAATTTTTGTATTTAAAATACTAAAAACTTAATTTAAGCTTATTTAGAGTTGAGTTACACAAATTTCACTCAAAGGTGACCCCACCTAATTTTTTATGAGGAATCAAATGGTGAAATAATTTTTATATGTTTATGTATTTGATAAAAAATTATTATATATTTTTATATAGCTTTTTACCAGATATATTTTGATTTCACAATTTTTATTAAAAATTCATTTTTACTTAATTTTTACAAGTAAAAATATAATTTCATAATTTTAAATTTTATTGTAATTTTATTCTTGAATTATCATTAAATTTTGGTTTTCAAATATAAATTTGTATTTATATTTCAATTTTTATTTTTATAATATAAATAAATTTCTTTTATTTATATTTGTGTCTTAATTTATCTTTTGTGGTCTTTTGGGTATATGAAAATATCTCTAAGGCTCACAAGCACCATCCAGGAAGGAAGGGAGAGGGCCCAGAAGACCAAATTCTTTCTCAGGGGTAGTTTTCAGGTTTCCAAGACTTGCAAGGACCGATTTAAAAGGTGCTGGTGAAGATGGTGAAGAGAAGGAGGAGAATTCTGTGGAAGAGGACAACTCTGATGGTACTGAAGGTGTTCATGCTCCTGTGGGGGCATGCCAAGGTAATAGAGGACCATCCCTATCCCAGTCTGATCAGCCTGTCTCTCATCAATCTGAACCCCCCTTATTGGTCATCATGCAGCAGATGACTCAGTTATATGGCCAATTTTCAAGCAGCTTCAGTTTCTGAGTCATCAAGACCACCAGCCTTAAAGAATCCATCTACAAAGGAACCAGAATGCTTTGATGGAACTCAGCCCTTCAAAGTCAGAAGGTTCATACACTCCTGCCAACTAATCTTTCATAGCTCTCTGGCAAACTTCTCTCAAGACGGAAAGAATGTTCTTTATGCCACTTCATTTCTCATTGTGAGGGCTGCAAAATGTATTGAGCCTTATCTTTCCAATCTCACCAACCAAGATCCAGATGACATTCTCAATTCATGGAGCTTATTTAAATCTCAACTTTTCACCTTATTTGGGGACCCAAATGAAGTCAGAAAAGCTGAAGCAGTTTGATTCTTTGATAATGAACAAAGGTGGGCATGTATTATTATACATTGCTGATTTCAGAAGGTTGGTCTCAAGAATCGGGAATTGGGGTGAAAGGGCTCTCATTCACCATTTCAGGAAGGGATTTCCATCCAGGTTTTTGGATCAGTTGGCCTCCCATTCTTCAAAAATTGACCCCCTTCAAGACTTAATGGACTTTACCCTGGAGCATGATACCAGGTACCATGAGAGCAAAAAACAGAATAGTCATAATCAAGAGAAGAAGCCTCAATCCTTAAAGTCAAATTATTCCCATGCTCAAAATTTGTCAAGCTCAAGTCAAAAGAAGAAGAATTTTCAGAAGAGGGACAAGCCGCATTCTTCTTTGTTGAATACAGACTTCAAGTTGATGAATTCTGAAAAAGAAGGAACAATCAAGGAGGTTCTATGTACCTTGTGTGGTGGGAAGCATAGTCTTGAGTCCTGTTTCAATAGGCCTAAAAATAAGTTTCCCAACCATCAGGCAAGTTTCCCAGCCAAGGAAAAGCCTGAGTTGAGATAATTTTGTGTTCAATGGTCTTCACTGTTTTCCATCCAGAGTACATTTGTGCATTCTGAATACTGGTGTTAAGAATTCTCTTAAATTATTTATTTTTTATTGCCTTTGTGATGTTTTTGACAGTATTCTCATTGATTATGGTGCTACAAACTCATTTATTGCAAAGCAGTTTGTGCACAAATACTCTTTGACGATGTCAGAACTCGCAGAGCAGATTCCTCTTCTCATTTTGGACTCCTCTGAGTCCCCTTCCTTATTTGTGAGTCACCATACTAAACATATGGTTGATCTTCCTTCATTCCCAAGCTTTGAATGAGACTTTTTAGTTATTGATACTCCCATGGAAGAAGACCTCATATTGGACTTTGACTTTCTCAATAATTTTAATCAAAATATTGCTTGGAGGCAAGGGCTGATCACCTTTAATTCTGATCATAAGGACTATTACAATCCAAGTAATGACTTGTGTTCTACAAAATCATGTGCAGCTCTGGTTGGTGATTCTAGAACACCATCATTTCCATCTTATGTCCATATTACTTCCCTTAATTCCCATCATTCATTATGATCCTCTAGACATGAAGTCTTCAAAAAGATTCAAGATGCTGGAGAAGATGATTCTGTATCTTCACTTCATCTCTTCTTTGGGAATATGGGCCTTCCTCCTTCATCTTATCATTACTCCCTGGAGGAGTTGTGGGATGAATAGGAAGAGCCAGAAGAAGTAGAAACTGTGAGGAAGGATATTCCTTCTGTTTATCACCAATATTTGGCTGTATTCTCAAAGGTGAAAGCAGATAAACTTCCTCCTCACTGTGCCTGTGATCATCATATCGAACTGGAGGGTTCTCTACTTCCAGTTGGAGTGATCTACTCTTTATCAAACCAAGAGTCATAGACGCTCAGGGCCTAAATTTTAGAGAATGTAGAGAAGGGTTTAATCTGCATAAGCTGCTCCTTAACAGGAAAACCTGTCCTCTTTGTCAAAAAGAAGGATGGTGGCCTCTGTTTGTGTGTTGAGTACTGCAAACTCAATGCTGTGCCTAGGAAGAGCAAGTATCCTGTTCCTCCTACAAACCAACTTCTTACTCTCTTTAATAGTTCTTCTATCTTCTCCAAGATTGATTTTTGTGGTGCATATAACCTGCTCAGAATCAAGGAGGGTGATGAACATTTGACAGCTTTTAGACCTAAGTATGGCATCTATGAGTATTTGGTTATGCCATTTGGGCTCACCAATGCTCCTGCCTCTTTTTAAAATCTTGTAAATGATATTTTCTATGTTTTTCTTGATGTTTATGTTGTGGTTTATTTGGATGACATTATTTACATGTCCACTGTTCTTTCCATACCCAGAGCCAATAAATGTTTTGCTAAGGCCTCCAAGTGCCTATTTCATGTTTCTAGTGTGAGGTATTTTGGCTATATTGTTTCTTCTGAGGGCCTCGAGATGGACCAAGCAAAATTCCAGCAAATTCTCAATTGGCCACCTCCAAGAAACCTCAAGGATCTTCAATCATTCCTGTTATTTTTCAATTCCTACCACCATTTCATCAAGAATTATTCAAAGAAGATTAGTTAACTCATCAGTTTCCTCAAGAAAGATTCCTGTTTCCCCCTCAATGAGGAAGCTCTGAGTCAGTTCCATCAACTCAAATAGGCCTTCAAAACCGCTCCAATCCTTCTCTACCCACCATTTTGGAGACCAATGCATCCAATTATGCCTTGGGTGCTGTACTGAGTCAGGCTTCTGACTAAGGAAAACATCCCATTTCATTTGATAGCTGCAAGTGTATTCTGGCAGAGCTCAACTATGAGATTCATGACAAGGAACTCCTTGGCATAGTCTGGCCTCTCAAGTGCTGGAGGGGTTTTCTTCTTTCTCCCTCTTCCTGTTGTGAAGTTTTCACCAATCACTTCTTCTTGCAATACTTCATGTCATCAAAATTCCTTACTCGCCGTCAAGCCCACTGGGCTGAATTCCTTTCTGAATTACATTTTTCTATCACTTACCGCCCTGGCCGCCTGGCTACTCTTCTGGATGCCTTATCACATCAGGACAACATTTATCCAGAGAGGGGGGAGGATTTCATCAGCAATAATCCCATGCGCTTTCAGCAACTCATTAAGCCAGATGAAGTTCAATGCTCAAGATTTTTTGCATTCAAGGTGGAATGTTTTCAAATTTGATTGAATCCATTCAGAAGAAATTATGGCAAGGTTCTCAGTACAGATGTATCCTTCAAGAATTGGGAAAATTTGAATCTGTCAGGATTATTTTCTTGATTACTCTTCCTGTCAGCCTGTGACTCAAAACCAGAGCACAAGCATGAAAGCCAAATACCATAAATCAATGGTTTAGCCAAGATACCACCAAAGCATGGAGCTGAGCTAAATCCGCTCAAAAAGTATCAAAAGAAAGAGGAAACTCACCTCTTTCCAAATATACAAGTCCCATCATCATAGGGCAAAGAATAACAAAGTTATTCCTGCTCAAAGTTGTTGCTGAGCATAAACCTTAATTTTCACCTCTCATCTGAAATAAAGAGTAAGAGGCTTAACCCCATCAAATGGGTATTAAAAATGAAGCTATAAGTCAGGGATATCAAATGGTCCCAGCCAAACTGACCTAGCACCAGTATTACAAAAGTTATGGTCAAATTCAGGCCAAATAATGGTGAGTAAAATATTCACCTCCCATCTAATTTCTAGAGTTTTAGTGTGAGATACCTAGAGTGGGGTCTTTTTGGAAAGAGCACAATCAGGGCTATCTGATGGTTCCATTAATTTATCCATATCTCATCTAGAACAAAAGCTATAAGGAAAACAAGCCCAATACAGCTTTTTTCCTAAAACACGTACAAAAAATGTTGTACATGGGATAACTTGGGCATATTTAATGATACACCAGGGCAAATCTCGCGTCAATTGTCGGCAATTGACTTCCCGTTGCACCGCTGTCAGTATAAAATCTTGCTTTGGTCGCGTTAGTGTCACTTTATAGTCACTGGATTTAGTGGGTCACGTCACGTCAGCGTCAAGACAACGTCAATCGTCACATGTGTCACATGAGAATGTCACTCAAAGCCCAAACCCATTTCAACACTATTCACAATGTTCGGGTAATTTCACCTCATTGGCTTCCGCATCCCCACCTAATCCTCCCCGATGCTTCACATGCTTACGAGCCCGCACCGCCCTCCAGATGAGACTCCGACACTGCCCCCCCATCTCCGTCCACTCCCAAAATGCTCCTGACACCAATTATCCTTACGCTTGTGTAGTTCCCTCCCGACACTGCTTATCCTTACGCTTGTGTAGTGCCCTCCCGCCATGCTCCCGACACTGCTTATCCTTAGGACTGTGTAGTGCCCTCCCAACATCCTCCCAACACTGCTTACCATCCTTATGCTCGCGGAGTGCACTCCCGACACCACTTATTCTTACGCTTGTGTAGTGCCCTCCCAACACCACTTATCCTTACGCTTGTGTGGTGCCCTCCCGACATGCTCCCGACACCACTGATCCTTACGCTTGCGGAGTGCCTCTCAACATGCTCCCGACAGGACTTATCCTTATGCTTCCGTACTACATCCATAGTGTACGGTAGCTTGTTGGCGTACACGATGAACGCAATCGCCGAAATATGCTGAGTGGCCTTCTGTGCCAACAGGACCTAAGGGGAAATTGGTCAGTATATTCACAATGTTGTGGTTAGGGTTTAAATCATGAGACTCACAAATTAAAACCTAATAAGTGGACTATTTAAGACAAGAATTGTGTCTCCTGTTTCCCCGAAAAAACCATTTTATTTCATATGATTCAAATGGAACACTTTGCTTAGTCCTTACCTCATGAGTGTTGAATAGTTCAAAAGTTGACTTTAGTAGGTTTCTCACTAGTCAACTGTATTCAATGTCTCACAGGGAAGTGATTTCATTTGCATGATATGAAATAATTTGCAAAACATCGCCTCCTTCAATTTCCTGACAAATTGCATTTTGCAAATGCGATTATTTTACTTGCACCTTTTTCCTTCAATTTGGATCTTTTCATTCAAAAATTTTCAAACAAGTTATCAATCAACTCGTCACCATCTATTTGCTTAATAAACTACCTCTGCTATGGCCCAAACCCCGGGAAATTCACATGAATTCAATGAACGACCAACTTCAGCCCCAGAGAGTGGAAGTGAAATCTCTGATATCGCCAGTAGTCGTGAATCAGGCATTGAAGTAGAGAGCCAGTCTCATGAAGATAATCAAGATCCACCAGTTCTTCCAGAATGTGAGTATGCATCCATCTTGAATATTTCTAATCTCCCAAAACCTGATATTGTGTCATAGCCTTTATTTCAGGTCAGCCTCCAAGCTCTCAGAAACCAAATTTTAAAAGTTATGAGAAGGAAAAGACTGTTGAACCTTGTGCACTGATAGAAGATGATGGGCAAGATGATGTAATTTTCAGTGGGGAGGTGGAAATTATATCCAAGGAACAATTTGTCTCCAACATTGCTCAAACAATCCCAAGGCGCGAAAAAATCCAAAATGATAGTAAAATTCCTGATTATGTGCGTCAAAAGATTTCTGAAGCCATGAGCCTGCTCAAAATGGATTTGAACCATAAGTCCATTACTAATTCAAAACAAAGTTGATAAAAATAGCTGCTTACAATATATGGGCAGGTGTGGTGGTGGGAGAATCTCTACCTGAAGGATCTCGAGTCGTAATTGGATTTCCAGGCAAAGGATTAGGAAAAAGACCAAATATAAATGTGACCAAAAAAACAAACAAAAAACGCCGTACCTTTGAAGCCGCAAATGATTCTCGGGATCAAGGTTATGAAATTATCAATGTTGAAGGGGCCCATATTGATAATCAACCTCTGCATACTGAAACCCCCGAATACTCAATGAAACAATCCATGATGAAGCTCCACATACTGAAAGCCCCCAAATACCCAATGAACCAATGCATGATGCAACCCCTCCCGCCTCTCCTTGGAATATTCAAGCCTTTCAAGAAAGGGAAACAATTAAACATGATACAATGGGACGAGATATGACTGATATAGTTCCTGACCCTGAGCCCGAAGTGTCATCGTCTGCTAATTTTCAAGGAATATTTTATCCCACATGGAAGAGTTTGCAGGCATTTTGAATTATCATTCCAATATTACTCAACAATGTTGGAAAAGGGGGCTTGTTAATATCAATAGTATTTACAAAAATCGATGGGACAATTTACCAACAAAAGATGCTCATACGTTCCTGCCTGTTGGTATTAAGGTGATCAGTAACCGAGAGCTTAAAATGTTGGCCTGGCTGGAGGACCTTGATATGGCAGGTGAGTTTTATCTTTGTGCATGATACATGTTTATTGGCTGTTGACTGGTGATATAAATTTCAATATACAGGGTTAGATTTTTTTAAGCCAACCGAAACAGAAGCGTTTTTTGATCATAACATTTGGAATCTCAAATTGATGAAGGAATCAGCTAAACCTCCAGAGAATCTCCCAAAATCTGAACACTCCTTCTTCAAAATGGTTCAGAGCCTTCTTTACCCCGCCAATCCAGTTAAACATTTTTGGGCAAATGTTATGTTTGAATCCATTAGCTTAGTCTCATACGATGTGATTGCACCCAAACCATATGTTGCACCAACTTCAAATTCGACCAATCCTCTTGGACTCAAATGGGGGGCAGTTGAATACTGTTAAAGTTTCAGAAGCTAAGGTTGATATTTCATTAATATGCAGTAAACAATCAGAAAAGAGTGAGTAAGAAAAGTACCTAAGGTGGAAAGCAAGTTTGAGCTACAAGTGTAATGGAGAGCAACGACAACAGGCAAATGTAAGAGCAACTAATATTTAGACAATTATTTAAGAATGAAAGTGATGAAAGAAACAGAAAAGACAAATAAGGAAGGAAGTAATAATAAAGAGTAGAGAGATGATAAGTGAATGAATAACCAAAAATGTCCCCTCCTTTGTCGTTCAAGGAGATGCTTTATATCTTCAGGAGCATCGTAATTCCTAGGTCAAGAGTAGCTTGAGTAAGCCGTGGTATTACTGGGAACAAGGAGACTAGTGCACTTTTGGGATAGGAGTGCTCACATGATCTAAGACGCTTTGAGGCTATTAGATCAGATTCTTTCACATCCCCCCTCACTCCTATTCTCAAAATGCCCAGTGCTTCGAGAGACTTGAGTAGGCTTACCTTGTTGACGGATTTGGTGAGGAAATCTGCCAGCATTTCGGTGCTTGGTGCGTAACAAAGCTTGATGATTGACGACCGGATTACTTCTTTGACGAAATGTAGTTGAATGTCTACATGCTTCATTCTTTGCCCATTGAAGTTGCAGTCACCGTTGGCGGTGTTAATGCAACTCTGATTATCTTCCCAGACATTGATAGGCGCCTCTAACTTCAGAATTCTTGCCTCTTCAGACCACTGTTTCAGCCAAAGGAGTTCGGAAGTGAGGTCGCACAGAGCCTTGTACTCGGCTTCTGCAGTCGAAATAGATACCGAGGGTTGCTTCCTGGTCTTCCATAGTACTAGGCACCCATGGAACGTTGCTAGATAGCCCGTTATGGACCGTCTGGTGGACCAACAATTCCCCCAGTCTGCATCACTCCAGGCAGTGATGCCTTGGCTTCCTCCCCTCGGATACTCAAGGCAGATGTCCAGAGATCCTCTTAAATACCGTAGAACGTGCATGAAAGCCTGCCAATGCTTGAGCCCAGGATTCTCTAAGTATTGAGATAGGCAACTGACTGCAAACGACAGGTCAGGGCAAGTCGCAGTGCTTAGATAATTAATACTACCTATTGCACTACGGTAGTTAACCTTGAGGTTTCTGAGGGCGATCATTTCTTCCTCCGTCGCAGTACCCAACTGTTCGTTCGGTACCAGAGGGGTGGAGACTGTTCTACATTCACCCATACCGTACTGTTCAAGTAGCGATTCAGCAAAATGTTGCTGGTCCAGGCTTATTGAATCAGGGCCATGAGTTACTTTTACTCCGAGCATGAGATCAGCTGCGCCTAGATCCTTAATTTCAAACTTGAGAGCAATTTCCTTCTTGAAGTCCTCAACCTCTTCCCCGATGACAGCAATGTCATCAACGTGAATGTACAGCCATATAGGTCTGGGTTCCGATCGGTAGAACACACATGCATCAAGCACACATACAGAGAAATTGATGCTGATTAGATATTCCTTCAAGTGTTGGTACCAGACAAGTGGTGCCTGTTTCAGTCCGGAGATTGCCTTTTTCAATCGAAGGCAGTACTTTGTTTGGTCCAACGACAAACCTTGAGGAACATGAAGGTATACCTCCTCCTTCAGGGGTGCATTCAAGAATGCGCTCTTGATGTCGATTTGGTGGAACTTTAGGCTTTTGGCTGAAGCAAATGCAATCAGCATTCGCAACGAATTGAGGCGCCCGGTTGGGGCATAAGTCTTCTCAAAATCAATTCCTTGCGTTTGAGTGAAGCCCTGAGCACAAAGTCGAGCTTTGTACTCTGTCACTTTATTAGTGTGATCTCTTTTCATTCTAAATACCCACGTTGTTCCGACAAGCTTGTAGTGGTCTTGTCGTTCTGTTACCTCCCAAACTTTCAGGTTGCTCATTGACAGGAGCTCCTTATCGATGGCAACCATCCAGAAGTCTTTTTCAGGTGATAGTAGTGCACCTTTAAAAGAATGGGGTGTGACGTCCGCGGAGGAGAGCAGGGCATCTGCTCTCCTTGGGTATGGTAGTATGTTCAGATTGTTGATGTCTGATGACACCAAGGTAGGGTGTCGTGGTCCTATGACCTTAATGCAAGGGACAGTTGCTGGAGCAGTTACTGATCCAAGAGACTGAGATACTTCCTCATCAGCATGGACTTCATCTACCATGTCTGACGAGGAACGTTCTTCTAAACAGTCAACCCGGACTTCATCTACCAGCGTTGAACAGCTTTCGTCTCCTTGTTGTTCAACAAGATGGGCTTCATCTACCATCGTTGTGAAAACATCTAGATTCAGTGAACTGCTCTCAACAAACCCTTTTAGTTTTGGGAACTTACTCTCATCAAAATTCGCATGTTTGGTGACAATGATTTTGGCATCTGAGATTCGCAGAATGCGATAGGAAGTATTTTCGTTCTCATACCCCAATAGAATTCCTTCTGTACCTGCTGGTCCCAATTTCCAAGAGCAATGATTTCTTGCAGTAGAAATAAATGCAAGACATCCAAACGTCCTAAGACGTTTAACTCGAGGTGGTCGATTGGTCCAGAGCGAGTAAGGGGATCGATTCAACCTGGAAGGGGTTGGGACCAGGTTTGAGAGTAGAGTAGCAGTATTTACGGCTTCGGCCCAGTAAGGATTAGGCAAGTTTGATGAATTAAGTGGGCATCTCGCTTTTTCTAGGATTGTCCTATTTGCTCTCTCAGCATATCCATTATGCTGGGGTGTTTCGGGAGGAGAGAAAATGTGCATGAATCCATACTTCTCAGCAAGTTCCCTGAAGTTCTTGTTCATGAATTCGCCCCCTCTGTCTGACAAGACTCTTTTAATTTTTCGATCTTGTTGATTTTCCATGAAGGTCTTGACAATACAAAACTGATCGAATGCTTCAGACTTCTTCTTTAGAAACTTCACTATTTTGAAGGATGTCGCTTGGTCTACAATGGTGAGAATGTACTGACAACCAGATATTGAAGCAGGAACTACTGGTCCTATCAAATCCAGATGAATGCAGTCTAGAGGTTGAGCTGCACTGTCGAACTGATGATTGAACGGTTGTTTGTGAGACTTGTTGATTTCGCAAACTGAACAGGTGGTGGTTTCATAGGGAAGGCCTATGCGCTTGAGAACTAGTGTGCCTGGGTGCCCTAGCCTCCTATGCCACAAAGCTTGATCTTTTGTAGTAATGAGGGTGGTCGGCAACATGTAATCGATGTGCATTAGCTTGTTGAGTATTTTTCCTTTTAGAATTGTCTTGCCATTGCATTCAAGGGTAAATTTATCTTCTACTCGATGAACAGTGATATTCTTTTCAAACAGGGCGAGTAAGCTTATGAGATTACAGCTAAGTTTAGGAACGTACAGACAGTCCATCAATACTACAGGCTGATTGTTGCAAAATAATTCGACGCTACCAGTGCCAAGAGCCAAGAGTGAGCTTCTTGAGTCCCCTGTGGTGACAGTAAAAGGTGGAAGGCTATTTAGAGAGGTAAAGAAGGATTTTGAGTTGAACATGTGATGCGTAGCACCACAGTCTAAGATAACTTGATGAGTGCTGGTTTTTTCGTCTTCCAACGAGGTTACAAGTGCAGTAGCTGTCGAGAAATGAGTGGAAAGTTCGAAGGTCGCTTTGTGTGCGTTGATCATCAGGCGAATGTTATATTAGATCATGCCGTGGAATCAGTTCCTGCCTCATCGAACCGTGGAGTGGGTTTAATTATGATTGCGTTAAAACACATCGTTCGCTTCGAAGCTCAAAAGCAAGATCTCGATCGCATTTCATCAGCGTAGAATTGATGGAAACTTTGTGCTCAGTAAGCACTACTCAAAGGCTTCAAACATCAAAAATGCATTACAAACCGAGCATGCTGTTTTATATTTGCTTGGCATTTCTCCATGTTAATTCTCCGGCCCAACCTGTAATCAGATTCGATACCACCCAATCGTTCAATGGAGTGTACCGTCGCCAAAGAACTTGATCAACAAACGAACCGATGAGAATTTACTCTCATCAAGAGCAAAATGACAATGAGGTCGCCTAACCCCTCACGAGAACTACATTACGGTGGGGAAAATGTAGCTGGCCCCAGCTGTTGAAACTGTGGATTTTAAGGCGGGTTTGCGAGTTAGGCGTCTCAAGCGTACCGTCTTGTTTCCTATGCATTTCAAAATCAGGTCTTCTGACAATCGGCCACAAGCAAAGAGAAAAAAGGCCAATCTCTTAGTAGCTGGTCATTAATGTTTGCTTTGCAGTCATTCAAGATAGCTTTACAATGTTCAAACTTGAAGATGATTCTTCTTTTTGTTAAGCACTTGCATCATTGTAAGGTGCTACAGAGCTTTATTTTTGTATATTTAGTTGATGGTATTTATACAAGCTTTACATCGAGACAGTTGGGTTTGCTTTTTTAATGTCAAAATATGGTTCATTTCTCTGATTGATTTGTCTTGTATCTAAGAGTTTCATATGTGGTGTGTAAAGTGAGTGTAGGCTGTTCTCAGGTCATGCAGGTCCAGTATACAAAGAAAATGGACAGGCAGACTAAATTACTTGAAAGGTTAATTTGAAAATTGAATTTAAATAGTCCAGCTTTCAGGCAATACTTGGCTGGCTTCCATAAAATTAGCCAAGAAGTGTTCATCATTTTTGTCACTGATGCCTTTGATGCTCTGAGATCTTACATAGTACAATCATCTGAGTTATGTGGCTTACTTTTTTGAAAGAAGCCAAACTAATGTTAACAAATGGTCAACAACTTTTGGAAACTATACCAAAACTCATTTAAAATAAGACAAGAGTTCTTTACAATGAGACATCAGCACTTGAACACTTCCCAATTTCATTTTACAGCATGCCCAAACTCAGCTTAATGTCACAACCATAAATAATCACCCCCCAATGGGTGTTGTGGCAATTCTAGCCTGAACCCAGTTTATGGTCAATTGTCCATATAATATGTTTATGGCCAATTGTGCCCTCTTGGCCATATACTGCTTTCTTTGGTCTTATTGGCCAATTCTCCACCTCACCAACCCCCAGGCCATTATCCTTGTTTTTGGGCCATTTAGGCCCCCGGGCCGTAATCCATGGTCCGTCGGACCATTAGGCCCCTTTTGGCCCAAATCCAATGAGGCCAAGGGGGTAGCTCATCAGCCCCCAAGGTCAGGTGGGTCCCAAACCACAAGTGCGCCCACCTGAGCCAGTTTTGGCCCCCAAACCCAACCAACCCAGAAATGGCCAAAACACCTTAGGACCCAAATTTGGCCAAGAACCACAAGTGGCCACAATTCAGCCCATGGCCTCTGGAAACCATCAGAGGCCAACATCTCAGCTCTAAGAAAGGATTCCCCTCAAGTTCAGGGAAGAATTTTGCTTCCTCAATGCACCCCACACTCAAGGATCTAGGAGTGGTGCATATATGGTATAATATACCATTACACACCATTTTTGCTTAGTAATCCAACAGTTACATTTTCAGGACCAAATTATGTGATTCCAAATCAAGTCTTCTAATCCATTACCAATTTTGAAGGAGGATTTTCCAGCTGTTCAGTCTGGCAATTCCCTGGTGGCTACCAGAAGACCATTGGCAGACCCCAACCACCTGGCCCTTCAGGAGTTGGGTTGTCAATTCTCATTAGGAATAATCTAAGACCAATTTTCAGAGGTTATCAATCATTGCAATTATTTTCAAGGCATCAAATACTCAGCACCCCTTGGACAACTCAATTGGTCTATACAGGTAGTAATCAAGCATGCTGCATGACCTTGGCCCTTTTGGGCCAATTCATATTCCACTGTGGGAATTCAGTCACACAGTTAAATTCTCAAGATGGCCAGAACTGTATTGGCCCAATTCAGACAATGCAGCAAGGTGACTCACCTTCCAGGATCAGCCTTTCAGCTTTTCACATATACTGGACACCTTCCATCACCTGAGGATTTTTACCCCAGTTAATTAATATATTGGCTTTATTCTTATCCTTATTTTCTTTTCTTTTCTGAAAGTCAATACTGATAATCTTAAGTCAGTCACTTGCAGCTTTTCTTCTTTGCCTGTCAGTGGATATTGGCGGTCATATCCTTTACTAATTCCAATGTTCTCTCTGACAGGTTGAAACAGCAAATTGAGGATTAATTTGGTTGGCTCTTTGGCTTTTGGCTTTCTTTATCATCTTGGGCATTGTCTTCCATTTTCTCTTTTATCTTTTTGAATACTTGTCTTTACTCTTATCCTTGTTTAAAGAAATATAATCCTTTTTATTTCTTTATTCTTTTGGATCCCTCCAAGTGAGTTATTGATTCCTAAGTTCCAGGCCACTCTTGTTTTCCACAAGAGTCCCTGTGAAATGATATTAATCAACTTATAATTGCTTTTCATTCTGTTCATTCACTCATTTCATCGAAATTATGACTTTCTAATGCTTATGAACTTTATAATTCATCATAACCCCTCAATTTTCTCTCATTCATTTTTATTCTGAAAATTGAAAGCTGACCAAATTTTTTTGTTTTCTCTTCTAAATCTTATCTCAAATAATCAAATTTAATTCATTCATAATTCAGGCATAATATTAATCTTCATTTGATTTTCAAATTTTTCATCAAGTTATTCAGACATGTTCTTCACATCAAGATATTCATATTGGATTTATTCTTCAAGAATTTTGATTTTTAAAGATTAACGCACTTGATTTTGAATTGCCATAAATTGATATTGACCTCGGGAAAATTTATTGACCTGAAGATTTCATTCATTTTGCTGATTTTTCACATCAAGAATTTTGCAATAATTTGATTTTTCTTCAAGAGTTCATTTGATTGATTGATTGATTTTGCAAGAATTTATTTTGATTGATTCAACACATTGATTTGCTGACTTGAAGATTTTATTTTGATTTTTGATTGATTGATTGTCTTCAAGACACTGATTTGATTTTGACTTCAAGACTTCATTTGACATTTGATTAATTGTCATACCTGAATGTTTTCATTTGATTCATTGAATTTCGTGAAGATTTGATTGTTGATTTTTTGACTTAAAGAAAATTTTAATTCTTATTCATTTATTTTAAATTTTATTCCTGAAATCATGCCCATTCAACATTCACATCCTGCAAGACAGACCAGATCTCATGAAAGAGCTCAAGCTGTTCTTACTCCAACTCTAAGAGCTCCTCTTGATGGCACCCCAGTAGTTATCCAACTGAGGGCCTAATTAAATAGAGAACTCTTCAGGGAAGGAGCAGAACTGTAAGGTGTGGATATGAAACTTTGATTAAAAATCAAGTACTTTTCCTGTCCTCAAAATTTGTATAAGTTAAAAATCAATTAAAAATAGTAAGAAATATTATTTTTAAGAGAAAACATGCCAATTTTATTGCTTATAACTTTATTAGTATAAAACAATAATATTATGTAGATTTATTGTCTTACCAACAATAAAAATTTATCCAAAAATACTTTACAAGAGATATTTAAGGCTACAAAAGAAATTTCTTCAAGAGCAATTTCAATTGGAATTAATTGAGGAAAGAACTGCAAGAAATTAATTAAAGAACAAAGTCTTGAGAAAAATATTAAAGAGAACACACATCCAAAAGTGACCAGAGTGAATTTGGAAATGAAGTGACAAAGTTAACAGTGATGAAAGATGGTTTAATTCACTTTTGGGGTGGTTCAGGGGTAAAAATGATTCTAAGAGTTACAAACAATGATTATAATAATTTTTTCACGTGGTTAAGAGGTTTAAAAGGATTTAAAAAGGGTGGTTGGAATCTTTTATTGATTGGTTTAAAATTCTTTAAACTAATTATAAAAGGAGAAGATTCTAACATGAAGGGAAAAGTGGGGCAAAGAAGACATTCTTTTATAGCCATCAATTTTCTTACTCCAAAAGTAAAATTTACTATTGTCAGTCGTGAAAAAAAGTCTGAAAACAGAAAAGCCAATTATGGAATCATTGAACCCTGGTTTAGACCAAAAAAGGGCTGGTTTAAGTCACTTTTGGCCATTTTTAGCCATTTTAGACCCTTAAATGAGCCATTAGTATAGCAATACCTGGTCTAGAGCCTTCAAAACACGTCAGAATGTGTGTCAGAGGCGAAGCAACCAGTTAAAAATGTTTTTAATAACATTGGTTTAACTTAAGGGTAGTTTTAACCTCTTGGCAGCAGTTAAAACCACCGTGGTTGGTATCAAAACCTCATCATCAATTGAGTCACAGACCCTGTGACTCAATTTCAGGCCAAAAGTAATGAACTTTTGCATGGATTTTGACATCCCACGCCAGTCAGCAAGGATTTTGGGGGTCTGGCTCCCCCTTAGAGCTAGAGTTTCTTCCCCCCAATTTTAATCTTTCCAATTTATTTTTTTCCTCTAATTCCTCATCATGTATTATGCTTATAATTTACATATGTAATTCAATTGAATTGTACAGTAAAATACAGTAATAATTGATACCTCACATGTAAATCAAAGTTCAGTTATGTAATACACGCGCACATTTTAACATTTCAATTGAATTCAATTCCTCCTAGCTTCTAAGCTAAACACAATGCCTCCATTTTAATGCAAAATTTGATGGTTAAAACCACATGTGGTGTGAATTTAATTAGAGTTTTGAGGATTTTCAATTTTTGTATTGAAAATACTAAAAACTTAATTTAAGCTTATTTAGAGTTGAGTTACAAAAATTTCACTCAAAGGTGACACCACCTAATTTTTTATGAGGAATCAAATGGTGAAATAATTTTTATATGTTTATTTATTGGATAAAAAGTTAGAATATATTTTTATATAAAGTTTTACCCAATATATCTTAATTTCACAATTCTTATTAAAAATTCATTTTTACTTAATTGGTAAGAATTCATGCAGTTTTTCCACAGATCTGAAAGGATCTGGTACTCCTTGTACTGCAGGGCATTGTTGTATTCTCTTTGGCTGGCTTTGTATATTTCCACTGAGGCTTCTTGTGGCGGTGTCAGCTCTTTGTGAAGGTAAAATGGTATTATCAGAATCAGAATGACCTATTTTAGATGTTTGGAAGTCATCAACTGACCCTTTTCCTTCTGTACCTGGTTGGCTTCTGCCATAATCACCTCTATTACCTTTCTGGGAGGCCCTTGAGGGGTTATCTGAAGGGTATTACTTATGTCCAAGTTAATCAATTCAGAAGATATTGGCTCAGGTTGGTAATTTTGAGTCACAATAACAGTACTATTATGGTCTGAATTGAAAGTACTGGCAGGAATAATGCTGGTGACTCTTGAGGCTGTTTCAATGTTTTCTTGTCTTACTACATTTTCAGACACTAAAATTAATGGAAATTCCAATTAATTAAGCAAAAAAAAGGTTATTTCAAAAAAGAAATAAAAATAGAAGCCTCACTTATAATATGAAAAAAAATATTTTTTATGGATTTTTTGGATTATAAGTATTTTTTATATGTTTGTAAATTTTTTCAATATATAAGAAAAAGGTTTAAAAAGAGTAAAAGAAATGTGTCACAGGTAAAATATCATGGCTGGGCCCCCAAATGTAAGGTGTGGATATGAAACTTTGATTAAAAATCAAGTATTTTTCATGTCCTCAAAATATGTATAAGGTCAAAATCAATTAAAAATAGCAAGAAATATTATTTGTAAGAGAAAACGAGCCAATTTTATTGTTTATAAGCTTATTAGTATAAAGCAATAATACTATAAAGATTTATTGTTTTACCAACAATAAAAATGTATCCAAAAATACTCTACAAGAGATATTTAAGGCTACAAAAGAAATTTCTCAAAATAGCAATTTCAATTGGAATGAATTGAGCAGAGAACTGCAAGAAATTAATTAAAGAACAAGGTCTTTAAAAAGAATATTAAAGAGAAAAAATGCCCAAAAGTGACCAGAGTGAATTTGGAAACAAAGTGACAAAGTTTAAAGTGATGAAAGATGCTTTAACTCACTTTTGGGATGGTTCAGGGGTCAAAATGATTATAAGAGTTACAAGAAATGATTATAATGATTTTTCATGTGTTTAAAAGGTTTAAAATGATTTAAAAAGGGTGGTTGGAATCTTTTATTGATTGGTTCAACAGTGTTTAAGCTAATTATTAAAGGAAAAGATTCTAACATGAAGAGAAAAGTGGGGCAAAGAAGACATTCTTTTATAGCCATAAATTTGCTTGCTCCAAAAGTAAAATTTACTCTTTTCAGTCGTGAAAAAAAAGTCTGACAACAGAAAAGCCAATTATGGAATCATTGAACCCTGGTTTAGACCAAAAAAGGGCTGGTTTAAGTTATTTGTAGCCATTTTAGACCCTTAAATCAGCCATCACTATAGCAATACCTGGTCTAGAGCCTTCAAAACACGTCAGAATTTGTGTAAGAGGTGTAGAAACCAGTTAAGACTGTTTTTACTAACATTGTTTTGACTTAAGGGTAGTTTTACCCTCTTGGCAGAAGTTAAAACCACCCTTGTTGGTATCAAAACCCCATCATCAATTGAGCCACAGACCCTGTGACTCGATTTCAGGCCAAAAGTAATGAACTTTTGCATGGATTTTGACATCCCACGCCAGTCAGCAAGGATTTTGGGGGTCTGGCCCCCCCTTAGAGCTAGAGTTGCTTCCCCCCCAAATTTAATCTTTCCAATTTATTTTTTTCTTTAATTCCTCATCATGTATTATACTTATAATTTACATATGTAATTCAATTGAATTGTACAGTACAATACAGTAATAATTGATACCTCACATGTAAATTAAAGTTCACTTATGTAATACACGCGCACATTTTAACATTTCAATTGAATTCAATTCCTTCTAGCCTCTAAACTAAACACAATGCCTCAATTTTAATGCAAAATTTGATGGTTAACACCACATGTGGTGTGAATTAAATTAAAGTTTTGAGGATTTTCAATTTTTGTATTGAAAGTACTAAAAACTTAATTTAAGCTTATTTAGAGTTGAGTTACAAAAATTTCACTCAAAGGTGACACCACCTAATTTTTTATGAGGAATCAAATAGTAAAATAATTTTTATATGTTTATTTATTGGATAAAAAGTTAGAATATATTCTTATATAAAGTTTTACCCAATATATTTTAATTTCACAATTCTTATTAAAAATTCATCTTTACTTAATTGGTAAGAATTCATGCAGTTTTTCCACAGATCTGCAAGGATCTGGTACTCCTTGTACTGCAGGGCATTGTTGTCTGCTTTTTGGCTGGCTTTGTATATGTCCACTGAGGCTTCTTGTAGCGTGTCACAGGGGCTCTTCGAAGTGAAGAGGGCCTGGCACTCACTTATGGAGGGCTCAAAGATATGGTAAGAAGGAATACACTGAAGAGTGTTAAAGATAAATTGCTAAAAGAATAAATTTAAGAAAAGCAGAAACAAGAAATAAGAGTAAGAAAAAGAAGAGCCAACCACAAACAAGTCCAAGTCCACTGTTTCAACCTGTCAGAATGGAAAGAGAAGGGTTAATAAGGATATGGCCACCCAACTCATACTGTACAGGCGAAGAGAGAAAAGGCAAAGACTAACGTAAAATTAAATAATTATAATACCCATCTATAAGGATAAGAATAATTATAAAATAATAAATAAACTAAATTAATTAACTGGGGAAAAGTCCCCAGGGGGGAGAAAGAGGGGCTGGTATATGTGAGAATCACCAGCCCTGATCCAGAGGAAGAATTTTCATGAGAATAATTGATGATTGAATTGAGTCTGGCCAATACAGGTCCTGTACAGCTGTACACAACCTGTACAAGAGGTGTGGTGTATTTGAGTGATCATACAGTTCCATACTGGTGTATTGAAGCTGTATTGGGTGAATCCAACCCATACAGGTATAGACAGGCTGTATGCATGTTTCAGAATGAAGATTGCTGAAACTGAATGCTGATGCAGATAATGGATTTGCTGATTTGCGGTGTTTGAGTGGGTGTATGAATGAACCCCCTTACCCCTTATGGATGGTTGTTACAGTATCCCCCTCTTGAGACTGGTGGGCTCCCGAACACCATAATACCCTGCCACTGTTGAGTGGCATCTCATTATCCCCACATTTTTTCAAAAAAATTTCTTTTTAATTTTCTTTTCCTCTTGACCATTATCCTGAAAATCCTTCATTACTCCTTCCCTGTCAAATTCAATTGATTCCCCCTTTTTCCAAGTTTGAGTAAGTATTCCACTTCAAAAATATGCATTTCTTGTCTTCTGATTCAATCAACCATGCCCTTGGGATATATCCCAGAATAAGGACCACTGAGCTCTTGTGCTCAAAAAATGATTCCCAATGAGTATATGAAGTGTACTCATCGGGCAAGGCTTAATCCATTGATAAATTGAAAAAATTTCCTCCAAGGGGTCTTGTCTCCATTACCCATGGAAATGGCCTCAACAGCCCTCCAAAGTGTTTTTGGGCTGTGGCCTGTACCCCTGATGAATCTTGTCATTTCTTGATTTTTATGGCCTTTTGGGCCTTTTGGGTGTTTTGGTGAACTTAGGTATTTATATGATTTTTGGCCATATTTGGCCTTTTTATGCCTTTGGGGTCCTACGGTCCGTGGTCCGTGGGGGTTATTGGAGGCCCCCAGGACCAAAATGAAGCCCCTGGGCCCAAATTTTCTGGGGACCCAGGGTGACCAAGGGGCCCAGAAATGGCTCAATCATAGATATCACCCTACGTGGCCTGGACCCATTGATGGGGTCCAGGACCATCAAGATCATGGCCTCCCCAAAGTTGCAGGGGAGGCCCTGGGTGATGAGTTCAGCCCCAAAGGGGTATGACCCTTCACCTTAGAGGCTTTGAGGGGGGGCATAATTGAGTTATGGCCCCATTTCCTTGAGGTCAAATTCTTTTTTCTTGATATGGAGTGGATTGATTCTGACGTCTTGAATCTTTTGCTTGCATATTCTTCAGTTATGAGTTCCAAACTGACTGAACTCACTGAATCTTCTCCTTCTGCACTGCCACCGTCTGTTCTTCATGGTTCTGGCGTCTTCAGTCAATTGTCCTCCCTTTCCATGGCGTCTTCTGGCCATTTTGATCCCTCCCAAACATATGATGGGTTCAGAGCAGTTGAAGTTCTTGATCCTGCTTGTACTGAGTGTTTGGCCAAGGGTAAGGATTGCTTTCAACATTACAATCCTCAATCATCAAAATGCCACTTTTGCTTTGTTGGGAAGAAGCCATTCCGCCTTACCGGATCAAATTTGTCCCAGGTCAGGAGACACTTATGGAGCAGGAAAGATGGGCCTTATGGGCAGGAATTCCCTATTCTTGAGGAGCCTACGCCTGATGCAACTTCTGGATTTTGTCAATGTGAGTGATTTGCATATTTTGGTTGAATTGGTGCTGATATTTTGATGTAGTGACTGGTTCCAGGCAGAGGGATGTGGCCAGATGGACTCATATTGGAGGGTCCATTCCAACCGGTGGTAGGCCCATACACTACAGCTCAGAAATCCCAATCTCAAGGACCAATGCTGATGGAGTGGTGAAAGTAGTGAAGAAACTAAGAAGAATTGTTGATTCCCCAACAGATCCAGATGCTGAAGGAAGTGATGAGTTGGATGGTGAAGAAGTTCAAATTATTCCTCATTCAATTAGCCATCCGTCCAGCAATTCCTCTTCTCAACCTCTTGCCAACACCAGATTCCAAAGTCAAGTTATTCCCAGCACTCCAAGAACTTTCCAACCAATGCTTGCTTCCATTCCTACAACCCTTCCTCCTCCTTCACCAACTACTTCCCACACCACCAGGCCTGCCTTGAATCCAGCAGTAAGGCCATCACCAGTTCAACAGTCCAGAAACTCACCCATAAACACCTCCCGTCAACTCCAACCCATGGCCAGCTCCAGCAGAAGAAGAGATGGATTGTCCCCTCTGCCGTTTCCTGCTGCTCAGGTTTTTCAAAGAAGAGAATGTTGGCCTATCCGGGTTACCAGAGAAGATCCCAACGCGGCTAGTGAAAGTCAAGATGCTGTGGCCAGATTGTTCAGGAGGGTTGATACAAATAGCAGAGAGGTGATTATGTATGCCAATGACAGGACTATTCCAGGTACTGCTTCTGAAGAGATGGCTGCAAAATTTTCCTGGTATGAAGATGAGTTGATAAATGATTTCAAGATAACTTTTGATGATTTGGGTAGAGATAACTAGTTTTCCTTTTCCTTGTTTGTGTTTGGTTTGACTTCTATCCCCACTCTTATAAATACTAAAAAATGAAAAATAATGGAACCTCCCAATACATGATTTGGGAGGGGATGCTGCTGCTTCAAAGAAATAAAAGAAAGAAAATTATACAAGTAAATAAAGAAATAGAAATAAAGAATAAGAGAAAATGAGAGTAAAGAAAGAAATAAAGAAATATCCTGATGGTTGGTCCTTCCTGTGGTGAGCTGCTTGATTCTGGCCAAAAAGTGTCTGAAAAATGAAAACCAAGCATTTGATGCTTACTGTAAGATGTGACTATGAAACTGATGATAATATTACTATTAATCAACAGTACTATGTCTGTTCATATGAAATATAATAATAAGATATTATTATAACCACAATTAAATAATTAAAGAATTATTTCTTTCACGTGTTAAGCACTACTAGTGATTTTAACAGTGAGTAAGTAATTGTCTACAAGAATCAATTACAAGAAGAATTTAATAATAAAATTATTTTAATATATAATTATCTTTTGAAAGAATAATTATAAAGATAATCCTTGAAGAAAACTATTACTAGAGAAAAACTTTAAGAATTAAAGATAAATGACTCACTAATACTCCAAAGAGGTTATTGATAGATAAAAGTAGAGAAATTTGATGTAGAATTGTGGATTTAAGGGATCAATATGATTTATAGCAGGATTACAAAAATATACAGTTGGATTCTATGATTTCACGTCTTTCTGATTGATTCTGAAGGATTTAAAACACTTAAGAATAGTTTAACTAATACTTACTTGTTGGTAACAATGATATAAAATGATAATAAGATGATGATGATACGGAAAAAACAGCAATAAGAGGCTTCTTTTAAGTCAACAACAGCTCACAGAGGCGTGCCATGGAGTAAACTGAAAAACCAGTGAGTGAGAAAACAATAAACCTTTTTGGATTAATGATTGCATCATCTGTTGTCACGTAAGATTATCATAATTACTTAATTGATGCTTTTACGTGGCTACCAACCCCAATATGGTTAAGAATAAAAGGAGTAACATCTGTAAATCTTCTTTCATTCCAAAAAAATCATTGACTTCTCGAAGTTATCAATGTTCTTGCCAATTTCATCACAGGTTTTAATTACTGTGAATTTTTGAAGATTCAGAGTTTCACATAGAATGGTCAAAAATGGACTGTAAGTAAACCTTTTGATTTTACTAGTAAAACTGTAATTACTTTTGGTTGTACCATATATAATACAGTTATCCATTGGTCCTGAAAGTTTCAGAAGGATTCATTAACAATTGTATTTTTAATGAATTTTTGAAGTTTTTACCTCATTTCTACGTAGAATTGCAAATATCAGTGTTTCACTGGTTGCTATGAGGTAAATCAATGGATACAAGTCCAAAAAGGGTTTTAATTACTCTTTTGGGGTTTATCCATGGAAAGTCATTAAGAATTGACGTGGTTACAGGAGTCTAAGTAGCTCTTTACCTCCTTGGCACGTCAAAATAGCAGGTTATTTGCTATTTTCTTAAGATTTACAGTAGTTGTGACATGGTAACCAAGTTCCCAAAGAGGTTTAGTTTACCAATTGGGTCAAGATCAGCCATGGAACCAAGCTTTGGAGCTATCCACGCCTCTGAGTCCTCAGAAGTTGGGTACCCTGGCTCTCTTTGATGTCTTTTGTCCCCCTTGCCTATTTTTTACGTCAAAATAGTAATTTAAGCTTAAAGTGAGATATCCACTATGGGTGTACCAAAGGTCCATGTAAGAATACCATGATATTAAGTGCTCAAAACATGCATAACACTATTCTTAGTGTATATGTAACATGGGATTTCTCACTTTCCCATTATTTTGGCATGAAATTAAGAAAAACAAAAATTTTCACGGATCTTTTATGTGGTATTGATGATGTGGTATTGAAGTATTTTCCATATTACCACCTCAAAGAGTTAATTTGAGCTTATTCACTCTATGGAGCTACCCTAGGTGATATTTTGTGAAGAATCCAAATCTGGCCTTAAATCCATATATTTACTTACTCAATAAAAAGTTATTCATCTTTTCTGAAATCAAAAATGATGAATTTTGAATATATGAATGATTTATGAGTTATTTATAATTCAAAATTCCTTTTTAAGATAATTGTGGCCTAGTTGGGTATGTAAAATATACCTCAAGGCTCACATTCCCTCCCACCAAAAATAAAATTGTACCACAATTTTATTAGTGATAAAAGAATAAGGCCCCAAAGGGGGTTAATGTCCACTGTCCAACCTCTTTACATTACTCAGATCAAGTAATTTAAAGCACATTCATAGACATATTCAGGCTTGTGGCCTTCTTTCATGTCTAAATCTTCTTAAGAGGTTATCTGAGTCAGGTATTTCTGATTCTGCCATCCATTCATCTTCATGTACTGCATTTCTATATCTGACAAGATATTCTCTTTGATTTTTACCCCTAAGTCTCCTTTCTTTAATGACTTTCTTTATCTTTTTGTCTTCATTCTATTCCACAGGTGGTACAGTTAAAGAAGTTGGGTTTCTTAAAGGAAACAATTCTTTGTCAGCTGGTTGATAAGGCTTTATCAAGCTGACTGGAAATGTGGGGTGTTTATTTTCCAATTCACCACTCAATTCCACTTGAACTGCATTGGTTCCATGTAAAGCAACAATAACAAAAGGTCCTACATAAGAATCTTTAAGTTTCTTTGGGCCTTTGATATTATTAAAATTCAAGGTTGAAACTACAACTAAGTCCCCTACTTTGAAGTCTGGTATTTTATGACTCTTGTCCCACTTCTGTTTTGCATAATCAAAAGCATCATCCATACTTTGTTTTGCGTGGATTTTTACTTTATCAAGCATTATCTTGAAGCTGGAAGCTGTAGGATGAATGTCAATCAAGTCTTTCCTCAGTGTGTCTGCTGGGAGTCTTGGATTCCATCCTTTTTCTAACATAGCAGGAGTTTGTCCTGTGGAAGAATGGACTGATGTCTTGTATGCCAATTCTAGTGCAGGTGTCAGAGTGCACCAGTCATGGGTAAAGCCATCTGAGTCTTTGAATTCTAATCCATAAGCACAAAATCTCCTGATCATGTCTTCTAAAGTCTGAATCATCCTCTCTGCTAGCCCATCTGTTTGAGGGTGATATGCTGTAGAGAATGATAACTTAGTCCCAAACAATCTATGAAGATTGGTCCAAAGTGCAGATGTGAACATGGGATCTCTGTAGCTTATGATATTCTTAAATAATCCTGTATGAGAAATAACTCTACTCCATAAAAGAAGAGCTGTATCCATAGCAGTGTCATCTTTATGACATGGTAAGAATATGGGAGTTTTGCTATATCTGTCTACAATGACTAAACAAGCATTATAACTTCTGTCACCACTTGGAGGAAGTGCTGTGACCCAATCCATGTGAACAACTTCCCATGGGGATTTTGGTTCTTGAATATGGATCATAAGTCCAAATTTCTTGCCTGTACTCCTGTTTTCTTTTTGTCATCTGTCACAGGTACGGCAATATTCAATGGTTTCTTTTCTCCAAGATGGCCACCATGCACAGTTCTTCACTTTTTCAAGTGTTCTGTCTTCTGACAGGTGTCCAGAGTAGATACTATCATGACATTCATGAAGAATGGTATTGATAAGTAATCTACTGCACAATGTCATAACACAATAATGTTTTGTTCTGTGGTAAATTATTGCATCAAACAAGTGAAATCTTCCTTCAGAATAGGAATTTTTCCAAACTTCATCAAGTGCATTAACTAAAGATGTATCTTTGCAGTCTTTATTTAATAAAGAAGTCAAGAGATGGCAATTCTTGTCTTGTTTATAAGATTCTCTGACTTCCTCAAAGAATTCAGTTCCAATATCAGTTATGTTAGTTCCTTCAATTGGAATCTGTGGTTCAGCTTCCAAAGGTACATAAGCTGGGTTATCAGGAGTGTTGGCTAAAGCCCATCTACTAAGTCCATCAGCATTCTTGTGAATGTTTCCTGCTTTATGAACTATAGTCATGTTTCCTCTATATTCTTGAATAGCTATTTGCCATCTCAACATATGTCTGTTGGGAGTTTTCATGTTGAGAAGTGATTTTACTGCATTACAGTCAGTTATCACTTCAAAAACACTGCCATCAAGGTAATAGTGTAATTTCTCAAGTGCCCATACCAAACATAAGCACTCCATTTGGCTTGCACCATATCTGGCTTCTGTTGGTTTGATTTTCCTTGAGATATAACAAACTGGTCCTTCTGTAGGTTTGTCATCAATAATTTGGACTTGATGTAGGGCTGCCCCTAATCCATCTCCACATGCATCAATGTACAACTTAAAAGGAATATTCCAGTCAGGCATGAGGAGTAAAGGTGCTTCTGTAAGGTGTCTCTTTATCTTGTCATAAGCTTTAATTCTTTCCTGTGTAATCTCAAATACAGTCTGTTGATCACAGATTCTATAGAGTGATTTGGCTAGAATTGCAAAGTCTTTTAAATGTTGCCTATAGTAACTAGCAAATCCAACAAAAGACATCATTTCTTTTTTATTCTCGGGTATTGGCTTAAGCAGTACTTCTGCCACTTTATTTTTGTCAATACCCAAGCTTAAACCAGAAACAACATGTCCTAATGCTTTAAGTTCTTCAAAACCAAAGTTGCATTTCTTAAGTGAAATTTTCATATTCACTTCTGAAACTTTGTGAAGTACCCGTTCAAGTCTTTCAAGGTGCAAACACCATGAGTCAGAACATATGATAATATCATCAATATAAATGATAAGCCATCCCTCAGACAATTCTGTGGGCAAGCTGGTATTCATCATTCTTTGATAATGAGATGGAGCATTTTTAATGCCAAATGGCATTCTAAGATATTCAAAAATACCACAGTGAGTGATGATTCTAAGTAATTTCTTAGCTTTAGGCGTCAAAACATTTTGATGGAAGCCTTTCAATGCATCCATTGATGTTATATACTTGGCTTTGGATAATTGAGTCAAGGTTTCTTGGATTCTAGGTATTGGATACCTATCTGGAACTGTGTAGGTATTCAATGCTCTGAAGTCTCCAACCATTCTTGACTTATCATTATGCCAAGCAATGATAACAGGTGTTGTCACCTCAACTTCCTCATTATGGCCTACTTTCCTTAGTACACCAAGTTGAATTAACTCTTGGATATGTTTCTCCAAGGCTTCTCTAGCTCTAGGACTGGCTGGATAAGCTGGTCTTCTAAGTACTGGGGGATATGGTCTGTCAATATTAAGAGTAATATCAACTTCATGTCCTCTTATAGCACCTAATGGTTCATTATCAGAGGCAAATGTAGTATTGTATGTGTATAACATGTCAATAAGTTCATTCCTCATTTTTGGTGACAAAGATGGATTAATCTGTGCTTCAACAAGTTGATTAGACACAAATTCATCTTTATAAGTATCTTTGACAGAAGATACCACAGATATTTGTTTTGGCATATTGGAAAAAGCAAATTTTTGTCTTTTGTTATCCCCAATTGTGAAATATCTGTCTTTATGGTTATTGATGTCAATACCATAGATATTCAAGTAATCATTTCCAAGAATGATGTGCTGAGATGTGCAATTATCCATTACAACAATTTCAGTTTTCATCCTTACACTTCCTGCTGGGTGTGGGAATACAAGATTAGTGTCTAATATACCCAAGGGGTACATATTGTTACTGGCACTACTAAATTGTACACCTTCTATTGGTAACAGATGGTTCTTCCATCCAGGAAGTATAATTTGGAGATAATCTTTGCCCACACAAGTGCAAAATGCCCCTGTATCCAAATTTACTTTGGCTTCAATATCACTCATCAAGACTGATGTGATAAAGGATGCTCCAGCAGTATAACCCTTTCCTCTAGCAGGTTTTGTTTTACACATTCTGGCATCTTGGATATTGGTCAGGTTGCAGCAATCCTCACTGTACTGTGGCAAGTGGGTGTGGACTTCTGTGACTGTAAAGAAAGCTGTTATGTTTTCAATGGGATAGTCCTCTACTGGTGTATCTTCAGAGACTGCAGAATCTTGATCAGACTCTCCTTTCTCTTCAGTACACTGAATTTCTTCAGTGACTTGAACTTCATTGATTTTTGTCTTTTTTGTGCAAGTGTTGGCTAAATGTGAAGTGCTTCCACATTTATGACACTTTAAGACAGGTCTTTCTGGTCTCTTATCCTCTCTGGGAATCTTAGAGGTCATCTTGGATTCTGTTGGGATTTTAGACCAAGTTTTACCAATTCTTGTTCTGGTAATGATATCTTCCATAGCATTAATGTAGTCTTCTGTTGAACAAGGTTCTACACATCTGCTTTTGATAGCATGTTCCAATTCTCCTCCACACTTTCTTAATATTTTCATATTAATGATAGTGTCAGACATATCTGGTTGTAAAGTAGATAATCTATCTTTTTGCTTGAAGAACCAAGTAAGTGGTTTATCTTTCTCTGAGTTAAAAATGGCATTTTCAAAGGCATTTTCTATTTTAAACCTCCAAGAATTTTTGGCCCATTTTGTAATCATTTCAGATTTCCACCAAGACCAATCATGTTTACCATGATTGATCCTCATTTTGTAATACCATTTCTTTGCAGTTCTGGTAAACAAACAGTGTAATTTTCCCACTATTATTTCATCAGGTATATTAAAGTCTTCTTGCAACATATCAATAGTCCTGATGAATTCAATATGGTTATATTCTCCTTCACCAGAGAATGTTAGCCATTCTTCTATTTTGGGAATATCTTTTGCAGAGTAGGCATTTTCTCCCAAGAATGGGGTGAGACTTTCCTTAACAGAAATTCTTTCTTCAGTTAAAGGTGTAGAATTTCTTGCCATATGTGGTTCATGATTCTTATGAATTTGTTCCACACTTGCAATTATTTCATTCTTCAACTTCTGTCTTTCACTGTCACTTTTTGCTAAGTGTATAGCAAATTGATTGGTATTCTCAACTATTTTTAAGACTTGGTCTTGTAAAATTGTAAGTTGATTATTCACTTTAAAAATGGAGAATTCTTCCATCTAATCATGCTGAACTTGGCACATGTTTTCAATTCTTTTGCAAGAATTGGTAATTGAGTCAAGTCTGGCATGTGACACTTGATGCAATTCAATGTATGTTTTATCATTCTTCTTTAATTCAACTATATCTGATGCAATTTTAGTTAGCTTTCTATCAAGTTTACCAATTTCTACATTAATGCTAGTCTGTACACCAATTATTTGCGTGGAAAGTTTCTGTTCATCCTTTCCTGCTCCTTGGCTGTGAATTCCATAAGAGTCCTGGCCATATTGAAGACACTGTCCACGGCTGAAGGCTCCAATTTGGGGATCCTGTACCCTTGTGGGTAAGGTCTGTGCCAATTGGCTTTGCCTTGATGGTTCTTGGGACCTTTCTGCTTCTCCTGAGGTCCCATGGGCTTGTCCTTGGACACTTCTGGAGCTGGTTTGGAGCTGGTAGACGCCACTGGTGCTTCTGTTTCCAAAGCTGGAGTAATTTCCGACTCTTTCTTCTGGTCTATAGATAAAAGACTTTGGTTCTTCAACCAATTCTTTATCTTTTTGACCTTGTCTTTGAAAGACAGGGGGCTCCATCCTCCTAAGAGTTCCATGGTCTTCTCCTGACCCAGAAAGCTCTTGATGTGTAAGTAGGAGTTCATGGCCCCCTGCCAAAGGATTGGGCATATTTCCCACTCCTCTTCTTTGGCTGCTCTGAACCAATTTTTGTACTGGCATTGATATATTTCTATTGCTGCCACTTGAAAATGGTTCAACCCTGGAAATAATATAATGAATTAGTTCAGGCTCAGAATTCACATCAAAAACTGTTGGTACAGACCTTGGGGAATGGGGGGCAACTCTGGCATCCTCCAGATGTGTCTTTCTTGTGGAAGATTTGGCACTTCTGGATTTGGCCTTGCTTCTGCCTTGTCCACATCCATCTGGTTGGACTGAATAGTTGCTTCCATTTCTGGTATGCACCATTTTCACATCAATTTAAAGATAAAAGTGAAAATATAAGATAAAATACACACCTTTTGGTGGTAATTTAGCCTTTTCTGAGTTAAATAAGGTGCCTCTTTTAGCAATTTGCACCTCAATACTTTCTTCAGATTCTGCTTCTGAACATTCTAGACTAGTGATATATCTTTTACTGAGTCTGTTGCCAGCTGCACAGTATTTGATTAAAGACACTAGAGAAAGAAAATTATAAAAGAGAAAATTATTTTTTATACTGTTTAAAATATTTTTAAAGATTTTTTATAAGTTTTATATTTTTTAATATTAAAAAATTATTCTTTTGGAAGAAAAAAATTAAAATTCAAGATTTTGAATGAAAATTAATTCAGAGTAACTCAAAGAATAATTTTATAAGTTTTTGGATGTGAAAAAGCCACGTGTAAAAACAGTATAAAATTAAACCAAATTCCTCAATGAAAAAGATTTCCAAAACAATTTCAAAAATAAGAATTATTTTAACTTTAAAGTGAAAGAAAAAAAATTATTAAATTAATATATTTTAGAGCTTAAAAATGTATTAATTAAGGGTACAAGGTTCAAAAAAACACGGCAAGGCCCCCAAATGTAAGATGTGACTATGAAACTGATGATAATATTACTATTAATCAACAGTACTATGTCTGTTCTTATGAAATTTAATAATAAAATATTATTATAACCACAATTAAATAATTAAATAATTATTTTTTTCACGTGTTAAGCACTACTAGTGATTTTAACAGTGAGCAAGTAATTGTCTACAAGAATCAATTACAAGAAGAATTTAATAATAAAAACTTCTTTTATTAAAATAATAAAATTATTTTAATATATAATTATCTTTTGAAAGAATAATTATAAAGATAATCCTTGAAGAAAACTATTACTAGAGAAAAACTTTAAGAATTAAAGATAAATGACTCACTAATACTCCAAAGAACCTATTGATAGATAAAAGTAGAGAAATTTGACGTAGAATTGTGGATTTAAGGGATCAAAATGATTTATAGCAGGATTACAACAATATACAGTTAGATTCTATGATTTCACGTCTTCCTGATTGATTCTGAAAGATTTGAAACACTTAAGAATAGTTTAACTAATACTTACTTGTTGGTAACAATGATATAAAATGATAATAAGATGATGATGATACGGAAAAAACAGTAAGAAGAGGCTTCTTTTAAGTCAACAACAGCTCACAGAGGCGTGCCATGGAGTAAACTGAAAAAACAGTGAGTGAGAAAACAATAAACCTTTTTGGATTAATGATTGCATCATCTGTTGTCACATAAGATTATCATAATTACTTAATTGATGCTTTTACGTGGCTACCAACCCCAATATGCTTAAGAATAAAAGGAGTAACATCTGTAAATCTTCTTTCATTCCAAAATAATCATTGACTTCTCAAAGTTATCAATGTTATTGCCAATTTCATCACAGGTTTTAATTACTGTGAATTTTTGAAGATTCAGAGTTTCACGTAGAATGGTCAAAAATGGACTGTAGGTAAAACTTTTAATTTTATTAGTAAAACTGTAATTCTTTTTGGTTGTACCATAGATATTACAGTTCTCCATTGGTCCTGAAGGATTCAGAAGGATTCATTAAGGATTGTATTTTTAATGAATTTTTGAAGTTTTTACCTCATTTCTACGTAGAATTGCAAATATCAGTGTTTCACTGGTTGCTATGAGGTAAATCAATGGATACAAGTCCAAAAAGGGTTTTAATTACTCTTTTGGGGTTTATCCATGGAAAGTCATTAAGAATTGACGTGGTTACAGGAGTCTAAGTAGCTCTTTACCTCCTTGGCACGTCAAAATAGCAGGTTATTTGCTATTTTCTTAAGATTTACAGTAGTTGTGACATGGTAACCAAGTTCCCAAAGAGGTTTAGTTTACCAATTGGGTCAAGATCAGCCATGGAACCAAGCTTTGGAGCTATCCACGCCTCTGAGTCCTCAGAAGTTGGGTACCCTGGCTCTCTTTGATGTCTTTTGTCCCCCTTGCCTATTTTTTACGTCAAAATAGTAATTTAAGCTTCAAGTGAGATATCCACTATGGGTGTACCAAAAGTCCATGTAAGAATACCATGATATTAAGTGCTCAAAACATGCATAACACTATTCTTAGTGTATATGTAACATGGGATTTCTCACTTTCCCATTATTTTGGTGTGAAATTAAGAAAAAAAAAAATTTTCACGGATCTTTTATGTGGTATTGATGATGTGGTATTTAAGTATTTTCCATTTTACCACCTCAAAGAGTTAATTTGAGCTTATTCACTCTATGGAGCTACCCTAGGTGAATTTTAGTGTAGAATCCAAATCTGGCCTTAAATCCATATATTTACTTAGTCAATAAAAAGTTATTCATCTTTTCTGAAATCAAAAATGATGAATTTTGAATATATGCATGATTTATGAGTTATGTATAATTCAAAATTTCTTTTTAAGATAATTGTGGCCTATTTGGGTATGTAAAATATACCTCAAGGCTCACACTCACAGAGTAGCCAAAGTGATGTTTTACAAGAAGTAGAACCCTCAGGGATGCATACCAGTAGATGGAACTTACTTTCATAGCTTCCACTCCCCACCAAGCACCATAAAATTGAAAAAGATTGCCATGAATGACTTCTGAGATGAATTGCCATAAATGACTTCTGAAAAGAATTGCCGTAAATGACTTGAAGTAATGAATGTCTTGAATTATAATGATTGGCATAAATTGAAATGATAAATAAAAAGAAAGAAAGGAATATTTGGCCATATCTTGATAAGGTCCAAATCGGAGGGTATTGATGTTGTATGCTTCCTGAACCTATCCAAAGAATTGACAAGTGCTCACAAAGTGGCCAAGGTGATGCTTACAACAACATATGGGTAGAATACCCCCTTAAAGGTGCATGCCAGGAGAGGAACTTACTTTCATAACTTCTTCTCCCCACCAAGCACCATAAATCAAACTCTTGAGGTATTTGGACCAGGCTTGTCTGGATACAATGAATGGAAGTCCTTGACAAGATCTGGTGAGTTGGTAAGGTTTGAAGCTGGTTCCCAAGTGGTTCTTTCTGGGTCTTCACTGAATCCTTTCCACTCTACAAGATACCATAATTTACCTCTTTTGAGTTTTGAGTCCAGAACCTGAGCCACTTCCCATTCTTCTTGCTCCTCCACTAAAACTGGTGGTGGCAGCAATTGATGACAATTTGGGATAGTTGAATGCTTGACTGGTTTTAACAAGGACACATGGAATACAGGGTGAACTGTTTTCCATTGCTGAGGCAACTTGAGGTGATATGCATGGCTTCCAATCTTCTTCAGAACTTCAAAAGGTCCCAACCATCTTTCTGATAACTTCTTGGTGGGTCTTGTGGTCTTGATGTTCTTGGAAGCTAGCCATACTTTGTCCCCAGGTTGGAAATCAGGTGGAATTAATCTATTTCTATCTGCATACTTCTTGAATCTCCTTATTGCTGACTCTAATTCGTCTTTGACAACTTGCTGTACTGATTGGAGTTTTGTTGATAACTTTCCAGCAGGTGAGTCTTGAGAAATATGGATTGAGTCAAAACTGGGATTTCTTCCATAAATGGTGAAAAAAGGTGATTGCTTGGTTGATGAGTGTTCTGCATTATTATAGGCAAATTCAGCCAGAGGGAGCCAGGTGTACCAGTCATCTTGATGATAGCTGACATACATCTGAAGGTACTGTTCTAGTATCTGATTTACCCTCTCTGTCTGTCCATCTGTTTCAGGGTGAAAGGCAGTTGAAAGATCTCTTGATATCTTGAGCTGCTGACACAATTGAGTCCAAAATGATGAAACAAAAAAGGATCCTCTATCACTTACAATACTGACTGGAAGTCCATGCTTGGAAAATACATGACTAATGAAGATTTGAGCTAAATCCAGAGCAGTGATTGTTCCATAAGTTGGAATGAAGATTGCCATTTTTGAGAATCTGTCCACAACTACTAAAATTGAATCAAAGTTTTTTGACAGTGGCAATTGAGTGATGAAGTCCATTGATAATGAATTCCAAGGACCAGACGGAATTGAAAGAGGCTTGAGTAATCCAAACTTCTTGTGATGAATGTTCTTGTTTCTTGAACATTGCGGACATGAGGACACATAGTCCTTGATGAATTGATTCATGCCAGCCCAATAAAAATCCCTCTTGATGAGCTTGAGGGTCTTCTCCTGGCCAGGATGACCAGCCAATGGTGAGTCATGACGCTTTTGAAGAATATTGAGTTGAAGTTCTTCATTGCTTGGGATTACCACTCTATCGCTGAATAATAATAACTTGGCTTGAGGTTCAAGAGAATAATCTGGAACTGATTCACCTCTTGCTAGTTGCTTGAGTATTTCTTTATAGTCTTTGTCTTGCCATACTTCTTTTTGAATCTTGTCCACTAAATCTGAGAGAATTTCCACTTTGATTGAGAAGAATCTTGACTCTTGAATTCCATCTTTCTTAAGTACTTGATGAAAATTTTGAGGGTTCTTGCTGATGAAGTCCACCCCCCTCTCTGGGTACACGTCATCCTGACGTGACAAGGCATCTGGTAAAGTGGCCAGCCTGCCTGGGCAGTAAGTGATAGTGAAATGAAATTCTGAGAGAAATTCAGCCCAACGGGCCTGACGACGAGTAAGAACTTTGGAAGACATGAAATACTGCAAGGAAGAGTGGTCTGTCAAGACCTCAAAAGGATTGGAAAGAGAAAGAAGAAATGCCCTCCAGCCCTTGAGAGCCCAAACTATGCCAAGGAGTTCCTTGTCATGAATTTCATAGTTGAGTTCAGCTGGTAAGAGTTTGCGACTATCAAATGCAATGGGATGCTTTCCAGAGTCATTCACCTGACTCAGTACAGTGCCCAATGCATAATCAGAAGCATCAGTCTCTACAATAGTAGGTAGAGATGGATTGAAATAGGATAAGATAGGAGCAGAGGTGAAAGCTTCTTTGAGTGCTTGAAACTGACAAAGAGCTTCCTCATTGAAGATGAAAGGAGAATATTTTTTGAGAAGGGAAGTGAGAGAAGTGATTTTTTTGGAATAATTTTTAATGAAACAACGATAAAAATTGGCAAAGCCAAAAAAAGATTGAAGGGCCTTGATGTTTTTGGGCTGAGGCCAATTGAGGATTTGCTGAACTTTTGAAGAATCCATCTTGAGGCCATCAATTGAAACAACATAGCCCAAGTATTCCACACTTGAGGCATGGAATACACACTTGGAGGCTCTGGAAAACAGATTATTGTCCCTCAGTCTTTGGAGGACAGAGGCCACATGTTTGACATGTTCCTCCTCAGAACTGGAAAAGACCATAATATCATCTAAATAAACCACAAAAAACACATCCAAAAAATCTGCAAAGATATCATTTACTAGATTTTGGAAAGAAGCAGGACAATTGGTCAAACCAAATGGCATGACCAAATACTCATAACTACAATATTTGGTTCTAAAGGCAGTTAAGTGCTCATCCCCCTCTTTAATTCTCAGAAGGTTATATGCACCACACAAATCTATCTTGGAGAAGATAGTGGAACCGTTGAATATGGTAAGGAGCTGGTTCATAGGAGGAACAGGGTATCTGTTCTTCCTAGTGACAGAATTGAGTTTGCGGTAGTCAACACACAAACAGAGACCTCCATCCTTTTTCTTGACAAAAAGGACAGTGCTCCTGTTGAAGAGGAGCTTGGTCTAATGAAACCTTTCTCTACATTCTCTGAAATGTAGGCCCGCAGTGTTTCTGACTCTTGATTTGATAATGAGTAGATAACACCAATTGGAGGTAGAAGACCCTCCAATTCGATATGGTGATCACAGGCGCGGTGTGGAGGAAGTTTCTCTGCTTTCACCTTGGAGAATACATCCAAATATTGGTGATAAGCAGGAGGAACAACCTTCAACACAGTTTCAATTTCTTCCGGCTCTTCCTCCTCATCCCACTGCTCCTCCAGGGATGCATGAAAAGATAAGGGAGGAAGGTCCATATCCCCTTGAAAGAGATGAAGTGAAGATATGGCAACATCTTCTCCAACATTCTTTATCTCTTTGAAGACTTCATCTCTTAATGGAAGTAATGACTGAGAGGGAATAATGGAAGGGATATGAACAGAAGAAGGAAGGGAAGGTGTCTTAAGTTCACCAACCAGAGCAACACTGTTGACAGCAGTGGCTAAGTCATTACTAGTAGAAGGAATAATACCACTAGAATCCTTATGACTAGAATCATAGGTGATCAATGCATTTTTCCAATCAATAATGGGATTAAAATGGTAAAGGAAATCATAGCCCAATATCAGGTCTTCTCCCTTGGGTGAATCTATGATAAAGAAGTCCCATTAAAAGCTTGGGAAGGAAGGCAAGTCAACTACCCACTTGGTATAATGGGTGATGAACAAGGTAGGGGATTCATTAGAATCCAAGATGAAAAGAAGAATCTTTTCAGGGAGCTCTGACAGAGTCAATGAGTACTTGAGAACAAAATTCTTTGCAATAAAAGAGTTTGTGGCACCAGAATCAATGAGAATACTATAAAAAATGTCAGAGACAGAAGAGAAAATAAGAAATTTTAAAGATTTCTTGACACTAGTATTCAGAGTGCACAATTGTGCTCTTGAAGGAACTAAGTGAGAACCATTGGACACATCATTATTCCCACTCGGGCTTTTCCCTGCTGGCTAGGAAAGCCTCTTGATGATGACCCAGGCTTGTTCTGAGGTCTCTTGAAGCATTTTTCAATGGGGTGCTTTCCACCACAATAAGTACACAACCCCTCTTTAATCCTCCTCTCCTTTTCAGAACCGATTAATTTATTGTCCTTATTGAGGAGAGCAGCATGGGGCTTGTCCTTTGAAGCTTGAAATTTCTTGCCCTTCTTGTTCTTATTCTGGTGAGACCTCTTTGAAGATGAGTTTTGGGGAGGCCTAGATTGATTGGATCCAATGACTGGAGGCTTCTTTTCTTGATTGCCACCCTTTTCATTTTGCCTCTCATGATATCTTGTGTCTAATTCTAAGGTGACATCCATAAGTTCTTGAAGAGTATCAAAAGTTCCGGGGTGAGAAGCCAACTGATCCAATAGTCTTGATGCCAATCCTCTTCTGTAAACATGGATATAAGCTCTTTCCCCCCAATCTCCAATTCTTGACATTAAGCTTCTGAAATCTGCAATGTACAAGGAAACATGACCACTTTCCTTCATCCTCAAATTGTCCAACTCTTCTTCAGCTTTCCTGACTTCATTGGGGTCACCAAACAGAGTGAATAATTGAGATTCAAATAATGGCCAATTATTGAGGAGGTAGGAAGGGTCTTCATTGGAAATATTTGAGAGATAGGGTTCAATCCACTTTCCAGCTCTACCAGTGAGAAAAGAAGTTGAGTAAAGAACTTTCTTCCTGTCAGAGAAGAAATTTTCTGGATAATTATGGAAGATTAATTGACAGGATTGGATAAATCCTCTCAATTTATGAGCTTGAGTACCATCAAAAGAATCAGGTGCCTTCATGGATGGAGTCTTGAAAGCAGGGGCTTTGGAATTGTCCCTGGGAGCAACTGCTTGAGTGAGTTGCCCCATGAATTCAGTCATCTGCTCCATCATCTTGAGGAGACTTGGATCAGTTTGAGAGACAAGAGGTTGACTAGAAAGGGCTAGATTAGAGCCCTGAGGCACCTCTGGAGCATTTGCCAAGGCATCTGCCACTTCAGTTTCCCCAGAATCTTCCCCCTCTTCATCTTCAACTTCCCCTTGTCTTGCTCTTGCACCTTCAGACATGCCAGGGTAGCCACCAAAAAGTCCAGAGAAAGATCGTGATCTTCTAGATTTCATTCCACCTCTTCTTGAGGGTGCTGCTCCTTCCATTGGTGGTCCTCTGTGCAAATTTGCACTCAGTTGATGAACTGATGGTGTGCGGTCAAGAGGAGCCCTTGCTGTAGGAGTGAGAACAGCTTGAATTCTTTGGGATCTAGTATTTTTGGCTGGGGGACTATGCTGAACTGGCATTTTGAATAAAATGAAATAAAACTTGATGATACTTTGAAAAAAATAAGGCTTGACCAAAACAATCAAATGAGAATCTTGATGAACTTGGGAAATCAATCAATAATCTTGAAGTGAATCAATATGAATAAATCTTGAAGAGTGAATATGACAAAGTCAAATTCTAATGAATAATCAATTTCAATCAATAAGTCAAATCAAGTAAATCAAGTCAATTCAAAATCAAATCAATTAAGCCTTGAGGAATTCAATCAATATCTTCAAAAATCAATTCAATTTTCTTGAGGGATCAAATTCAAATCAATGAATCAAATCAAATCTTGAGGATAAATCAGCTATCTTGAGGAATCAAATCAAGTCAATCAATCAAATCAAATTCTTGAGGTGAAATAAATGTCTTGAGGAATCAATCAATAAATTTGAGAAATTTCAAAACCAAAATCACTGAATACCCCAAATCAATAAAATCCCTAAATGATGAATCAATTAACCCAAATAATTCCACTCAAATAACCTGATAAAAACCTGAATTCAGACAACAAGAGAAATGAGAATGATAAAGAATAAAGTGAAATGGTCAGCAGAATTTTTGAAATGAGAAAAAGAATCAATTTTCATTTTGAATGAAATGAATGAGATGAAAATTGATGAGAGAGAAAAAATCATAAAAAATCATAAAAATCATAAAATCATGAAAAGGTCATAATTGAAGAATGAGAGAAATGAATAAAATGAATGAAAGAAAGAATCAAATATGAGTTAATTAATTTAATGTCACAGGGGCTCTTCGAAGTGAAGAGGGCCTGGCACTCAGTAAACTGGGACTCACTTATGGAGGGCTCAAAGATATGGTAAGAAGGAATACACTGAAGAGTGCTAAAGATAAATTGCTAAAAGAATAAATATAAGAAAAGCAGCAACAAGAAATAAGAGTAAGAAAAAGAAGAGCCAACCACAAAAAAGTCCAAGTCCACTGTTTCAACCTGTCAGAATGGAAAGAGAAGGGTTAATAAGGATATGGCCACCCAACTCATACTGTACAGGCGAAGAGAGAAAAGGCAAAGACTAACTTAAAATTAAATAATTATAATACCCATCTATAAGGATAAGAATAATTATAAAATAATAAGTAAACTAAATTAATTAACTGGGGAAAAGTCCCCAGGGGGGAGAAAGAGGGGCTGGTATATGTGAGAATCACCAGCCCTGATCCAGAGGAAGAATTTTCATGAGAATAATTGATGATTGAATTGAGTCTGGCCAATACAGGTCCTGTACCGCTGTACACAACCTGTACAAGAGGTGTGGTGTATTTGAGTGATCATACAGTTCCATACTGGTGTATTGAAGCTGTATTGGGTGAATCCAACCTGTACAGGTATAGACAGGCTGTATTGATGTACCAAGCTGTATGCATGTTTCAGAATGAAGATTGCTGAAACTGAATGCTGATGCAGATACTGCATTGGCTGATTTGGGGTGTTTGAGTGGGTGTATGAATGAATACCCTTACCCCTGATGGATGGTTGTTACATGGAGGTGTCAGCTCTTTGTGAAGGTAAAATGGTATTATCAGCATCAGAATGACCTATTTTAGATGTTTGGAAATCATCAACTGACCCTTTTCCTTCTGTACCTTGTTGGCTTCTGCCATAATCACGTCTATTACCTTTCTGGGAGGCCCTTGAGGGGTTATCTGAAGGGTATTACTTATGTCCAAGTTAATCAATTCAGAAGATATTGGCTCAGGTTGGTAATTTTGAGTCACAATAACAGTACTATTATGGTCTGAATTAAAAGTACTGGCAGGAATAATGCTGGTGACTCTTGAGGCTGTTTCAATGTTTTCTTGTCTTACTACATTTTCAGACACTAAAATTAATGGAAATGCCAATTAATTAAGCAAAAAAACAGTTATTTCAAAAAAGAAATAAAAATAGAAGCCTCACTTATAATATGAAAAAAAATATTTTTTATGGATTTTTTGGATTATAAGTATTTTTTATATGTTTGTAAATTTTTTCAATATATAAGAAAAAGGTTTAAAAAGAGTAAAAAAATATGTAACAGGTAAAACATCATGGCTGGGCCCCCAAATCTAAGGTGTAGATATGAAACTTTGATTAAAAATCAAGTATTTTTCATGTCCTCAAAATATGTATAAGGTAAAAATCAATTAAAAATAGCAAGAAATATTATTTTTAAGAGAAAATGAGCCAATTTTATTGTTTATAATCTTATTATTATAAAGCAATAATACTATAAAGATTTGTTGTTTTACCAACAATAAAAATGTATCCAAAAATACTCTACAAGAGATATTTAAGGCTACAAAAGAAATTTCTCAAAATAGCAATTTCAATTGGAATGAATTGAGCAAAGAACTGCAAGAAATTAATTAAAGAACAAGGTCTTTAAAAAGAATATTAAAGAGAAAACATGCCCAAAATTGACCAGAGTGAATTTGGAAACAAAGTGACAAAGCTTAAAGTGATGAAAGATGCTTTAATTCACTTTTGGGGTGGTTCAGGGTAAAAATGATTATAATGATTTTTCATGTATTTAAAAGGTTTAAAATGATTTAAAAAGGGTGGTTGGAATCTTTTATTGATTGGTTCAACAGTGTTTAAACTAATTATAAAAGGAAAAGATTCTAACATGAAGAGAAAAGTGGGGCAAAGAGGACATTCTTTTATAGCCATCAATTTGCTTGCTCCAAAAGTAAAATTTACTCTTTTCAGGCGTGAAGAAAATTCTGACAACAGAAAAGCCAATTATGGAATCATTGAACCCTGGTTTAGACCAAAAAAGGGCTGGTTTAAGTCATTTGTAGCCATTTTAGACCCTTAAATCAGCCATCACTATAGCAATACCTGGTCTAGAGCTTTCAAAACACGTCAGAATGTGTGTAAGAGGCGTAGAAACCAGTTAAAACTGTTTTTACTAACATTGTTTTAACTTAAGGTTAGTTTTAACCTCTTGGCAGCCGTTAAAACCACCCTGGTTGGTATCAAAACCTCATCATCAATTGAGTTACAGACCCTGTGACTCATTTCCCGGCCAAAAGTCATGAATATTTGCGTGTATTTTAACATCCCACGCCAGTCAGCAAGGAATTAAGGGGTCTGGCTCCGCCTTAGAGCTAGAGCTCCTTTTCCCCCCAATTTTAATTTTTCCATTTTTTTTTATTCTTTCCTTCAATTCCTGATCATGTATTATACTTATAATTTACATATGTAATTCAATTGAATTTTACAGCACAATAGAGTAATAATTGATACCTCATATTTAAATCAAAGTTCACTTATCTAATACATGCGCACATTTTGACATTTCAATTGAATTCAATTGAAAATACTTCAATTCCTCATAACTTCTAAACTAAACACAACACCTCAATTTTAACACAGAATTTGATGGTTAACACCACATGTGGTGTGAATTAAATTGAAGTTTTGAGGATTTTCAATTTTTGTATTGAAAATACTAAAAACTTAATTTAAGCTTATTTAGAGTTGAGTTACAAAAATTTCACTCAGAGGTGACCCCACCTAATTTTTTATGAGGAATCAAATGGTGAAATAATTTTTATATGTTTATTTATTGGATAAAAAGTTAGAATATATTCTTATATAAATTTTTACCAAATATATTTTAATTTCACAACTTTTATTAACAATTCATTTTTGCTTAATTTTTACAAGTAAAAATATAATTTCATAATTTCAAATTTTGTTGTAATTTTATTTTTAAATTATAATTAAATTTTGGTGTTTAAATATAAATTTGTATTTGTATTTCAATTCTTATTTTGATAATATAAATAAATTTATTTTATTTATATTTGTGTCTTAATTTATCTTTTGTGGTCTTTTGGGTGTATGAAAATACCCCAAAGGCTCACATTCCCTCCCCCTAAAGGAGGAATATTACCTTGTAATATTGTTATTTCTAGTGTGTCTGAACCTTCTGAGAAGTTTAGTAGCTTCAGGTATGTCTTTTTCTGGCAACCATTAATCTTCACAAGTTGGGTCACTGTACCTAACAAGGCATTCCCTTACTTTCTTGGTTTTCAACTTTCTTTCGTTGAGAACTTTGGTAATTTTCTTACTACCAGATTACTCAATAGGAGGTATAACTTGGGGACCTTTATTCCTTAAGGGGAATTTTTCAGTATCACTAGATTTATATGCCTTCATCAAGCTGAATGGAAATGCAGGATGCTTATTGCTAAGTTCTTCAGATAACTCTACTTCAACAGAATTTTCTCCACGAAGGGACTTAATAACAAAAGTTCCTGCAAAGGAGTCTTTCAGCTTTTTAAATCCTCTGATGTTATTGAAGTTATTGGTGGATACAAGAACTAAGTCCCCCACTTTGAAATCTGTAGTTGCATGTGATTTATCCCATTTGTCATTAGCATATGCAAAAGAGTTCTCTATGCACCTTACTGCATGCTTCCTAGCTTTGTCTAGAAGTCCTTTGAAGCTAGCAGCTGTGAGATGTATTTCAATAAAATCTTTTCTCAAGGAATCTTGGGGTAATTTCGGGTTCCATCCTTTTTCTAGGATAGCAGGAGTTTGATTGGTACAGGCATGGCTTGATGCTTTATATGCTAATTACAGTGCTGGCAACAGAGTACACCAATCATGGGTAAATCCATCACAATCTTTGTATTCAAGGTCATATGCACAAAATCTTCCTACCATGTCCTCTAAGGTTTGGATCATCCTTTCAGCTAGACCATCAGTTTGTGGGTGGTAGGCTGTAGATAAAGACAGCTTAGTGCCAAATAATTGGTGAAGATTTGTCCATAGTGCTGAAGTGGATTTGGGATCCCTATCACTAATGATATTTGTGAATATTCCAGTCCAAGACATTACTCTATTCCATATAAAAAGAGCTGTATCCATGGCTTTATCATCCTTGTGACATGGTAAAAAGATTGGAGTTTTAGTGAATCTGTCCACAATTACTAGGCAAGCATTATAGCTTCTTTCACCTCCTGGTGGTAGTCCAGTTACACAATCCATATGAACAATTTCCCAAGGTCTGCCTGGTTCTTCAATTTTTATCATATTTCCAAGTCTCTTGCCAGTGGATTTATTTGCCTTTTGGCATCTGTCGCAGGTTTTTCAATACTCTGCAACATCTTTCTGCCACATTGCCCACCATTTGCAGGTCTTTACTTTCTCTTTTGTTCTGTCTTCAGACAGATGTCCTGAAAAGGGGCTATCATGGCATTCTTTTAGTACAAGATTAATTAATGACCTGTCCACAACTGTCATGACACATGTGTGCTTGGTCCTGTGGTCAATTATACCATCCAGTAGGTGAAATCTTCCTTCATAATAAGATTTTTTCCATACTTCATCCAAGGCATTTATTAGAGAGTTGTCTTTACAGTCTTTGTTAAGTAATTGGCATAAGGTGCTACAATTCTTATCTTAAGTGTAACTATTTCTGACTTCTTCAAAGAAGGTGGTGTTCAAGTCTGTAACACTTATTCCTTCTATTGGGATTTGTGGTGAAGCTTCTTCTGGAACATAAGTAGGATTATCAATATTATTTGGTAATGGCCATCTGCTTAGTCTATCTGAATTCTTATCAATATTCCCATCCTTATGAACAATAGTCATATTGCCTCTGTATTCTTCTATGGCTATTTGCCATCTGAGCATATGTCTATTGGGTGTTTTCATGTTTGAAAGTGATTTGAAAGCTTTACAATCTGTTATCACCTCAAAAACACATCCCTACAAGAATTAGTTTAATTTTTCCAAGGCCCAGACAAGGCATAGACATTCCATTTGACTTGCCCCATATCTGGCTTCAGTTGGTTTGATTTGCCTGGATATGAAACATATGGGTCCTTCTACAGGTTTGTCATTTATGATCTGAACTTGGTGAGGTGCAGCACCCAGCCCATCCCCTGATGCATCAATATACAATTTAAAAGGAAATTTAAATTCTGGCATCAGTAAGAGTGGAGCAGTAGTCAAGGCTTCTCTTAGAGACCCAAAGGCTTTGACTCTGTCAAAAGTCATTTCAAATACTGTGTCTTTGTCACACAATTTATAAAGTGGTCTTGCTATGGATGCAAAATCTTTCAATGTGTTTCCTGTAATATCCTTCAAAACCTAGGAATGACTGAATTTCCTTTTTGTTCTGAGGCATGGGTTTTAGCAATACTGCTACAACTTTGTTTTTGTCAATTCCAAGGGACAAACCAGATACAACATGTCCTAGTGCTTTAAGTTCTTTAAATCCAAAATGGCATTTCTTCAAGGAGATTTTCATGTTTACTGATTGAATTTTTGTCAAACCTCTGGACAATCTGTACATGTGCTCTTCCCAAGTCTTGGAACAGACAAGAATGTCATCAATGTAAATGTGAGCCTTGAGGTATATTTTACATACCCAAATAGGCCACAATTATCTTAAAAAGAAATTTTGAATTATGCATAACTCATAAGTCCTGCATATATCCAAAATTCATCATTTTTGATTTCAGAAAAGATTAATAACGTTTTATTGAGTAAGTAAATCCATGGATTTAAGGCCAGATTTGGATTCTACACTAAAATTCACCTAGGGTAGCTCCATAGGGTGAATAAGCTCAAATTAACTCTTTGAGGTGGTAAAATGGAAAATACTTCAATCATCAATACCACATAAAAGATCCGTGAAAATTTTTGTTTTTCTTAATTTCACGCCAAAATAATGGGAAAGTGAGAAATCCTATGTTACATATACACTGAGAATAGTGTTATGCATGTTTTGAGCACTTAATATAATGGTATTCTTACATGGACTTTTGGTACACCCATAGTGGATATCTCACTTGAAGCTTAAATTACTATTTTGACGTGAAAAATAGGCAAGGGGGACAAAAGACATCAAAGAGAGCCAGGGTACCCACCTTCTGAGGCCTCAGAGGCATGGACAGCTCGAAAGCTTGGATCAATGGCTGATCTTGGCCTAATTGGTAAACTAAAACCTTTTGGGAACTTGGTTACCATGTTACAACTACAGTAGAATTTAAGAAAATAGCAAATAACCTGCTATTTTGACGTGCCAAGGAGGTAAAGAGCTACTTAGACTCCTGTAACCATGTCAATTCTTAATGACTTTCCATAAATAAGCCCCAAAAGAGTAATTAAGACCATTTTTGGACTTTTATCCATAGATTTACCTCATAGCAACCAGTGAAACACTGATATTTGCAATTCTACGTAGAAATGAGGTAAAAACTTCAAAAATTCATTAAAAATAAAATATTCATGAATCTTTCTGAAACGTTCAGGACTAGTGGAGAACTGTATTATCTATGGTACAACCAAAAATAATTACAGTTTTACTAGTAAAATCAAAAGTTTTACTTACAGTCGATTTTTGGCTATTCTATGTGAAACACTGAATCTTCAAAAATTCACAGTAGTTACATCGTGTGATGAAATTGGAAATAACATTAATAACTTTGAGAAATCAATGATTATTTTGGAATAAAAGAAGATTGACAGATGTTACTCCTTTTATTCTTAACCATATTGGGGTTGGTAGTCACGTAAAAGCATCAATTAAGTAATTATGATAATCTTACGTGACAACAGATGATGCAATCAATAATCCAAAAAGGTTTATTGTTTTCTCACTCACTGGTTTTTCAGTTTGCTCCATGGAACGCCTCTGTGAGCTGTTGTTGACTTAAAAGAAGCCTCTTCTTGCTGTTTTTTCCACATCATCATCTTATTATCATTTTAAATCATTATTACCAACAAGTAAGTATTAGTTACAGCTATTCTTAAGTGCTTTTAATCTTTCAGAATCAATCAGAAAGACGTGAAATCATAGAATCCAACTCTATATTGTTGTAATACTGTTATAAATCCATTTTTATCCTTAAATCCACAATTTTCCGTCAAATCTCTCTATCTTATGTTTCAATAAGCTCTTTGGAATATTAGTGAGTGATTTATCTTTAATTATTAAAGTTTTTCTCTAAAATTAGTTTTCTTCAAGAATTATCATCATAATTATTCTTGCAAAAGATAATTATATATTAAAATAATTTTATTATTTTAACAAAAGAAGTTTTTATTATTAAAATCTTCTTGTAAATGATTCTAGTAGACAATTACTTGCTCACTGTTAAAATCACTAGTAGTTGTTAACACGTGAAAGAAATAATTCTTTAATTATTTAATTGTGGTTATAATAATATTTTATTATTATATTTCATAAGAACAGACATAGTACTGTTGATTAATAGTGATATTATCATCAGTTTCATAGTCACATCTTACAGTAAATGATTAACCATACCTCTTAAAGTTCTTCAGGGAAGATTTCATTCATCATTCTTTGGAAGTGTGAAGGTGCATTTTTGATACCAAAGGGCATCCTTAAGTATTCATACACTCCACAATGAACAATAATTCTCAAGTATTTTCTTGCTCTTGGTTTCACTACATTTTGATAGAATCCTTTAAGGGTGTGAGCCTGTGAGGTATGTATAACATACCCATAAGGCCACAAATAGCTTTATACACAGTTAAAATTGTCTTCAACAGACTTTTTAATTGAATTTAAAATAAAAAATAACAAAAAATAAGTATAGCTTTTTTTTGGATAAACAAAGTTATAAATATTATGTCATTTTTGGATTCTACACCAAAAATAACCTAGGGTACATCCATAAGGTGTTATACCCAAAAACACTTATTTCTTATGTTATTAGAAGATTTATGAATCTCACAGTAATAATTTAACTTTTTTAACATTTTCTTAAAATTGTTAAATTTAAGCTTAAATTAGCTTGAATTTAAAGTTGCATAAGGTTTAAGCAAACTTACCAAAATTTTAGTTAAAATTGAGGTGTGGTGTGTATTTACTGAATTGGCTAAGGATTTGCCATACATAATGTAAATACTGTGTGAGCTCAATTCAAAAGGGTTTAAGGCCATAGTATGGCTTTAAATAAATAAAAGGACAAAATCCAAGCAAAAAGGTGGGACAAAGGAAAAAGACCAAATAGAGCTGGGGTACCCAACTTTTTGGATCTGCAAGGATTTGATTAAGGTTGTCCACCTGTATTGGGAGATTTTCAACCTTATTTAAACTTTAAGATTAGACTTTGATCCAAAATTAAAGTTTAAACTGGTTTTATCCCAATTTAGACAGGAATTTCAACTTGCCAGAGGGTAAATCCCAATATGCAGGCTTGAATTCAAGGTTTTAAGAACTTTCAAACCTTAATTAAGCTTAAAACTTCAAGGTTTCAAGCATTAAAACCTTATTAAAACTTAAGGTTTGGTGTGTATTTCTATTTTGTGTAGAAAAATAGCAATAACTTCAAAAATTCATTAAAAATCCAATTCTTAATGGATTTGCTTGAAAATTTCATATTATCTGCATATAACATAAATTTTAGCTATCTTTTATAAATAAATTTCCTAGGTAATTAGCCTGGAAATTTACTCTTTTAATTAAAGCTCAACGAAAATTATAATTTATTCAAAAATTAATTAAAAATTGAGTTTAAGAGATTTCTGCTTGAAACTCAATTTTTAAGTTGTTCATGTGATGAACTTTAATATAAATAAGTTTTTTTATATTAAAAACTTAAAACAATTAGTTTAAATGAGGATTAAAGTTACATGGAGTTACGAATAACCCGGTTAACTTTAAATTGGAATTAAAATTAAGTTACCTTAAGTTAAGAACTTTATTTTTAAGCATGGTTTTTCAGTTTTGACCTGAGCACGCCCTCTATATCCATTATGAATCATTAGAGCTGCTCTGAAGACATAAAAAGAGTCTTTTCATCACTGTTTTTGTCCATCATTCATTATCAATCCAATCATATTAGAAATTTAAACAGGTAAAGTTTTATTAAATATAAAAACTTCTTATTGAAGTAATTCTTAAGTTATTTTATTCTTTATTAATTAAAATTAAAGAATTGGAATGATAGAATTTAGATTATTGTTGTAATCACCAATAATATATTTTATTATATAAAATTAATCATCTTGAATATCTTTTAAAATCCACAAATTCCTCTTCAAAACTCTTTAATCATAATTCTTGTTATAAAAAGTTGTTTTATCTTTAAAATTCTTGGTTTCTGACATGTTTTTAACTTATAATCATCATTTGATAGAATAAATGTTGCTGTTTGACTTGTTGTATTAAATAAATATTATAAGTAAGTTTTCTCTAAAAATTCTATATTTTTTTTGTCTAGTATTAGTTGTTTTATATAGAATTATTTCTGCACAGTGTGGGTTTAATTCTTTTATAAATAATATTTATATTTTTTATAAGTGCTTAATATTCATATTTTCCACGTGTGATTGTCTCATTAAGAGCTTTACACTTCTTATTGTTATAACTGTCAGTGACTATAACAATAATAGAATAATTATAATTTATTATAATTATTATATTTTTATTATTATTATATTTTATAATAATAATGAAATTTATTTTTTTTATATAATTATTTTTAATAATTATATTTAAATTTGTGGTTGTAATATTTAACTATATTATATATTTCTACTGAGGACAGTCATAGTACTCTTGATTTTGCTACTATTACCAAGAGTTTCATAGACAAACCTTACAAAGGGCATCCATAGTGGTTATATACAATGCTTGAGATATTTGAGTAAGGGCAATTTGGATTTTTGGTATTGGGTAGCCGTCTGGAACAGTGTAAGTGTTCAGAGCTCCAAATTCCCCCACCATTCTAGATTTTCCATTATGCCATGCCACTATGACTGGTGTAGTTATTTCTACCTCTTCATTATGGCCTACTTTTCTTATTACAACAAGGTCTAGAAGTTCTTTGATATGATTTTCTAGAGCTTCTCTTGATTTTGGGCTTGCTGGATATGCAGGTCTTCTTAAGAGTGGTGGATAAGGTCTCTCAAATTTCGGAATGATGTCAACTCCATGACCAATAATTGCCCCTAGGGGTTCTTTATCTGAAGCAAATGCTTCTTTATGGTCATACAAACGGGAAGAAATTTCATTTTCTTGTTTATCAGTCAGATGAAGGCTTATTTCAGCCTCATTTAACTGTTCAGATTTGAATTTTTCCAATTGTAAGTTGACTGGTGATACTTTATTTACTGTAATTTGTCTTTTAATTGGTAAAAAGGCAAATTTTTGACGCTTATTGTCTCCAATAGTAAAGTATCTGTCTTTATTCTTATGCAAATCTATCCCATACATGATTAAATAGTCATTTCACAATATAAAATGGGTACTAAAGCAATTTTCCATAACAAAAAATTAAACTGTGATTCTTAAATTCCCATTAATGTGTGGGAATATGACATTGGTCTCAAAAATTACTAATGCTTTCATTGGATTACTTGCACTTTTTAATTTCATACTATCAATTGGTAACAATTGGTCTTCAAAATTTGTTACACAAGTTTTAAGAAAAGATTTACCAACACAAGAGCAGAAAGGTCCTGCGTGAAGCAAACATTTAGTGGGCTTATTGTCAATCACCACTTCTGTCATACAGGAGTTACCAGCTGTATAAACCTTTCCCCTGTTTGGTTTTGTTTTCATAAGTTGTGCATCTTGAACTTTTGATAAATCAAGTTGACCATTGCTCAATTGTGGTAAGTGGGAATAAGACTCCATGATTTCAAAAGTGGGATTAATATTTTCTATATCTTTTGAAGATTCAGAAAATATTGATGACTTATCATCTGAATTTTCTTCAATTATGTCATCCTTTTCAACATCAGGTTCCTTTTCAATATCAATTTCATTGATTTTCCCCCTTTTTGGACATGTATTGGCTAAATGGATGGTGCTTTGGCAAATATGGAACTTTCTGACTGTATCTGCAGATTTATACTTAATATTATTAGAATTTTCTTTTGGGTTTTTGTCAACAGAATTTTTCCAAGGTGTATTAAACCTTGTTTTGAGATTCACCCTACTAGAAGCAATTTTGGTTCTGGTAGTTACTTCTTCTAATATATTGATAATATCTTCTGCTGAAGATTTTTCAGTAGTCCTGCTTTTGACAGAATGCTCTAAGTCACCTCCACATTGTCTCAGAATCCTTCTATGGATCATAAATTCTGACATGTCAGGATATAGTGCTGTTAATATGTCTTTTTGTTGGCAAAACCATGGTAAAGCTTTGTCTTTATCAGAATTAAATTTGGCAGATTCAAAGGCTGTTTCCACTTTAAACCTCCAAGCATCATTGGCCCATTTGTTGATGATTTGGGTTTTCCACCAAGTCCAAATTTGGTGTCCATCTTCTTGTTGCAATTTGATACACCACCTGTGAGCTGATTTGGTAAATAAGGTGTTAAACCTGGCTGTTACCAATCTTTCTGGTAATTCAAATTCTTCTTTGATCATGTAAATACCTCTGATGAATTGCATATGGTCATACTCTCCTTCACCACTGAAGTGAGGCCATTCCTTAAGTTTTGGAACTTCTTTCAAGAGTGCTTGGCCCATTGTTGGTTCCAAGTTATGAAAATAAGTAGAAAATTCATTTTTTAATTGAGAATTTTCAATATCCAATACTTGTGGATTGGGAATCCCTGTACCCTCATTTTGATTCATAGGTGTAGACATTCTTGGTAAGGTGTTTAGTAGTTGTTCAATATCCTTCATTTTACTATTGTTTCACCTTTGTGAATTTCTTAATTCATGTTTTAAGCTTGGTATAGAGGTTATTAAATTCTTTTTATGATCATCTTTTTTATATTTAAGCTCATTCCATAATTATGTTTGTTTAGTATTATCTGATACAACCTCATGTAGCTTTATTGTTAATTTTGATATTTCCTCTTTTGAGGTATCAAAACACTTTTTCAAGGCAATTATATGTTTCTTTACTTCAGTAAATGATTTTGAAATATCATAAAGAGCTTTCTTATTATCCTCTTTGATGTTATTTATGGCTTGTTTTATTCTTGTTTCAATCATGTCATCAATATTGAATTTAGAATATTTGTCTGTTAATTCCTTAATAATGGAAGACTGTTCATGTATCCTATTGCCAAAATAATTATCATTATTGGAAGTTTTAATTGTTCTTAAAGCTTTGTCAAAACAATTAAGTGTTTCATTGATTTCGCTCAGACTCAAGTTATGTGTTTTAAGATTGTGACAAATTGATGCATTTTATCAGAAAGATGACTTTTTACGTCAGTTATAGCTTCATAAAACTCTGGAATAGAATCAAAAATATCAGAAACCATTTCTGATATTTTAATCTGGCCTCCTCTTTCTTTTGTAATTCCTTCATTGTTGTGGCCATCGGAAGCACATTTTCCATGGCATCCTGTAGCCCTGGCTGTAAGGTTTGGTGGCTGGTGCCTTTCCTTTGCCCTTTTTTGAAGCTTGTGGCTTCTTTTTCACATTGGAATTTCTGCTGCTGGCTACTGGGCCTGTTTTTGGCACTTGCTTGCATGGTGGAGGGTTGTTTTTCCTCCATTCCACTTTCAAGAGCACTATGTTTTTCTTCTCCATAAATGGATGCCATCCATTGAGCAATTTGCAAGTATTGGGATTGCCCAGCAACTTTCTAACAGTCCAATAAGAATTCATGCAGTTTTTCCACAGATTTGCAAGGATCTGGTACTCCTTGTACTGCAGGGAATTGTTGTAAGCTTTGTGGCTGGCTTTGTATATGTCCAATGAGGCTTCTTGTGGCAGTGTCAGCTCTTTGTGAAGGTAAAATGGTATTGTCACAGGGGCTCTTATGGAAGCAAGAGGGCCTGGCACTCAGGAATCAAGAACTCACTTGGAGGACTCCAGATGATGATAAGAAATACAACGGAATATATTTCTTAAGCAGGAATAAGAGAAAGGACAAATATGCCAAAGTTAACAAAGAATAATAAGAATGAAGCCAGAGGCCGAAGATAAAAGAAAGCCAAAGGCCAAGAAGCCAACGAAGTGAATCCTCAATTCACTGTTTCAACCTGCCAGAAAGAACAATGGAATTAGTAAGGGATATGACCACCAATATTCACTGACAGGCAAGGAAAGAAAAGAGAAGGGTGGTAATGACTGACTTAAGATTATGTGTATTAACTTTAATAATGTAAAAGAAAATAAGGATAAAAATAAATCCAATATATTAATTAAATGGGGAAAAAGTCCCCAGGTGATGAAAGGTAGCTGGTATATGTGAAAACTGAAAGATTGATCCTGGAAGGTGGATCAATGGCTGTATTGTCCGGATTGGGAAATACAGTTCTGGCCATCTTGAAATTTGAACTGTGTGATGGAATTCCCACAGTGGAATATGAAATGACCCAATTGGGCCAAGACCATACAGGTTGATTGAATGAGGCCTGTACAGATGAATTGAGTTGTCCAAAGGAGTATTGAATACTTGATGCCTTGACAACTGATTTAAATGATGTAATACCTCTTGAGAATTGCTCTTGAATAATCCTGAATGAGTTGTGCCAACCCAACTCCTGCAGATACAGGTGGTTGGGATCCTTGAAGAGTCTTCTGATTGCCGCCATAACTTGTCAGACTGATGAGCTGATTAATCCTCCTTTACAATGGGCGTTGGGAAGGTGAAATTGGATCCTGAAAACGTCACCATTGGATTGTTGAGCAAAAATGGTGCATAATGGTATATAATACCATATATGCACCATACCTACAACCTTGAGTACGGATGGTATGGAGGAAAGGAAGAAATCCCCTGGAGTTGAGGAGAGAGGCGGACTGAGCTGATCTGGTGGCCTCTGGTGGTTGCCAGAGGCCATAGCTGAACTATTGGTCCATGGTGGTCCATGGCCGAAATTGGGTCCTATGGGATTTATGGCCAAAATGGTGTATATGAGGTTTTTGGTCACTTTTGGGACCAAGGAAATGGTGGCCAAAAATGGCTCAGGTGGGCCAAATTGTGGTTTGGAACCCACCTGGCTGGCCCCTTTTGGCCTCATTGGATTAGGCCAAAAGGGGCCTAAATGGCCTACGGACCGTGAATCATGGCCCACGGGCCGTAGGAGCCGTAGGGGGCCTAAATGGCCTTTTTGGGCCATTTAGGCCAAAACCCCATTAATGAAAGAGTGGCCCTGAATCCAAGGGTGATGGCTAGGGGGCCTGGAGGCCCCTAGAAGACAAAATGACCCCCCAGGCCCAAAATCAAAGATGAAGGCCTGGGGGTTGGTGAAGTGGGAATTGGCCAAAAGGGCCAATGACGGCAGGATATGGCCTGAGGCCATAAAGGATGGTTGAGGCCATAAAAATGGCCATTGGAAAGTGTTATGGCGTGGGCGCCATGGAACACCCCAGGGGGCCAATTGGCCATAAAAGATATGACGTGACCAATTGGCCCCAACTTGGCTCCAGGTTGGATTGCCGCAACCATCAAGGAGGAGGGTCAAACTCCTGGTTGTGACAGTACCCCCCCTACCTTGAATGGTGAGCTCCTGAGCACCAAGATAAGGTAGAAGCCTGTTGAGGCTGTTGAGACGGATTGGACAGAGGGGTTCCAGAGGTATTTTGATCTTGGAAAGAAAATTTTGAACTGATAATAATGCTGGCATATGAATTGAGGTTGACATAGTCTTCTCTTGACATTTGGCTTTGAAAATGTTGAAGGATTGAATTTGACGTAGAATTTTGGCATAAAGATTAAAATAAAAGAAATTTAAAGAAAAGTAAAGATAAAGAAACAGAAACAGAAATTAAAAAAGAAAAATTTTGAAGGGGGATCCAATCTTCATCACGGATTTTGACGGTTGATTTGAAAGTGGCCAAGGACCTGGAATAAAAGAATTTGATGCCAGGTGCACACAGAGTGGCCAAGGTGATGTTTTGAAAAGAATGTAGACCCCTCAGGCAAGTGCACACCAGGAGAGGAACTTACTTTTAGAAGTTGCCAATCCCGCCAGTGCCATAAATAAGAATATAAATTTGATGAAGGATTGTCTTGAATTGGAAGACTTGGAAAGGAAAATGAAAATGAATGGTCCATTTGCCCAAGTGAAAAAATGGCCATAATTTTGGAATTGATGTTGAAAGCCAGGCCAATGAATCTGTGTCCAAATTGCAAAGTGCTCACAGAGTGGCCAAGGTGATGCTTACAACAAAGAGGAGTAGAATACCCCCAAAGGTGCATACCAGGAGTGGGACTTACTTTTGGTAATTCCTCTCCCCACCAAGCACCATAAAAGATCAAGCTTTTGAAAAATTGGGTCCGGGCTTGTCAGGATACAAAGAATGGAAATCTTTGACAAGATCAGGACAATTATTGAGGTTTTCGGCTGGTTCCCAAGTGGATCTTTCTGGGTCTTGACTGAAACCTTTCCATTCCACCAGATACCATAACTTTCTCCTCTTAAGCTTTGAATTCAGTACTTGAGAGACTTCCCATTCCTCTTCTTCTTCAATGGTAATTGGAGGAGGAGGCTCTTGATGCAGATTTGGGATTGTTGATGTCTTGACTGGTTCCAAGAGTGAGATATGGAAGACCAGGTGGATGGATTTCCATTTAGATGGAAGCTTGAGGTGGTAAGCATGGGAACTGAATTTCTTCAAAATTGGAAAAGGACCCAACCATCTTTCGGATAACTTTTTGGTGGGTCTGGTTGATTTGATATTCTTGGAGGAAAGCCATACCATGTCACCAGGATTGAAAACAGGTGGACTTGCTGTACCTTTATCCGCATACCTCTTAAACCGGTTTATGAAAGCTTCAAGTTCTCTCTTGACATCTCGCTGTACTGATTGGATTTTTGTTGATAACTTTCCAGAAGGAGTATCTTGAGTGATGTGAAGTGAATCAAAATGTGGATCTCTTCCATAAACAGTGAAAAACGGGGATCGCTTGGTTGAAGAGTGATCAGAATTATTGTAGGAAAATTCAGCCAGAGGGAGCCAGGTGTTCCAATCATCTTGATGATAACTGACATACATACAAAGATACTGTTCTAGTATCTGATTTAACCTCTCTGTCTGTCCATCAGTTTCTGGATGGTAAGCAGTTGACAAGTCTCTTGAAATCTTGAGCTGCTGACAAAGATTGGTCCAAAAAGAAGAAACAAAGAGTGAACCTCTATCACTGACAATGCTTAACGGAAGGCCATGTTTTGAAAAGATATTCTTGATGAATACATGAGCCAAGTCCAGGGAAGTGATTGAAGACATTGTTGGAATAAAAACCGCCATTTTTGAGAATCTGTCCACTATGACCAGGATAGAATCAAAGGAATTGGACAGCAGCAGTTTAGTGATGAAGTCCATTGAAAGACACATCCAAGGACCATTTGGAATCGGAAGAGGTTTGAGGAATACAGACTTTTTATGGGGAATATTCTTGTTTCTTGAGCACTGTTGACAGGATGAAACATAATCCTTGATAAATTGAGTCATGCCGGACCAGTGGAAATCCCACTTGACAAGTTTGAGAGTCTTCTCTTGGCCAGGGTGGCCAGCTAGAGGAGAATCGTGATGCTTTTGAAGAATACTAAGTTGAATTGTCGAGTCATTTGGGACTACCACCCAATCTTTGAAGAGAAGAAGTTGGGAAGAGGAATCAAGAGAATAATCTTGGACAGATTTACCTTTATCCAAATCTTCAAGGATAATTCTGTACTGGTGATCTTGCCATAATTTCTTCTGGATTGAATCAATCAAATTTGAAAAAGATTCCACCTTGACTGAAAAAAACTTTGAGGGTTGAACTTCATCTTGCTTAATGATTTGCTGAAAATTCATTGGATTCTTGCTGATGAAATCCTCCCCCCTCTCCGGATAAACGTTGTCCCCACATGATAAGGCATCTGGAAGAGTAGCTAGGCGGCCAGGGCGGTAAGTGATTGAGAAATGAAATTCAGAAAGGAATTCAGCCCAACGGGCTTGACGGCGAGTGAGTACTTTGGAGGTCATGAAGTATTGAAGGGAAGAGTGATCGGTGAGAACTTCAAAAGGGGAAGACAGTGAAAGAAGAAAAGCCCTCCAGCGCTTGAGAGCCCAGACAATACCAAGGAGTTCCTTCTGATGAATTTTGTAATTGAGCTCTGCTGGGATAAACCTGCAGCTGTCAAATGCAATGGGATGTTTTCCTGAGTCAGAGACCTGACTCAGTACAGAACCCAAAGCATAATCTGATGCATCGGTCTCTACAATGGTGGGTAGAGAAGGATTGAAGTGGGAAAGGATTGGAGCAGCGGTGAAAGCCTCTTTGAGTTGATGGAACTGACTCAGAGCTTCCTCATTGAGGGGGAAACAGGAATCTTTCTTGAGGAAACTGATGAGTTAACTAATCTTCTTTGAATAATTCTCAATGAAATGGTGGTAGGAATTGAAAAATCACAGGAATGATTGAAGATCCTTGAGGTTTCTTGGAGGCGGCCAATTGAGAATCTTCTGGACTTTTGCTCGGTCCATCTTGAGGCGTTCAGAAGAAACAACATAACCAAGATATTCCACGCTTGAAACATGAAACAGGCATTTGGACGCCTTAGCAAAAAGGTTATTGGCTCTGAGTCTGGCAAGAACAGTGGACACATGAGTGACATGTTCTTCCTCAGATTTGGAAAAGACCATAATGTCATCCAAATAAACTACAACATAAACATGGAGAAGATCTTGAAAGATATCATTGACAAGATTTTGAAAAGAAGCAGGAGCATTGGTGAGCCCAAATGGCATAACCTAGTACTCATAACTGCCATATTTAGTTCTAAAGCAAGTCAAATGTTCATCACCCTCCTTGATTCTGAGCAGGTTATATGCACCACGCAAATCAATCTTGGAGAAGATAGAAGAACCATTAAAGACATTGAGAAGCTGATTCATAGGAGGAACAGGATACTTGTTCTTCCTAGTAACAGCATTGAGTTTGCGGTAATTAACACACAAACGGAGGCCACCATCTTTCTTTTTGACAAAGAGGAAAGGTGCTCCTGTTGAGGAGGAGCTTGGCCAGATGAAACCTTTCTCTACATTCTCTGAAATGTAGGCCCTGAGTGTATCTGACTCTTGTTTGGATAAAGAGTAGATCACCCCAACTGGAGGTAGAGACCCCTCCAGCTCAATATGATGATCACAGGCGCGGTGAGGAGGAAGTTTTTCTGCTTTCACCTTGGAGAATACATCCAAATATTGGTGATAGACAGAAGGAACAACCTTAATCACGGTTTCTACTTCTTCTGGCTCTTCCTCTTCATCCCACAACTCCTCCAGGGAGTCATGATAAGATGAAGGGGGAAGGTCCATATTACCAAATAAGAGGTGAAGTTAAGATACAGAATTATCTTCTCCAACATCTTAAATCTCTTTGAAGACTTCAGCTCTAGGATATAGTAATGACTGTGGGGAATTAAGGGAAGGAATATGGACAAAAGACGGAAATGATGGTTTTCTAGAATCACCAACCAGAGCTGCACATGATTTGGCAGAAGAAAAGTCATTACGGAAAGAATTAGAAGGATCAGAATAGTCCAAATGATCAGGATTAAAGGTGATCAGCCCTTGGCTCCAATAAATAGAAGGATTAAAATGATTGAGAAAGTCAAATCCCAATATGAGGTCTTCTCCCTTGGGAGTATCAATGACTAAAAAGTCCCATTCAAAGCTTGGGAAGGAAGGGAGGTCAACCATATATCTAGTACGGTGAGTCACAAATAAGGAAGGAGACTCAGAGGAGTCAAGAATGATAAGGGGAATCTTCTCTGGAAGTGCTGACGTAGTCAATGAGTACTTGTGAACAAACTGCTTTGCAATAAATGGGTGTGTAGCACCAGAATCAATGAGAATACTGTAAAAAACATCAGAAAGAGAAGAAAAAACAAAACATTTAAGAGAATTTTTGACACCAGTATTCAGAATGCACAATTGTGCTCTGGAAGGAAAACTGTGAAGACCATTGAACACAACATGGTCTCCACTCAGGCTTTTCCCTGGCTGGGAAATCGGCCTGACGGTTGGGCAAGCTTGTTTTCAGGTCTCTTGAAACAAGACTCAAGACTATGCTTCCCACCACAATAGTTACACAAGTCCTCCTTTATTCTTCTTTCTTTTTCAGAAACTTTCAACTTGAAGTCCTTATTCAACAAGGAAGAGTGGGGCTTATCCCGCTTTTGAGCATGAAAATTCTTCTTCTTGTGACTCGAGCTTGAAAAATTTTGATGATGAGAAGAACTTGACTTTGAGGCTTCAGGCTTCTTCTCTTGATGATTATTCTTCTCCTTTTGCCTCTCATGGTACCTGGTATCAAGTTCCAGGGTAAAGTCCATTAAGTCTTGAAGAGAATCAATATTTGAAGGATGGGAGGCCAATTGATCCAGAATCCTGGATGGCAGTCCCTTCCTGAAATGATGGATGAGAGCCCTTTCACCCCAATCCCCGATTCTTGAGACTAAGCTTCTAAAATCAGCAATGTATAGTGATACATGCCCTCCTTCTTTCATTCTTAAGGAATCCAACTCTTCTTCTGATTTTCTGACTTCATTCGGGTCCCCAAACAAAGTGAAGAGTTGTGATTCAAATAAATTCCAAGCATTGAGAAGGTATTTGGGATCTTGATTGGTGAGATTGGAAAGATAAGGCTCAATCCATTTTTCAGCCCTGCCAATAAGAAATGAAGTGGCATAAAGAACCTTCTTTGTGAGCCTTGAGGTATATTTTACATACCCAAATAGGCCACAATTATCTTAAAAAGAAATTTTGAATTATGCAAAACTCATAAGTCATGCATATATCCAAAATTCATCATTTTCAATTTCAGAAAAGATGAATAACCTTTTATTGAGTAAGTAAATCCATGGATTTAAGACCAGATTTGGATTCTACACAAAAATTCACCTAGGGTAGCTCCATAGAGTGAATAAGCTCAATTTAAGTATTTGAGGTGGTAAAATGGAAAATACTTCAATACCACATCATTAATACCACATAAAAGATCCGTGAAATTTTTTGTTTTTCTTGATTTTTAGCCAAAATAATGGGAAAGTGAGAAATCCCATGTTATATATACACTAAGAATAGTGTTATGCATGTTTTGAGCACTTAATATCATGGTATTCTTACATGGACTTTTGGTACACCCATAGTGGATATCTCACTTTAAGCTTAAATTACTATTTTGACGTAAAAATTAGGCAAGGGGGACAAAAGACATCAAAGAGAGCCAGGGTACCCAACTTCTGAGGCCTCAGAGGCGTGGATAGCTCCAGAGCATGGATCCATGGCTCATCTTGGCCCAATTGGTAAACTAAAACTCTTTGGGAACTTGGTTACCGAGTTACACCTACTGTAATCATAAGAAAAATAGCAAATAACCTGCTATTTTGACGTGCCAAGGAGGTAATGAGCTACTTAGACTCCTGTAACCACGTCAATTCTTGATGACTTTCCATGACTAGACCCTAAAAGAGTAATTAAACCCTTTTGGGATCCATATTCATTGATTTGCCTCATAGCAACTAGCAAAATACTGGTATTTGCAATTCTACGTAGAAATGAGGTAAAAACTTCAAAAAGTCATTAAAAATACAATTCTTAATGAATCCTTCTGAAACTTTCAGGATCAATGAAGAACTGTATTATCTATGGTACAACCAAAAAGAATTATGGTTTTACTAGTAAAATTAAAAGTTTTACATACAGTCCATTTTTGACCATTCTACGTGAAACACTGAATCTTCAAAAATTCACAGTAATTACAACCTGTGATAAAATTGGCAACAACATTGATAACTTTGAGAAATCAATGATTATTTTAGAATAAAAGAAGATTTACAGATGTTACTCCTTTTATTCTTAACCATATTGGGGTTGGTAGTCACGTAAAAGCATCAATTAAGTAATTATGATAATCTTACGTGACAACAGATGATGCAATCATTAATCCAAAAGGGTTTATTGTTTTCTCACTCACTGGTTTTTCAGTTTGCTCCATGGCACGCCTCTGTGAGCTGTTGTTGACTTAAAAGAAGCCTCTTCTTGCTGTTTTTTCCAAGAATCATCTTATAAATTTATTAAATCATTATTACCAACAAAGTAAGTATTAGTTAAAGCTATTCTTAAGTATTTTAAATCTTGCAAAATCATCCAGAAAGACGTGAAATCATAGAATCCAACTATATATTGTTGTAATACTGTTATAAATCCCTTTTGATCCCTTAAATCCACAATTCCACATCAAATTTCTCTACTCTTATCTATCAATAAGTTCTTTGGAGTATTAGTGAGTCATTTATTCTTAATTCTTAAAGTTTTTCTCTAGTAATAGTTTTCTTCAAGAATTATCTTTATAATTATTCTTGTAAAAGATAATTATATATTAAAATAATTTTATTATTAAATTCTTCTTGTAATTGATTCTAGTAGACAATTACTTCTCACTGTTATAATCACTAGGAGTGTATAACACGTGAAAGAAATAATTTTATAATTATTTAATTGTGGTTATAATAATTTTTTATTATTATATTTCATAAGAACAGACATAGTACTGTTGATTAATAGTAATATTATCATCAGTTTCATAGTCACATCTTACATTCTTCCTGTCTTGAGAGAAGTTTGCCAGATCATTGTGAAAAATTAATTGACAAGACTGGATAAAGCTTCTGACCTTGAAGGGTTGAGTCCCATCAAAGCATTCTGGTGCCTTCATAGATGGAGTCTTGAAGGCTGGTGGTCTTGATGAATCAGAAGAAGAAGCTGCTTGAAGATTGGCCATAATCTGAGTCATTTGCTGCATAATGGCCAATAAAGAGGGTTCAGATTGATGAGAGACAGGCTGATTAGACCGGGCTAGAGTTGGTCCTCCAGTACCTTGGGATGCCCCCACCGGAGAAGGAACACCTTCAGTACCATCAGACTCTTCCTCTTCCACAGAATTCTCCTCCTCTTCTTCACCATCTTCACCTGGACCTTTGGGACTAGTCCTTGAAATGCCTGGAAAACTGCCAACTACTTCTGAGAAAGAATTTGATCTTCTTGGCACTCTTCCTTCCTTCCTGGATAGAGCTGCTCCTTCCATACAGGGTCCTCTATCTAATTGGGCCCTCAGTTGAGGAACTGCTGGGGTGCCAGCAAGAGGAACTCTAGGAGTAGGAGTAAGAACAGCTTGAGTTCGAGCCTGGGATCTGGTCTGTCTTACTGGAGATGAGTGCTGGAGTGGCATGATTGAATAAAAATTTAAATAAAATGAATCAAAACTTGAATAAAACTTGAGGCAAAACCAAAATTGTCTTGAGGATCAAATCAATCAAATCTTGAGAAGAAAAAATCAATGAATCAATTAAAGTCTTCAGGTATGTCAATCAATCAAAATCAAATGAGTCTTGAAGTCAAAAATCAATATCAATGAAAATCTTGAAGTCAATAAAATCAATCAATCAAAATCAATGAAATCAAATCTTGCAGTGAAAATCAATCAGTCAAAAGAAATCTTGAGTCAAAATCAATTTATGTCAAAGTCTTGATGTGAAATTCAGCAAAATCAATGAGAATTCTTCAGGTCAATCAATTATCTTGAAGTCAATATCAATTATGTCAAATCAGTCAATCAAATCAATTATCAAGTGAATTCTTCCTGAAATCAAAATTCTTGAAGAGAAAATCAAATTGAATCCTGATATGAAGAATGTGTCTGAATAATTTGATGAATAGTCTGAAACATCAAAATGATAAGACGCCTGAATGAAGGATAATAATAATGAGCTTGATGTTTGAGATTAAGATTGAAAAGATAACAGAAATAAAATTGGGTCAGCTTTCAATTTTCAGAATGAAGAATGAATGAGAGAAAATTGAGAGGTGACAAAGAATCATTAATTTCATAAGTGTTAAAGAGTCATAATTTCGATGAAGGAATGAATGAAATTGTTGAAGAATGAATGGATAGAATGAAAAGAAATTATGAGTTAATTAATATAATGTCACAGGGGCTGGAACTCAGGAATCAAGAACTCACTTGGAGGACTCCGGATGATGATAAGAAATACTACAGAATATATTTCGTAAGCAGGAATAAGAGAATGGAAAAATATGCCAAAGTTAACAAAGAATAATAAGAATGAAGCCAGAGGCCAAAGATAAAATAAAACCAAAGGCCAAGAAGCCAACCAAGTGAATTCTCAATTCACTGTTTCAACCTGCCAGAAAGAACAATGGAATGAGTAAAGGATATGACCACCAATATCCACTGACAGGCGAGGAAAGAAAAGAGAAGGGTGCTAATAACTTACTTAAGATTATCAGTATTAACTTTACTAATTTAAAAGAAAATAAGGATAAAAATAAATCCAATATATTAATTAACTGGGGAAAGAGTCCCCAGGTGATGAAAGGTAGCTGGTATATGTGAAAACTGAATGATTGATCCTGGAAGGTGGATCAATGGCTGTATTGTCCGGATTGGGAAATACAGTTCTGGCAATCTTGAAATTTGAACTGTGTGATGGAATTCCCACAGTGGAATATTAAATGACCCAATTGGGCCAAGACCATACAGGTTGATTGAATGAGGCCTGTACGGATGAATTGAGCTGTCCAAAGGAGTATTGAATACTTGATGCCTTGACAACTGATTTAAATGATGTAATACCTCTTGAGAATTGCTCTTGAATAATCCTGAATGAGTTGTGCAAACCCAACTCCTGCAGATACAGGTGGTTGGGATCCTTGAAGAGTCTTCTGATTGCCGCCATAACTTGTCAGACTGATGAGCTGATTAATCCTCCTTAGAAATGGGCGTTGGGATTTGAGACCTTGATTTGGGAAGGTGGAATTGGATCCTGAAAAGGTCACCATTGGATTGTTGAGAAAAAATGGTGCATAATGGTATATAATACCATATATGCACCATGCCTACAACCTTGAGTACGGATGGTATGGAGGAAAGGAAGAAATCCCCTGGAGTTGAGGAGAAAGGCGGACTGAGCTGATCTGGTGGCCTCTTGTGGTTGCCAGAGGCCATGGCTGAACTATTGGTCCATGGACAAAATTGGGTCCTACGGGATTTATGGCCAAAATGGTGTATATGAGGTTTTTGGTCACTTTTGGGTCCAAGGAAATGGTGGCCAAAAATGGCTCAGGTGGGCCCAATTGTGGTTTGGGACCTAGGTGGCTGGCCCCTTTTGGCCTCATTGGATTAGGCCAAAAGGGGCCTAAATGGCCTACGGACCGCCGACCATGGACCGTGAATCACGGCCCATGGGCCATAGGAGCCGTAGGGGGCCTAAATGGCCCAAAAAGGCCATTTAGGCCAAAACCCCATTAATGAAAGGGGTGGCCCTGAATCCAAGGGTGATGGCTAGGGGGCCTGGAGGCCCCTAGAAGAAAAAATGACCCCACAGGCACAAAATCAAAGATGAAGGCCTGGGGGTTGGTGAAGTGAGAATTGGCCAAAAGGGCCAACGAGGGCAGGATATGGCCTGAGGCCATAAAAATGGCCATTGGAAAGTGTTATGGCATGGGCACCATGGAAAACCCAAGGGGGCCAATTGGCCATCAAAGATATGACGTGACGAATTGGCCCCAACTTGGCTCCAGGTTGGATTGCCGCAACCATCAAGGAGGAGGGTCAAACTCGTGGTTGTGACAGGTATCATCAGCTTCAGAATGACCCATTTTAGTTGTTTGGAAGTCATCAACTGACCCTTTTCCTTCTGTACCTGGTTAGCTTCTGCCATAATCACATCTATTACCTTTCTGGGAGCTGCTTTAGAGGTTAAGTCGGATCTTGATCTAGTTTAAGGCATATTTTATGATTAAAAAGGCTTAAAATAGTATTTTTGCGTCAAAAACTTACTATTGGCCAAATTCTGAGCTTTCTGAAGGGTATTAGTTATATCCAAGTTAATCAATTGAGAAGATATTGGTACAGGTTTGTTATTGTGAGTCACAATAACAGTACTATTATGGTCTGAATCAACAGTACTGGCAGGAATAATGCTGGCGACTGTTGAGGCTTTTTCAATGTTTTCTTGTATTACCACGTTTTCAGATACAAAAATTGATGAAAAAGCCAATTAATTAAGTAAAAAAAGGTTATTTCAAAAAAGAAATGAAAATATAAGCCTCACTTATAATATGAAAGAAAATATTTTTTATGGATTTTTTGGATTATAATTATTTTTTATATGTTTGTAAATTTTTTCAATATAAGAAAAAGGTTTAAAAAGAGTAAAAAAATATGTCACAGGTAAAAAATCATGGCTGGGCCCCCAAATGAAAGGTGTGGATATGAAACTTTGATTAAAAATCAAGTACTCTTCATGTCCTCAAAATTTGTATAAGGTAAAAATCAATTAAAAATAGGAAGAAATATTATTTTTAAGAGAAAAAATGCCAGTTTTATTGTTTATAACTTCATTAGTATAAACAATAATACTTTAAAGATTTACTGTTTTACCAACAATGAAATTTATCCAAAAATACTCTACAAGAGATGTTTCAGGCTATAAAAGAAATTTCTTCAAGAGCAATTTCAATTGGAAATAATTGAGAAAAGAACTGCAAGCGTTTAGTTCAAGATCAAAGTATTTAAAAAGAATATTAAAAAGAAAACACGCCCAAAGGTGACCAGAGTGAATTTGGAAACAAAGTGACAAAGTTAACAGTGATGAAAGATGCTTTAATTCACTTTTGGGGTGGTTCAGCGGTAAAAATGACTATAAGAGTTACAAACAATGTTTATAAGGATTTTTTCACGTGGTTAAAAGGTTGAAAATGATTTCAAAAGGGTTGTTGGAATCTTTTATTGATTGGTTTGACAGTGTTTAAACTAATTATAAAAGGAAAAGATTCTAATGTGAAGAAAAAAGTGGGGCAAAGAGTACATTCTTTTATAGCCATCAATTTTCTTACTCCAAAAGTAAAATTTACTATTGTCAGTCGTGAAAAACAGTCTGACACCAGAAAAGCCAATTATGGCATCATTGAACCCTGGTTTAGACCAAAAAAGGGCTGGTTTAACTCATTTGAGACCCTTAAATCAGCCATTACTATAGCAATACCTGGTCTAGAGCCTTCAAAGCACGTCAGAATGTTTGTAAGAGGCATAGAAACCAGTTAAAACTGTTATGAATAAAATTGTTTTAACTAAAGGGTAGTTTTACCCTCTTGACAGCACTTAAAACCACCCTGGTTGGTATCAAAACCTCATCATCAATTGAGTCACAGACCCTGTGACTCAATTCCAGCCCAAAAGTAATGAACCTTTGCGTGGATTTTGACATCCCATGCCAGTCAGCAAGGATCTTGGGGGTCTGGCTCCCCCTTAGAGCTAGAGTTCCTTTTCCCCCCCAATTTTAATCTTTCCAATTTATTTTTTCCTTTAATTCCTCATCATGCATTATACTTATAATTTACATATGTAATTCAATTGAATTGTACAATAAAATACAGTAAAAATTGATACCTCATATGTAAATCAAAGTTCAATTATGTAATAAAAGTGCACATTTTGACATTTCAATTGAATTCAATTGAAAATACTTCAATTCCTCATAACTTCTAAACTAAACATAACACCTCAATTTTAACACAAAATTTGATGGTTAACACCATATGTGGTGTGAATTAAATTAAAGTTTTGAGGATTTTCAATTTTTGTATTTAAAATACTAAAAACTTAATTTAAGCTTATTTAGAGTTGAGTTACACAAATTTCACTCAAAGGTGACCCCACCTAATTTTTTATGAGGAATCAAATGGTGAAATAATTTTTATATGTTTATGTATTTGATAAAAAATTATTATATATTTTTATATAGCTTTTTACCAGATATATTTTGATTTCACAATTTTTATTAAAAATTCATTTTTACTTAATTTTTACAAGTAAAAATATAATTTCATAATTTTAAATTTTATTGTAATTTTATTCTTGAATTATCATTAAATTTTGGTTTTCAAATATAAATTTGTATTTATATTTCAATTTTTATTTTTATAATATAAATAAATTTCTTTTATTTATATTTGTGTCTTAATTTATCTTTTGTGGTCTTTTGGGTATATGAAAATATCTCTAAGGCTCACAAGCACCATCCAGGAAGGAAGGGAGAGGGCCCAGAAGACCAAATTCTTTCTCAGGGGTAGTTTTCAGGTTTCCAAGACTTGCAAGGACCGATTTAAAAGGTGCTGGTGAAGATGGTGAAGAGAAGGAGGAGAATTCTGTGGAAGAGGACAACTCTGATGGTACTGAAGGTGTTCATGCTCCTGTGGGGGCATGCCAAGGTAATAGAGGACCATCCCTATCCCAGTCTGATCAGCCTGTCTCTCATCAATCTGAACCCCCCTTATTGGTCATCATGCAGCAGATGACTCAGTTATATGGCCAATTTTCAAGCAGCTTCAGTTTCTGAGTCATCAAGACCACCAGCCTTAAAGAATCCATCTACAAAGGAACCAGAATGCTTTGATGGAACTCAGCCCTTCAAAGTCAGAAGGTTCATACACTCCTGCCAACTAATCTTTCATAGCTCTCTGGCAAACTTCTCTCAAGACGGAAAGAATGTTCTTTATGCCACTTCATTTCTCATTGTGAGGGCTGCAAAATGTATTGAGCCTTATCTTTCCAATCTCACCAACCAAGATCCAGATGACATTCTCAATTCATGGAGCTTATTTAAATCTCAACTTTTCACCTTATTTGGGGACCCAAATGAAGTCAGAAAAGCTGAAGCAGTTTGATTCTTTGATAATGAACAAAGGTGGGCATGTATTATTATACATTGCTGATTTCAGAAGGTTGGTCTCAAGAATCGGGAATTGGGGTGAAAGGGCTCTCATTCACCATTTCAGGAAGGGATTTCCATCCAGGTTTTTGGATCAGTTGGCCTCCCATTCTTCAAAAATTGACCCCCTTCAAGACTTAATGGACTTTACCCTGGAGCATGATACCAGGTACCATGAGAGCAAAAAACAGAATAGTCATAATCAAGAGAAGAAGCCTCAATCCTTAAAGTCAAATTATTCCCATGCTCAAAATTTGTCAAGCTCAAGTCAAAAGAAGAAGAATTTTCAGAAGAGGGACAAGCCGCATTCTTCTTTGTTGAATACAGACTTCAAGTTGATGAATTCTGAAAAAGAAGGAACAATCAAGGAGGTTCTATGTACCTTGTGTGGTGGGAAGCATAGTCTTGAGTCCTGTTTCAATAGGCCTAAAAATAAGTTTCCCAACCATCAGGCAAATTTCCCAGCCAAGGAAAAGCCTGAGTTGAGATAATTTTGTGTTCAATGGTCTTCACTGTTTTCCATCCAGAGTACATTTGTGCATTCTGAATACTGGTGTTAAGAATTCTCTTAAATTATTTATTTTTTATTGCCTTTGTGATGTTTTTGACAGTATTCTCATTGATTATGGTGCTACAAACTCATTTATTGCAAAGCAGTTTGTGCACAAATACTCTTTGACGATGTCAGAACTCGCAGAGCAGATTCCTCTTCTCATTTTGGACTCCTCTGAGTCCCCTTCCTTATTTGTGAGTCACCATACTAAACATATGGTTGATCTTCCTTCATTCCCAAGCTTTGAATGAGACTTTTTAGTTATTGATACTCCCATGGAAGAAGACCTCATATTGGACTTTGACTTTCTCAATAATTTTAATCAAAATATTGCTTGGAGGCAAGGGCTGATCACCTTTAATTCTGATCATAAGGACTATTACAATCCAAGTAATGACTTGTGTTCTACAAAATCATGTGCAGCTCTGGTTGGTGATTCTAGAACACCATCATTTCCATCTTATGTCCATATTACTTCCCTTAATTCCCATCATTCATTATGATCCTCTAGACATGAAGTCTTCAAAAAGATTCAAGATGCTGGAGAAGATGATTCTGTATCTTCACTTCATCTCTTCTTTGGGAATATGGGCCTTCCTCCTTCATCTTATCATTACTCCCTGGAGGAGTTGTGGGATGAATAGGAAGAGCCAGAAGAAGTAGAAACTGTGAGGAAGGATATTCCTTCTGTTTATCACCAATATTTGGCTGTATTCTCAAAGGTGAAAGCAGATAAACTTCCTCCTCACTGTGCCTGTGATCATCATATCGAACTGGAGGGTTCTCTACTTCCAGTTGGAGTGATCTACTCTTTATCAAACCAAGAGTCATAGACGCTCAGGGCCTAAATTTTAGAGAATGTAGAGAAGGGTTTAATCTGCATAAGCTGCTCCTTAACAGGAAAACCTGTCCTCTTTGTCAAAAAGAAGGATGGTGGCCTCTGTTTGTGTGTTGAGTACTGCAAACTCAATGCTGTGCCTAGGAAGAGCAAGTATCCTGTTCCTCCTACAAACCAACTTCTTACTCTCTTTAATAGTTCTTCTATCTTCTCCAAGATTGATTTTTGTGGTGCATATAACCTGCTCAGAATCAAGGAGGGTGATGAACATTTGACAGCTTTTAGACCTAAGTATGGCATCTATGAGTATTTGGTTATGCCATTTGGGCTCACCAATGCTCCTGCCTCTTTTTAAAATCTTGTAAATGATATTTTCTATGTTTTTCTTGATGTTTATGTTGTGGTTTATTTGGATGACATTATTTACATGTCCACTGTTCTTTCCATACCCAGAGCCAATAAATGTTTTGCTAAGGCCTCCAAGTGCCTATTTCATGTTTCTAGTGTGAGGTATTTTGGCTATATTGTTTCTTCTGAGGGCCTCGAGATGGACCAAGCAAAATTCCAGCAAATTCTCAATTGGCCACCTCCAAGAAACCTCAAGGATCTTCAATCATTCCTGTTATTTTTCAATTCCTACCACCATTTCATCAAGAATTATTCAAAGAAGATTAGTTAACTCATCAGTTTCCTCAAGAAAGATTCCTGTTTCCCCCTCAATGAGGAAGCTCTGAGTCAGTTCCATCAACTCAAATAGGCCTTCAAAACCGCTCCAATCCTTCTCTACCCACCATTTTGGAGACCAATGCATCCAATTATGCCTTGGGTGCTGTACTGAGTCAGGCTTCTGACTAAGGAAAACATCCCATTTCATTTGATAGCTGCAAGTGTATTCTGGCAGAGCTCAACTATGAGATTCATGACAAGGAACTCCTTGGCATAGTCTGGCCTCTCAAGTGCTGGAGGGGTTTTCTTCTTTCTCCCTCTTCCTGTTGTGAAGTTTTCACCAATCACTTCTTCTTGCAATACTTCATGTCATCAAAATTCCTTACTCGCCGTCAAGCCCACTGGGCTGAATTCCTTTCTGAATTACATTTTTCTATCACTTACCGCCCTGGCCGCCTGGCTACTCTTCTGGATGCCTTATCACATCAGGACAACATTTATCCAGAGAGGGGGGAGGATTTCATCAGCAATAATCCCATGCGCTTTCAGCAACTCATTAAGCCAGATGAAGTTCAATGCTCAAGATTTTTTGCATTCAAGGTGGAATGTTTTCAAATTTGATTGAATCCATTCAGAAGAAATTATGGCAAGGTTCTCAGTACAGATGTATCCTTCAAGAATTGGGAAAATTTGAATCTGTCAGGATTATTTTCTTGATTACTCTTCCTGTCAGCCTGTGACTCAAAACCAGAGCACAAGCATGAAAGCCAAATACCATAAATCAATGGTTTAGCCAAGATACCACCAAAGCATGGAGCTGAGCTAAATCCGCTCAAAAAGTATCAAAAGAAAGAGGAAACTCACCTCTTTCCAAATATACAAGTCCCATCATCATAGGGCAAAGAATAACAAAGTTATTCCTGCTCAAAGTTGTTGCTGAGCATAAACCTTAATTTTCACCTCTCATCTGAAATAAAGAGTAAGAGGCTTAACCCCATCAAATGGGTATTAAAAATGAAGCTATAAGTCAGGGATATCAAATGGTCCCAGCCAAACTGACCTAGCACCAGTATTACAAAAGTTATGGTCAAATTCAGGCCAAATAATGGTGAGTAAAATATTCACCTCCCATCTAATTTCTAGAGTTTTAGTGTGAGATACCTAGAGTGGGGTCTTTTTGGAAAGAGCACAATCAGGGCTATCTGATGGTTCCATTAATTTATCCATATCTCATCTAGAACAAAAGCTATAAGGAAAACAAGCCCAATACAGCTTTTTTCCTAAAACACGTACAAAAAATGTTGTACATGGGATAACTTGGGCATATTTAATGATACACCAGGGCAAATCTCGCGTCAATTGTCGGCAATTGACTTCCCGTTGCACCGCTGTCAGTATAAAATCTTGCTTTGGTCGCGTTAGTGTCACTTTATAGTCACTGGATTTAGTGGGTCACGTCACGTCAGCGTCAAGACAACGTCAATCGTCACATGTGTCACATGAGAATGTCACTCAAAGCCCAAACCCATTTCAACACTATTCACAATGTTCGGGTAATTTCACCTCATTGGCTTCCGCATCCCCACCTAATCCTCCCCGATGCTTCACATGCTTACGAGCCCGCACCGCCCTCCAGATGAGACTCCGACACTGCCCCCCCATCTCCGTCCACTCCCAAAATGCTCCTGACACCAATTATCCTTACGCTTGTGTAGTTCCCTCCCGACATGCTCCCGACACTGCTTATCCTTACGCTTGTGTAGTGCCCTCCCGCCATGCTCCCGACACTGCTTATCCTTAGGACTGTGTAGTGCCCTCCCAACATCCTCCCAACACTGCTTACCATCCTTATGCTCGCGGAGTGCACTCCCGACACCACTTATTCTTACGCTTGTGTAGTGCCCTCCCAACACCACTTATCCTTACGCTTGTGTGGTGCCCTCCCGACATGCTCCCGACACCACTGATCCTTACGCTTGCGGAGTGCCTCTCAACATGCTCCCGACAGGACTTATCCTTATGCTTCCGTACTACATCCATAGTGTACGGTAGCTTGTTGGCGTACACGATGAACGCAATCGCCGAAATATGCTGAGTGGCCTTCTGTGCCAACAGGACCTAAGGGGAAATTGGTCAGTATATTCACAATGTTGTGGTTAGGGTTTAAATCATGAGACTCACAAATTAAAACCTAATAAGTGGACTATTTAAGACAAGAATTGTGTCTCCTGTTTCCCCGAAAAAACCATTTTATTTCATATGATTCAAATGGAACACTTTGCTTAGTCCTTACCTCATGAGTGTTGAATAGTTCAAAAGTTGACTTTAGTAGGTTTCTCACTAGTCAACTGTATTCAATGTCTCACAGGGAAGTGATTTCATTTGCATGATATGAAATAATTTGCAAAACATCGCCTCCTTCAATTTCCTGACAAATTGCATTTTGCAAATGCGATTATTTTACTTGCACCTTTTTCCTTCAATTTGGATCTTTTCATTCAAAAATTTTCAAACAAGTTATCAATCAACTCGTCACCATCTATTTGCTTAATAAACTACCTCTGCTATGGCCCAAACCCCGGGAAATTCACATGAATTCAATGAACGACCAACTTCAGCCCCAGAGAGTGGAAGTGAAATCTCTGATATCGCCAGTAGTCGTGAATCAGGCATTGAAGTAGAGAGCCAGTCTCATGAAGATAATCAAGATCCACCAGTTCTTCCAGAATGTGAGTATGCATCCATCTTGAATATTTCTAATCTCCCAAAACCTGATATTGTGTCATAGCCTTTATTTCAGGTCAGCCTCCAAGCTCTCAGAAACCAAATTTTAAAAGTTATGAGAAGGAAAAGACTGTTGAACCTTGTGCACTGATAGAAGATGATGGGCAAGATGATGTAATTTTCAGTGGGGAGGTGGAAATTATATCCAAGGAACAATTTGTCTCCAACATTGCTCAAACAATCCCAAGGCGCGAAAAAATCCAAAATGATAGTAAAATTCCTGATTATGTGCGTCAAAAGATTTCTGAAGCCATGAGCCTGCTCAAAATGGATTTGAACCATAAGTCCATTACTAATTCAAAACAAAGTTGATAAAAATAGCTGCTTACAATATATGGGCAGGTGTGGTGGTGGGAGAATCTCTACCTGAAGGATCTCGAGTCGTAATTGGATTTCCAGGCAAAGGATTAGGAAAAAGACCAAATATAAATGTGACCAAAAAAACAAACAAAAAACGCCGTACCTTTGAAGCCGCAAATGATTCTCGGGATCAAGGTTATGAAATTATCAATGTTGAAGGGGCCCATATTGATAATCAACCTCTGCATACTGAAACCCCCGAATACTCAATGAAACAATCCATGATGAAGCTCCACATACTGAAAGCCCCCAAATACCCAATGAACCAATGCATGATGCAACCCCTCCCGCCCCTCCTTGGAATATTCAAGCCTTTCAAGAAAGGGAAACAATTAAACATGATACAATGGGACGAGATATGACTGATATAGTTCCTGACCCTGAGCCCGAAGTGTCATCGTCTGCTAATTTTCAAGGAATATTTTATCCCACATGGAAGAGTTTGCAGGCATTTTGAATTATCATTCCAATATTACTCAACAATGTTGGAAAAGGGGGCTTGTTAATATCAATAGTATTTACAAAAATTGATGGGACAATTTACCAACAAAAGATGCTCATACGTTCCTGCCTGTTGGTATTAAGGTGATCAGTAACCGAGAGCTTAAAATGTTGGCCTGGCTGGAGGACCTTGATATGGCAGGTGAGTTTTATCTTTGTGCATGATACATGTTTATTGGCTGTTGACTGGTGATATAAATTTCAATATACAGGGTTAGATTTTTTTAAGCCAACCGAAACAGAAGCGTTTTTTGATCATAACATTTGGAATCTCAAATTGATGAAGGAATCAGCTAAACCTCCAGAGAATCTCCCAAAATCTGAACACTCCTTCTTCAAAATGGTTCAGAGCCTTCTTTACCCCGCCAATCCAGTTAAACATTTTTGGGCAAATGTTATGTTTGAATCCATTAGCTTAGTCTCATACGATGTGATTGCACCCAAACCATATGTTGCACCAACTTCAAATTCGACCAATCCTCTTGGACTCAAATGGGGGGCAGTTGAATACTGTTAAAGTTTCAGAAGCTAAGGTTGATATTTCATTAATATGCAGTAAACAATCAGAAAAGAGTGAGTAAGAAAAGTACCTAAGGTGGAAAGCAAGTTTGAGCTACAAGTGTAATGGAGAGCAACGACAACAGGCAAATGTAAGAGCAACTAATATTTAGACAATTATTTAAGAATGAAAGTGATGAAAGAAACAGAAAAGACAAATAAGGAAGGAAGTAATAATAAAGAGTAGAGAGATGATAAGTGAATGAATAACCAAAAATGTCCCCTCCTTTGTCGTTCAAGGAGATGCTTTATATCTTCAGGAGCATCGTAATTCCTAGGTCAAGAGTAGCTTGAGTAAGCCGTGGTATTACTGGGAACAAGGAGACTAGTGCACTTTTGGGATAGGAGTGCTCACATGATCTAAGACGCTTTGAGGCTATTAGATCAGATTCTTTCACATCCCCCCTCACTCCTATTCTCAAAATGCCCAGTGCTTCGAGAGACTTGAGTAGGCTTACCTTGTTGACGGATTTGGTGAGGAAATCTGCCAGCATTTCGGTGCTTGGTGCGTAACAAAGCTTGATGATTGACGACCGGATTACTTCTTTGACGAAATGTAGTTGAATGTCTACATGCTTCATTCTTTGCCCATTGAAGTTGCAGTCACCGTTGGCGGTGTTAATGCAACTCTGATTATCTTCCCAGACATTGATAGGCGCCTCTAACTTCAGAATTCTTGCCTCTTCAGACCACTGTTTCAGCCAAAGGAGTTCGGAAGTGAGGTCGCACAGAGCCTTGTACTCGGCTTCTGCAGTCGAAATAGATACCGAGGGTTGCTTCCTGGTCTTCCATAGTACTAGGCACCCATGGAACGTTGCTAGATAGCCCGTTATGGACCGTCTGGTGGACCAACAATTCCCCCAGTCTGCATCACTCCAGGCAGTGATGCCTTGGCTTCCTCCCCTCGGATACTCAAGGCAGATGTCCAGAGATCCTCTTAAATACCGTAGAACGTGCATGAAAGCCTGCCAATGCTTGAGCCCAGGATTCTCTAAGTATTGAGATAGGCAACTGACTGCAAACGACAGGTCAGGGCAAGTCGCAGTGCTTAGATAATTAATACTACCTATTGCACTACGGTAGTTAACCTTGAGGTTTCTGAGGGCGATCATTTCTTCCTCCGTCGCAGTACCCAACTGTTCGTTCGGTACCAGAGGGGTGGAGACTGTTCTACATTCACCCATACCGTACTGTTCAAGTAGCGATTCAGCAAAATGTTGCTGGTCCAGGCTTATTGAATCAGGGCCATGAGTTACTTTTACTCCGAGCATGAGATCAGCTGCGCCTAGATCCTTAATTTCAAACTTGAGAGCAATTTCCTTCTTGAAGTCCTCAACCTCTTCCCCGATGACAGCAATGTCATCAACGTGAATGTACAGCCATATAGGTCTGGGTTCCGATCGGTAGAACACACATGCATCAAGCACACATACAGAGAAATTGATGCTGATTAGATATTCCTTCAAGTGTTGGTACCAGACAAGTGGTGCCTGTTTCAGTCCGGAGATTGCCTTTTTCAATCAAAGGCAGTACTTTGTTTGGTCCAACGACAAACCTTGAGGAACATGAAGGTATACCTCCTCCTTCAGGGGTGCATTCAAGAATGCGCTCTTGATGTCGATTTGGTGGAACTTTAGGCTTTTGGCTGAAGCAAATGCAATCAGCATTCGCAACGAATTGAGGCGCCCGGTTGGGGCATAAGTCTTCTCAAAATCAATTCCTTGCGTTTGAGTGAAGCCCTGAGCACAAAGTCGAGCTTTGTACTCTGTCACTTTATTAGTGTGATCTCTTTTCATTCTAAATACCCACGTTGTTCCGACAAGCTTGTAGTGGTCTTGTCGTTCTGTTACCTCCCAAACTTTCAGGTTGCTCATTGACAGGAGCTCCTTATCGATGGCAACCATCCAGAAGTCTTTTTCAGGTGATAGTAGTGCACCTTTAAAAGAATGGGGTGTGACGTCCGCGGAGGAGAGCAGGGCATCTGCTCTCCTTGGGTATGGTAGTATGTTCAGATTGTTGATGTCTGATGACACCAAGGTAGGGTGTCGTGGTCCTATTACCTTAATGCAAGGGACAGTTGCTGGAGCAGTTACTGATCCAAGAGACTGAGATACTTCCTCATCAGCATGGACTTCATCTACCATGTCTGACGAGGAACGTTCTTCTAAACAGTCAACCCGGACTTCATCTACCAGCGTTGAACAGCTTTCGTCTCCTTGTTGTTCAACAAGATGGGCTTCATCTACCATCGTTGTGAAAACATCTAGATTCAGTGAACTGCTCTCAACAAACCCTTTTAGTTTTGGGAACTTACTCTCATCAAAATTCGCATGTTTGGTGACAATGATTTTGGCATCTGAGATTCGCAGAATGCGATAGGAAGTATTTTCGTTCTCATACCCCAATAGAATTCCTTCTGTACCTGCTGGTCCCAATTTCCAAGAGCGATGATTTCTTGCAGTAGAAATAAATGCAAGACATCCAAACGTCCTAAGACGTTTAACTCGAGGTGGTCGATTGGTCCAGAGCGAGTAAGGGGATCGATTCAACCTGGAAGGGGTTGGGACCAGGTTTGAGAGTAGAGTAGCAGTATTTACGGCTTCGGCCCAGTAAGGATTAGGCAAGTTTGATGAATTAAGTAGGCATCTCGCTTTTTCTAGGATTGTCCTATTTGCTCTCTCAGCATATCCATTATGCTGGGGTGTTTCGGGAGGAGAGAAAATGTGCATGAATCCATACTTCTCAGCAAGTTCCCTGAAGTTCTTGTTCATGAATTCGCCCCCTCTGTCTGACAAGACTCTTTTAATTTTTCGATCTTGTTGATTTTCCATGAAGGTCTTGACAATACAAAACTGATCGAATGCTTCAGACTTCTTCTTTAGAAACTTCACTATTTTGAAGGATGTCGCTTGGTCTACAATGGTGAGAATGTACTGACAACCAGATATTGAAGCAGGAACTACTGGTCCTATCAAATCCAGATGAATGCAGTCTAGAGGTTGAGCTGCACTGTCGAACTGATGATTGAACGGTTGTTTGTGAGACTTGTTGATTTCGCAAACTGAACAGGTGGTGGTTTCATAGGGAAGGCCTATGCGCTTGAGAACTAGTGTGCCTGGGTGCCCTAGCCTCCTATGCCACAAAGCTTGATCTTTTGTAGTAATGAGGGTGGTCGGCAACATGTAATCGATGTGCATTAGCTTGTTGAGTATTTTTCCTTTTAGAATTGTCTTGCCATTGCATTCAAGGGTAAATTTATCTTCTACTCGATGAACAGTGATATTCTTTTCAAACAGGGCGAGTAAGCTTATGAGATTACAGCTAAGTTTAGGAACGTACAGACAGTCCATCAATACTACAGGCTGATTGTTGCAAAATAATTCGACGCTACCAGTGCCAAGAGCCAAGAGTGAGCTTCTTGAGTCCCCTGTGGTGACAGTAAAAGGTGGAAGGCTATTTAGAGAGGTAAAGAAGGATTTTGAGTTGAACATGTGATGCGTAGCACCACAGTCTAAGATAACTTGATGAGTGCTGGTTTTTTCGTCTTCCAACGAGGTTACAAGTGCAGTAGCTGTCGAGAAATGAGTGGCTGGTTGAAATTTTCTTCGCTTATTGTCTCTTTGATTTGGTCTTAATTGTGGGTTTTCCGCCCAACATTGTTCTTTCTTGTGAGTTGTGCTCTTTGGGTTATGCTTGCCGTTGGTACAAAAATGTATTATTTTGAAAGAATTGTCTACGGTTGATATTAGTGCTGAAGGTAGATTAGTTGGAGGAGGATCTTGTGATCCAATTAAGTGAACATAGTCTTGTAATCGAGTGAGTGTGAGCTCTGGGTTCTCGATAAGCTCTTCATTCAAGGTGAGAGTTTCAACAAGCTGATGAAGTTTAGAGTCTCCAGCCAGTTTTCCAAGCAGAGAGTACGAAAGTAACTCTTTGGGAATCTTGATGCTTACAGTTTCAAGTTCCATTAAAAGCTTTCTGCAGGAGTCTATGTAGACTTGGAGATCACCGTTGTAAAAGTATCTTTGAAACTCCATCCAAATTCTTCCCCTGTTGATTGCCCTTTTTGAGGCATACTGCTTATTTATTTTGGCCCAGAGCAAGTTTGCTTTTTCGGTCGTCTCTGAGTTGATGACTTCTAGAAAAACACGCTCGCTGATTCGAGTAGTTATGATGTTTATGGCATCATAACTAGCTTTGAGCCATTTGTTTGTAGCAGGGATAGTTGCATCTCCAGGAAGTGACTTTTCACAAACATCTAAAAGATCTTTGGCACGAAGATGAATCTTCATTCGAATATTCCATTGGCTAAAGTTGGTGCCATCTAAGATTGGAATGTTTGTTAGATCTTTTGTGTCGGTGATTTTGTCAGTCATAGTGATCTTGCAGTCCACCTCGTAAAGAGAATTTCAAAGAGCTTCGAGACTGTAAATCTGTTAAAGTTTCAGAAGCTAAGGTTGATATTTCATTAATATGCAGTAAACAATCAGAAAAGAGTGAGTAAGAAAAGTACCTAAGGTGGAAAGCAAGTTTGAGCTACAAGTGTAATGGAGAGCAACGACAACAGGAAAATGTAAGAGCAACTAATATTTAGACAATTATTTAAGAATGAAAGTGATGAAAGAAACAGAAAAGACAAATAAGGAAGGAAGTAATAATAAAGAGTAGAGAGATGATAAGTGAATGAATAACCAAAAATGTCCCCTCCTTTGTCGTTCAAGGAGATGCTTTATATCTTCAGGAGCATCGTAATTCCTAGGTCAAGAGTAGCTTGAGTAAGCCGTGGTATTACTGGGAACAAGGAGACTAGTGCACTTTTGGGATAGGAGTGCTCACATTATCTAAGACGCTTTGAGGCTATTAGATCAGATTCTTTCACAAATACCTTGCCTCCTGCTTGAGTAAATTGAGTAAATCAAAGCAACGTGCAACCCAACTCAGCATTGAAGGTGGCGGGGCTGACAATGAGATATCCACAAAGCCGCACAAGAACCTGGAGGATCTAATGGATACAGTTATTCATTTGATGATTGTGTACAACATGGTACGTGCACATACAATGGTCGAAGCTAATGGCATCAAAGGCAAACTCACGAACTCAAAAAAAAATGAGGCCATCAAAGACCTTTTGGCGTGTCACAAGAATCTCGGAATAAATCGAATTTGCTATGGTATATTGGCGGCATTCTGTGCGGCGGGGGTTAGTGGTTTGATGGTATGCTCAGATGACTGGAGAACAAGCTCAGTTAAAGGGGCTTTATCACTAATTGACATTTCCGCAAAACTTTCAGAGGGTAAAAATCTAGTGGAGCCAGTGTGGCTACGTACTAATAAGTATATATGTAATTTACTGAATAAAAGTTTCTTCTCATCAGAGTCTTTTGACCCCACTGTACCTCTTAGATTTGAATTTGCACGATTATTAGTATTAGACTTTGGTGATGCCTGGGTGGCAAAACGCCGTCTTGGTTCAAGTGATGAGGTCACCTTGACGGTACCCAGGTCAGCTAAACTCACAACCAGGATTGACCTGTTTTAGATTAGCTTTGTACTAGATAGATTGTAATTGAATTTTGCAAAGTGATTTATGAATTTAATAATCATGACTTCCTATACTACTACTGCCCGGATGCCACAGTCTGAGTACCAATAGTAATTGTACGGCAGCATGCCTCCGTACATCATTGCAAAGACTCTGACAAGACGCAAGCTGAGTCAGGCGTTGTGCCCGCAAGTAGCACACGCGGGGGCATTGCAGGAAGTCGCGTTTATCACTTCCCACCAGCCCACAATAGGCCAAAGGTTCCTGTGTCTTTCAAGAGGACTAGGATAGCTAGGGATCCGCAGCAGGATGCATATTGCATTTGCGTGTGCTTGCAATATTCCAAATGGTTGGATTGGAAAGTGATTACATGGGAACATCAATATGTAAAATTGAATAATGCACTATCCACTGCAATTTTCAGGTTCAGGTATTTGAGATTGCGAATTTGCAAAAGTCAGGTGTGATCTTTCTTTTTAGCCGCAATTAAAAAAGATTCATCAACCGCAATTCAATTTAGGTGATATTAATAAATCAGTCATCATTTGGTTTCATTTCATTTTCTTCTGAAAGCATGCCATTCACGAAAAAGGGAAAAGAGCATAAAAGGGAACTCGTGAGAAAGCGTTGGGCTGAGGAAGGAAAGTGTGAGTTGCTTGCTTAATCTCAGTGTATATATATAGATATATATATATGCTTCCACATTTATGTGGCACCCTCATTGGGCCCCACAGAAGAACATTGGCTTTAGTCGGTTCAGATTGTGCCAATGTCGTGTGGGCTCCAACAGGGAAGTCAAAGGATGTGTGCCAATGAAAGCTCCTTGGAAGTATCTGATATCTTGTGTGCTTCAACACATAGTTATCCCTCAACCACTCTGGAATAGTAGCAGATCCCAAAAGACAAATGAGCGCAAAAAGACCCAAATGAATGGGTTGTTTTCCTCCTCTCGCCCAACAGCACAAATATCAATGCCAGTATCAGCAAATATCACCCCAAGTGAAATTCGGAGGGTTGTGGATGTCAATCAGATCAAACGCATTCACTTTGGCCGTGTGGCAATTTTCTCTTCAACTGGATTACTCATTGCCCTTGTCGAATTCCGACCATTCACAACAATGAGTGAAGTCGAGGTCAATCAATGGGATGAATTATCACAATTCTTATTTTGCAAAAAAAGATTCACCGACCCAATTGCAACCAATGGAGCATTACTGGAGGGATTTATGTTCGCAATTGGGTGGCGCAAATGCAGCATGAAGAATGAACAATTTGGTCTGTATGGAAGTGTCGGGAAAATTGAAAACGCAAAAGATGAATGGCAGAACCGAGGTCCCAATCTTAGCTCAGTGGGTTGCATTCTAGGTCAATCCTTACGATATGTTGGGGATAATTTATTTGAGAAGATTCAAAATTTCTACAATTCATTGGGGGTTACATCTTTTGATCAAGTCAACTATGAAGGCAATATTCCGGCAAATCAGGGTGCATTCAAGTTCGCTTCCGCACTCACTTTCACCATGAATGGATTCAAAAACGCACCTCATGTTGATAAGGATGCATCACTGTATGCTTCGGGATGGTGTTTTCAAGCTGATAAGCGGACCGGCCAAATTCAAAGAGATGCGTCAAAGCGGTGTACAGGGGGAAAATTGATTTTCCCAAATGAGCATTTTTGGATTGATCTATCCGCATGTCATGGGCTCATTCAGGTAGTGTGGGCCAGTAGTACATTTGTTCATTATACTGATCCAGCGCAGGAATACGAAAGCACGACACTAGTGGGTATGTCCGCACAATGCTAAAGCAGGTTAGCAAAAACAATGCGGCAAAAAAGCCACGGCTATTATGAGATTGGCGAGAGAGCAGGCTATCAAATCAGGGATGGTAATACAATCTCATGCCAATTCAAAGAATGAGGAGGTTTGCATGTGTGTTGGGTGAGTAATGGTGGGGTAAGGCAGAGGATAATATACACCAGGATTGGATGGATTCGAGTGTGGGAGATGGGTGTCTCACATGAAAAAGGGGTGAAGTGGATTATGTACGATGGCATGCCATCGTACATCTGTCCTGGTTTGTTGCTATTGTCCAGGATGCCAATGCTTCGCACGCGAATCCTTATGCTTATGCAGGTTCCAACTATGCTAAAAGTTCCTTACCCCTATGCGGGGTGCAGACGCTACACATGCCAATCCTTACGCTTGTGCAGGCTCCTGAAAATTTACACGCCAATCCTTACGCTTGTGAAGGTTCCCAAAAATGCTAAAAATTCCTTATGCCTGTACAGGCTTTCGACGATTCACACGCCAATCCTTACGCTTGTGAAGGTTCCCCACAATGCTGAAAATTTCTTGGCCTGTGCAGGATCCCGAGAATTCACACACCAATTCTTACGCCTGTGCAGGCTCCCAACAATTCACACGCCAATCCTTACGCCTGTGCAGGCTCCCAACAATTCACATGCCAATCCTTACGCCTGTGCAGGCTCCAGACAAGTCACACGCCGATCCTTACACTTGTGAAGGTTCCAGACAATTTAAACAATTTAATACATGAGTAAGATTAATAGAGTGTGACCATAGGGAAGGGCATGTTTCACAAATCTGGAGTGGATTGCTCACATGCGGGAAGCTCCCGCTTTCTTACAGTTAAGAATGTATATGACTCTAAACCAAGGAAGAAGAAAATATAGGAGACGGTAACGGCAACTATTGGCGCATTTTGGGAAAAAGAGGTTCACGAAAACAAATACTCACTCAAACTCTTGGTGGGGCACTTACAAAAATAATTCTCACGCAATCAGGGTTTTTCTCTAAGGAGGAAATAAGTAATTTTTACGTGAACAAAGAATGTAATAGAATTCGAACATAATAATAATTGATTACAAATGATAATTTATTTAAAAGAAAGTATTACAAATGATAAAAAGTGGAAATAATGAGATTATTTTTTTGAAATTTTTATTTTTCGAGGAATTTGGAGACTATCCTGGTTATGTCCTCCTTTGGATAAGCCTCCAGTTCTTGGGCAAGGAGGGAGTTTAGTTCATCCCGGAAGACCCGGTGCATCTCATTTCGATGAGTTGCATCCACAAAAGGAATCATGTGGAGCAAGCGGCAATGCTCCAACAAGATTCGGTTTATCAATTCGTGGATGATGGCTCGAGGAATCATTAGGGTCGGTCGCAGGTCGGTGAATTCCTGGCGAGCGTTGTCGTGGGAATGAGAGGAGCTTGGCACTGGGGGGGGAGGAGGTTGGGTTCTCGGGGGCACTGGGGAGGGAACCGGGGTTGGAGTGGAGGGAGGGGGAACGGGAGGGGAAGATGGCCGAGTCGGTGAAGAAGAAGGGGGAGGGGGATGGGGGGATCCAACGGGCGTATCGTTGATGATGATTATCAAGCAAGGAGTGGCGGGACGAGCTGGAGACGGTCAAAGAAAAAATGAGGAAAAGGGGATATGGATTGAAGAGAAAGAAGGGGTGATTTACCATAAGGTTCCTCTATGGATTGCATAGGAGCCACCTCAGGTTCTGGCTCACGAGTCGTATCATCCTCACGTGGTTGGGACGATGGACTCGGCCCAGGAATAGGTGGCTCTTTGGTTTGGGAGGGTTCTAAAAAAGGAGTAAAAGTCAGTTCACTCAACTCAAAAGTGAAAGTGAAAATGAAATGAAACTTTGGCTTCTTACCGCCGAATAATTCCTCAGACCATCGGGTGCCAATCGGGCCTGAAGTGGGTTGCGACAGGGTTTGCTCGCGAGGCAAACTAGGAACGGGAGAGTCTTGAAGGGGGGATTTGGGGGGTTTTGTTCTATGAGTAATGGAAAAAAGTCGGTGTATTATTGCATGAAGAAAAATGAGATAAGGAGGAGAAAGAAAACTTACTTTGGCATTTGAATCCCATCTGTGACAAGACATGGTGACGATCAGCCCAAGCTCGAATGTCCTCTTGCCATCGCCATCCTTCATCGGCCGGATAATCACTTTGCTCCGGTCAAGGAGTGAAGTGACCATCGGATGGTGGCCTAGGAGGGGGAGTGGAAAAATCAATACTGAAGGGGACAGGGCTAATTGTCCGGAATCGTTCCCGTCGGCCTGTTTGGGGGCCCGGCGTCCATTCATGCTTGGAACTGGTTTCATCATCGTCGACCACAAAGGAGTCCTCGTGAGGGCATCTTGGGTGGGAACTCCTCTGGCCTCGTGGTCAGAAGGGGTGGACAATGAACGAACATTTCTTTTGTGCTTGTCGGCAAGCATCACAAGCGTTGTTCGTTGTTGAGGAACAAATGCAGGGGATACCCTGCTTGGTGCATAAAGTGCACGACATCTAAAAACAAAACAATTGAGGTTAGTAACTGCATACAAAGTAAACAATCAAGAAAGAAAATGAAGGCGTATGATGAATTATAAATTTAAAGCATTAACAAAATAAGGAACTCTACTCAGAAGGTTTTAAAAGTCTGGAAGAGAGTCGTGAAGAAAAATAAGTATTAATATCGGTATGTAATGTCGACAAAAGTTTAAAAAAGAGGTAACACACAAGGTGGATAGAAGTGAGGTTCTGAAGGGATCAGAAGAATAAACAAACAGGGAAAAGCCAGGGAAGTGGGGTTAGTGGAGTGCAAAAGACAAAAGTAGAAAGGCAGGAAGACCAAGGGGAATACGCACAAGAAGGACAAACGCGGGTAAGGTTGAACGAAGTAGAGCGGGTGAGAAAGAAAGTGAAGGGCGTGTTGTGTGAAGATGGTCTTTTATACCATGGTGAAGCTGAGACGATCTCAGCAGTTGCAGCACCCGCAAAAGTCTCAGCTTCAAGGCGTGTGGGCAAAATTGAAGCTGAGTCGCAGGGAATGCTGCAACTGAGAAGTGAAATGCTTGCGTGAGGCAGAAGAACAATGGGGGTCTGGCTGAGTATTGCAATTTATTGAATTGTCAAGCTCAGTCAAATCCCCTTTGTTTCCTTAAATAGCCACACGATCACCCAGGAGGGTGGTCGTGAGGCCCTCGTTGAATGTGCATTGTGGGTGCAATGCACAAGTGACCCATGCAGAAATGCACCCGGTGCATTTGGTCACAAGTGACCGCGCAGAGATTACCGGCCGTATGGCCTGGTAATAGTATGTGAACAAAGGGGGGGGCTGTAACACAAGTGAATACAGCGTGAGCTTGCCTTGACCCATTGCTCAGGTTTGCTTTCGGGTCATAATTGAAATGCTCAGTGGCTGAACATTTTAATTGCACAGTAATTGAACTATTGATATAAAAATTTCAAATGCACCATGCTGAGCCATTGCTCAGTCATTAATGTATGCACACAATCTGAGCATTTGGCACAGCATTGGGTGACATTTCAGCCAGGTGCAGCATTTCACACGCTTTGGTGAAGTGCTCCAAACTGAGCCTTCCAATGAACTATTGCAAAAATAGTTCATTCCATGGCTTTACTGAGCACTTCCTCATGGTGCTTTTGACCGTGACATGCTCAGTTTGCGTGTGCAAATTGGGTGAAACGCAATGCTGAGCATGTGGCACATGAGCTACGTATATGCAAACGATTGGAAGGTGCATGCAGGCTCAAGTAGTATTACACCTTCCTGATCTGTACAGCCAACACTGTAGTACGCAGTACACCTTTGTAAATGTATGCTGCGGGGCAGAGAAAAAGCTGTTCAACAATGTAACATGAAATCACGTCAAGCCATCGAGTCATATCTCTCACCTGCATCCCTTTGATGCACCTTGTTGGACAGCTCTGCCTAACTACGGCACAGATGCAGGGGTAAGGCAGGTTAATGAAAGTGGGTCATATTGGGATGACTTATTATTTGGGTCATATAAAAACAGTGGATTCACTCTGGTGCCATTGTTGGGGCAAACTTTAACTGGCCACGCTTGTTCATTGTGTGTGCTCATTGGCAGGCAGCCACACGCTTTCATACGCACCCTCCAACGGGTCATACACAGGCAACCTTCACACGCCTGGAAGCCATTTTACTTCCAGTCTTCCGGCCGGCTATTTTCTTGGTTGGGTGGTCAGCTTGACTGCAGACACTCACCTGCTCGCGCGTGGAAACCTGAGGAAAATCAGTGTGGATTTGCAGCAGCCTCATCCACATTAGAATAATCCCCGCCTATGATCTCTGAGGCTGGTTATGTTTGCGTGGGTATCTCCCACCACAGGTCATTTTCTTCACATTCTCACACGCCCCGCGCAAGTTGTGGCACCTGGCTTGCAGCCAAAAATTCCCTTGGGCGGGTGGCCTCTTTTGCCAGAGTTTTGTACACGCGTGAGGCAAAGACCCTGATGTCAATCTCAGTAGATTAGTACCCGCCTCAAACGCAATAGGGGTGAATGTATATGTGGATCACGGCTCAGGGTCGGTGCCCCCTTTGATCATGCCACACATCCCCCCCTGAAGCCTAGTTGGAATCAGTCATCAAAAAACTTCACGCAAGATCAAACTCATGTTTGGTGGCATGCCACCAAACATATCTCACCCGCCCACACACAAACATCCCCACAGTGAGATTGCCCTTTGAAACTGCCAACATTGCCTAGTAGGTCCCTGTGCAACAGTTAACTTGGGGATGATACGCTCATTGTTCGCTGTCGCACCAGCAAACATGGCCGCATGCCTCTAATATGCCCCTCCACAATAAGTTGCTACAACCCACCCAATCTCGGATATGCTAATGTCAACCTTGTTCCACCAAAGGTTTCGTAACTTGCTGCAGATCCAGCAGTCATATTGGTGCACCCACATTTTGGCCACCTTGCCTTGATATGTGCCCCAAATTGGATATGAAAATTATGAGCCCGAGAGGCCCACCCCCATCAAGTCCATGCACGTAACCACAGGCCATCCCCCCTTGACCCCATTGCTGCCTCTCATATAAGCTCCCCACCTGCGCTTATCCGTCTTCATTCCGTTTAGCTAACCCTTCCCTATCATATAATTTCCGACTATCCCCAAATAAATTAAAATAGCTATCATGTCAGCCCCTTCACAGCCACTTTGCATTGCTATGATTAATATTCGTATTAAAATAAATAGTGATATAACCTTAAATCCTGAGAATTCCCATTTAGCTTCTTGGATTATCATATGGCACAATCAACACAACATATTCGTTTATCTCCCCAATCACCAGCGTGCTATTGGCTCTCTACCTGGAACCCTTTCCAAAATGTTGATACCATTCCTTGGGGAACCAAAAACATTCATGCACTGTGGTCCTGGTGGGGCATGGATTGAAAATTGCCAATCCAATCCTACTCAAATATTATTCATTGAGGGAGTATTTATGACTGATGCAAATGATCTCTCCTCATCTCAGAAACCCAGTCTAGCATTGATATTCTTCACGTGGTATCCAAACATTTTATTCATAATGGAAAGCTTTTGAACACAAGATTTCAAGCTTAAAATGCCCAAAGAATATGACTGTAATACTCATAGTCAATGTCAACTCTTTACTCCGACATTTCCCGCTTCAAACTCGACGCCAGCTTCATATCCTGCTGTTTCATCATTGATTTCCAAGCAAAAACTGATACAATTACCCAGTGGATCAGACCTCCCCATGCCATTATTCAAACCCCCCTCCTCCCTCATCAAAAGACCGTACTAGCTTTTCTCTGGGATTGAGAAATCCCCAATGGCCAATCAGCCCGTAGCCTTTGGGCCACCTCACCCCTAGGATCCACTTTCAATGCCAGGCACATCATTACAAACAAGGTCATTAGCTCATTTGAATCCCTTTCGACCAATACCCCTCTTGGAGGACTGCTTGCGGATGATATGGGATTAGGTAAAACCATTCAGGCCATTTCCCTAATTGGTACCTCCAAGGAGCGGATGATTGCAAACCCCCATCGCTCCACGCCCACCATGATCATCTTCCCCCTCGCTTAATTACCAACTGGCAATCAGAAATATCCAAGCATGCTCAGGCTGGAGCGCTTCATGCCAAAATCTACCATGGTCCCACTCGTCACTCATTATCCGAGGCCGACATCTTGAAATATGATATCATCATCACTTATTACAATACTATCACCCAATAATTTAAGAAAACCAATACCTCTACATCATTCATTTTGCAAATCAAGTGGCATTGTATAATTTTGGATGAAGCACAGTGAGTGTCTGATCTTAAATGATTCAAATTCCCTTTTATATCCAATAACCCTTGCCCCATCTTATAGCTATATTCGCTCTCAATACACTGCCACTCCCCGTGCCATTAATAGCCTCCTTTCATCCCATCGAATATGTTTAACGGGCACACCTATTCGCAACACCATTTATGACCTTTTGGGCATAATATCATTCATCACTCAACCCCAGAGAGCCGATCAATATAACTGGTCACCATTCATCCTGAGTAGTCTTTCCAAAGGTTGCAATGATATCTTGCATTTGGCATTACGGCATTTAAGTTTGCGCCGCACCAAAACCACACATCTCGAATGCCTCCCCACTATTAGCCATCATTATGAGCTGCTCCCACTCAACCCGACCATGCAGCAAGAATATTCCATATTATATGAAGAATTCCTATCATCCAAAAGCAAAGGACCTGGAGAATTTTTCAGAAATATTAATAAGCTGCGAGTATGTTGTAACCATCACATCATGCTTAACACAATTGCGGAGGCGGATTTGGAAGACCCCGAGGGCAGGAGCACTCAGGATAACTCCCCAACAATCACAAGAACTATTTTGGATGTGGAAACATGCATGATGAGTAGTAAAATTGCACACCTCCTACAAAGCTTAATGAAGAAAAAACAAACAAGGTGTGGTCCAACCAAATCGGTGGTTTATACCCAATGGACCCAATTTCTAGATTTGTGCGTTAATTCTAACATGCATCCATTACCAATTGAATCCATCTGATTTTTTCATATTGTAGAATTGGTATTGCACTTGCCCATCACTCTATCCTTTCAGCACGAATTTATGGAACAATTACAGCACGAGCACAGGAGAAGGCACAGGAGAATTTCTTCAATAATCCTGAATGTGAAGTACTGATTGCCTCCATTGCCGCAGCTGGAACTGGCCTCAATATAACTTGTGCTAATACGGTCTATTTAATGGTGAGGGGACCCCCAAAATTCTGCCCTGATTTGCGGCCCCTGACATCCACATTTCCAGGAGCCCAATTGGAACCCAGCCATTGAGGCTCAGGCTGTTGATCGACTCCATCGTATTGGCCAACAACAACCTGTAAAGGTCATCCACTATATCACTCCTCATTCAGTTGAGGTCAACATGCGGAAGGTACCTTTCAAGATCATCTTTGACCCTAATTGTATTGCTATTCTAAAATCCTTCCTTATGGAAATGCCATTTTCCAAACACCAATGGGTCAAAGAAAAGAAAAAATCATTAACTGCGTGAGCCTTACTGATATTATATAATTTGTGTTTGACCAAGTTGATAACTCTTGTTCACCCTGGCATAGGTCCACAATTATGAACACCATGAGTTGGATTGAACTCCTTCAATATTTCCTCAATGAAAATGAGCAATAGAGTCTTATTTCTAAGGGAGACGGTGATACATTCCAATTCATATTGTCTATATTCTGGCATATTTAGCAAGTTGTTGAATCTTCAAGAAATAACACTCAGATTGTATTACATCTGCACAAATAATTCACAAAATGTTAATTTGTAACAGTGCTATACATTTATATTACTAAGTTATTGCAGAGCATCACCATTCGGCCTAATAATTGGCATGTCAAGTATTTTGAGGGCGCTAGTCTGCATCTTACTACAGCCTTTGAGCCAATCTTGATCAAATACCTGAAATGATAAGCCTTCCGGAATATCACCATCATCTGTTGATTGTAATTCTGGCAATCTATCAATAGTTTTTTTACCCTTTTTTTTAATGCAATTACAAAACTCTAATTCTTGATCCATTTTAAATACCAATTCATTAAATAACTGGGAGCGCCAGCGTAATCCCACTTTGTGGTAAACTTGAAGGCCATTTTCCAGTACCTCCTCAGTATCTGAGCATACTCGAGGGTCATTGAATTGTGATGCTAGAATGGGAAATTCAGCTGTATCACACCATTCACGACGGCGCTCACAGGTCTGCACATAATCAAGTAGATCATCATCAGTCTTTCCTCACAATGAAGAAGAAATACATTAACTAACCCTTTGACAAATCTTTGCGAGCTTTTGAGTCTCCTTCTTTTTAACCAAATACTCCGCATCCTTTTGAATAGACTTCCATTCTCTTTTCAAATAAGTGAAATATCGCTCCATTAAAGCCGCCATGACCCCATAGTTATTATGATCCTTGTTCCAACAGTAATGATGATACTCGGTGCTGACCAGTGCGAGACGGAATGTACGGTAAAACACCATAGACATAAGCTCATTGAACGGATGTTGCCATGAGCTCTCCCAGTCCCAAGTGAATAACTTTAGTCCTAGCTTGTGGAGCTCATTTTCGCAGTAGCTTTGGAAACCCTGAGACTGAACCTGTGTTGATGGCTCATTGAAAACATCCTCAGGGACATATCCAAGATGACCAGCCACTTGAATTGCGATTTCACGCTCTTCTGTGCTTGGTGGTGCTGGTAGTGAGGAAAACTCCTTATCCCTAACTTTGAGTAGGAACAGGCAATGTGCATGTACTGCTGATCTCATTCCATGGACATTCTCTGGAAGTTCTGCTTTCAGCCATTTTTGTTGCTCCTTCTGGCTTGCATGTTTCGCCACATTGTGAGCTTTAAGAGCCTGGTTCCTTTGCTGTCTGACCTCAGATTGCTCAAGCATACTCTGGGCAAGGCCCATTTGAGGATGGGTGAACTTATTATTTGACTCAGTGCCATGCTCATGCGCCGTGAAATTGTCCCTCCTTGATTCATCATTTGTTTCCATTTGAGTCAGAGACATGTTCTCATCCTCATCATCCACCATTTTTTCTCTTGATGAACTGGCATGAGGTGTTCTTGGTTTGGAGGCATATGGATGATGACGTCCAGAGACTTTCTCTTTATGGACCAGAGGTGAAGATGCATAAAGTTCATCACCTGCCATGCACATCATCAGTTAACACATCAAAAAATTAATGAAGACTGGTCATACTCACGATCTTCAATTGGCTCCTGAGATCAGACTGACTTGCCTTTTGGTGCCATATCTAACCCATGAAACAAAAATATCAAATTGTGAAAAAGGTTATACTCCGAAATTAAAATGACTTACTTTGATGAAGCATCAATCCTGGATTTCCCTCCAACAGACCACTCCAAGTTACATTCTCCAATGGTCTTTTTTGTCGCCCCCCATCCACGCGCCTTTCATCACCCACATGAACCTGAGATCCTGATGGAATATTGAGGGTTGGCTGTTTACTTTGGCCAAAGGGATCCTGGGATGCGACTGGATTCCGACAGGGATTAAGGAGGAACTCACGTGGAAATTTTGATTGGGGATTAGCGTGTGATGAGATTTGAGGTGTGCCTTCTGGCTCCTGAGACACATGCGTTTGTGTATTAGTGGGATTTGGGGGAATTGGAGTTATGGAAATATTTGGGATCGACCAAGTGCTTGAAGTTGGAGCCTTTGGATTTCCCACATCAATGTTAAGACCTGATACATTCATTGAGGATGCGATAGGGGTTGTGAGACGAATGTTGGGACTCAATGGTGACTGTGTTTGAACATATTCTATGCTAGATTCACTATCTGAGTCATGAACAGAACCTGAACAGGATTTATGTGACTTGGAAGATGACATAAGGGCCGAAAAAGTACAGTAATATTTTTAACTAGATAAAATACCTCAGTATTATGAGAAAATAGAGTGATATGAGATGAAATATTTTCAAATTTAGAATAGAGAAATTCTATGAATAGTTGGAACTAAGTGTTGCGTGGAAGTCCAATAAGCCTCTTTTTAGGAGAATCCTTCCTGCCTCCTCTTGAGCTCCTCCCCTTTTGTCGGAAACCACCCGGCATGGCCTACCACCATATAATGTAATATTCCCTTGATATGAAAGGGGACCCATGATCCATAAGTAATCATATTTGATAACATTTGCGCCTCCCCATTGTCACATTTTGTCAATTATCCAAACTGCCAATATATGCATTGAAATTCCACAGCATTGTACATCTGTAAAGGGGTATATTCATGAAGGATTTACCCACAAAAGAGACATCACCTTTTCAAGAAAGGAGAGACAATCCAAATCACATTCCAACCGATTAAAAGCCTGCTGCACTCAAACCAAATACCAAGACTTTAGCTGCACTCCAACCCCTTATGTAATAGAGTTATATCGTTATGTCTGTAATAAGGTTTAAGCCATGTACGATGGCGTGACAGCGTACATGGTTTGAATGTCAATCCCCCCAAATCAATGTTCACACATCCCTATTGAAACACCCCTCAAGGGTCAAAACCGCAGTATCGCCATGTGTAAATAAAATAGAATATGTATGAGCATTGAGAAGCATGGCATTTTACCCAATTAAACTCCTAACCTATTCCGCCATCCAGATGAGACATGTTACACTCCATCAGCTGCAGCTCACGCACCATTACAAATGGGATAAAATTCTCAGCTGGCTCAAATCATCTCCTCCTTCATAAATAATCACTCAATTTTTTTGCCAATTAATAACACTCCTAAACACTTTCAAATCAGCCATAGATATTTATACACATACCAACCGTACTCCCAATTCCTGCAACAATGACAACCCGCCGCTATTCCTCAATGCGTATATGCATGTGTCAACACTGCTCAACTCAAACACACTCTTCCCCTGAGGGTGATAGGCCTGGAGTTGCCTTCACACCTTTCCAATATAAACAGCACATTAAGAAGCTCAAATCAACCATTGCACCCAAATCTCTTCCAAACATCCCTACTTCTGCATCAGGATCTGAGTGCCCACAACTTCTATTGGATCAAATATTCCCAGCTGATTATTCACCATGGGCCCAAAGCACCTTCTCCACAGCACCGGGGATCAATTCAATTGCACAGAAACCATACAGCAGCAGTCAAACCCTTCCTCCACAAGACCTTGGAATGATAATATCTGCCATTCTATCATTAAGGTATAATATACCCCGCAGGGCTTCACGCATTCTCAACCCCACCCTAAACCTGCTGATCAAGTCCAGCATCTCAGGATCCGGTGGTCCCCCCATTCCTGCATTCCATATTCCTCAAGATCTGAGTACCATATTTGAACATCTCCAATTGGAGCCGGTGATTCAAAACTATATATGTTGTCCTCAATGTTTCTCTCTTAATGGCCTTACTGAATCAGTCACAACTGACCAACCCCACTGTCAATGCCATAATGACCCAAATGATCATGATCCCCCTTACACACAATCATTAGGAAAATTCATCTATTCAGTTGAAGCCCACACCCAAAACACGACCAACATGAAGCAAAAGTTTATACCAACAAAACATTTCATTTATCAACCATTCCAAAATTGGCTTGCCAGATTTCTCCAGCGGGCTGGAATTATGGACATTCTGCATCAACATCAACAATCCCAAACTCCCGAATATTCCCCAAAATGTGACGTCTGGGATGGATTGGTCTGGAGACGCTTCACTGGCACTAGAAATATCCATGATCCCCCATTCATGTCCATTCCTGGTGCATTGGCCTTCTCCATTTATGTGGACTGGTTTAATGCACATGGAAAGTTCACCCAGTTGGCCAGCATTGGACCTATCATGCTTATTTGTCTTAATCTCCCCCCAAGTAAAAGATTGAAGCCAGAGAATTTCTATGTTGCAGGAATCATCCCTGGTCCAAAGGAGCCAACTTCCCTTCAACTGAATTATTTATTAATGCCACTCATCAACGAGCTCAAAGAGCTATGGCAAGGTTACCATTTTTCACCCACCTCAACAGGTCCTTCAGGATGCTTTATCCATGTTGCCATTCTCACAGCCATTGCGGATGTGGTTGCCATGCGCAAGCTTACTGGATTTATTTCCCATTCAGGCAACCACTTTTGTAATTTTTGCACCATTCACAAAGCTCAAATTGAAGAAATTGGTCCTCAATTCCACTACACACGCTCATATCAAAATCATAAATCAACCATTGCCAAATGGCTTCGGGCAACCCCACAACAAAGACAAGCGATTTTCTCTGAGTATGGAGTGTGATATTCAATTTTAGAAGACCTTCCGTATTGGGATTCAACCAGAATGGTTAATCTTGACATAATGCATAATTTAATACTTGGAATTTTGAAGGATCATGCAACTTTCAAATTGTGCATTCCAGAGTCCAAATCAAAAATTTACTTCAGGTCCCGCAGGAAATCCAGTGACACCAAAAGTTTAGACTCAGATTCCATGACCTCCAACAGCTCTCTTGATAAAATCACATTGAGAGAGGCCCGCTCCCTGAGAAGGGATGCAGAAAAAATGATAAATGAGCCATTCCCCACTACTTCCCAATGCCCACCCCTCACACGGAACATCCATCTAGTGGTTCTGCAGAGATTCCTTCATTTGATGCCGATTACATCCCCACTTCTGAAATCCCCTCTGAATTGGATATCACTGCACTTAGTGATCACCAGATCAAGGGTGAGGCTCTGGAGCATCTCCGACAAATCATATCTGAGACGATAATTCCCTCATCATGGACAAGAGTACCTTGCAACATGGGTTCCCCCTCTCATGGTAGCTTAAAAGCCGCTGAATGGGCTCTCTTATATAAGGTCTATATTCCATTTTTAATGCTCAGTCAACAGATGTCATTAGATGTACACCAATCCGCAAACACTCAAAGAAAAATGGGTCAGTCAGAAGAAATTGCAAATGAACTAACCAAGAATACATTCCATTTGATTAGTGCTATCAACATTGCCACAGGTTGGACTGTTTCAATAGATGATGCGACTGCATTTGCTGAACATTGGAAAAAATTCCACCTTTCCAATCAACTCCTGTTCCCAAAAAGAAAAGTAAACCAAATCATCATTTTTCTGATCATATTCCGGAACTCTTCCAATGTTGGGGCCCAGCACAAGCCTCAGCCACATGGGGTTATGAGCACTTGATTGGAGTATTTGCAAAAATGCCAACAAATAACAAAATATGTACGTCAATTAATAAGATCAATATATTCACATTGATTAAGCACCTGAACTGAATAAGATTAACTTCTTGCAACTCTGAATAGATGATATCGATAAAACCTTACCTCAACATATCTGTTGACGTTCCAACCTTTCCGTTCTCCTGAAATCCCCATCTGTGCCATGTGAAATAAAACAGCTTTTCGAATCACAGCCACCTGCCCGGTTCAATGACCATAAATATAACAAACCATCGCGCCATGACCAAGAAAATTATGATTTCCTGGTTGAGTACTTACAGAATTTTCATGCAACGAGGGAAATAGTTGATTGGATCAGCTTAGACACTACTGTGCAATCCACAAGTCCTCCCGCTTCAAGGATTGTCTCACCTTGGTATTTTCCAGTTTCAAACATTAATATTGGGAAAAATATATTTTCAACTGAATCCAAAAATGTCAGCAACAGTGTGATATGTTTTCTGAGGGCCAACTCATGACCATTTGGTATTATTAATAGCATTTTTAAAGTCTCTGAGCCATCTAGCATACTGAACAATAACTTTCTGATCTTAAAAACTTTGAAGATTGATGTGAATTTCTTACCAGATTGGCCGCATCTGAATATTTATAAAGCTGTTGGTTTTGATGATGGACACTTGATTATATCTGAAGAAGAAATAGAAGGTAACTGTGAATTGTATGATAGCAAAGTTTTGTCATGTGGACTGCTTGTAATGATAAAGCCGTTGTTTCATGAAATTTAGTCTACAGAAATGCAAATCTCTCAGATTCATTAGAAATTTTGCTAGTGAAATAACTGCCTCAAACGTTAGTGACAGAGACATGCCATTGTGACAAGCAAAGCCCATTACTTCACATTGCCACAAAGAACTTACTATTTTGACATTGGGTACAGTGTGAATAAGCCAAGTTCAATGATCAAATGACCCACACAATCACCTTTCACAGCATCCAAAATTTCTAACTGCACCATCATCATGTTGGAAGGGGAAGTGGCCTTTGCACACCCGCACCCGCACACACCAATGCACACGGAAGTGCACCCGCACCTGCACACGCAAGCGCACATGCCAATGCACATGCAAGCGCACCCGCACACGCGGTATTGTGCGGCGGGCTCTACCAGTGTCACCTGCAAAACAACAATCCCGCTCAGGCGCAGTCCTTTTATGGATGACCTGGTGAAGTCAAACCCCCCGCCTACATCAAGGCTGACTGAAGGACCTCTTTGATGTGTGTTTGTGCAAACAGGCTGGTCTTGTGTAATTTTTACCAACCATTAGATGGTTGCGGGATGATGAGGTGGTGAGGAATCTGAGTTGAAGGCACAGGGGAACCAATATTGGTGGATGTCACAGGATTTGGTGTAAGACAAGAGTAGGACGTGTGCTTGACGTTCGCTTGATTTTCGCTTGACGTTCGCTTGACTTTTATCCTGCTTGACGTTTGCTTGACGTGAAGTCAATCGCCGACGATTGACGCGAGATTCGCCCTGGTGATAACCATATCAAATGAGGTACTATTGTGGAGAACAGATACAGGGATACACACTGAACTAATTTTGAGGTTGATATATCTAAATAAAACAAAGGTATAGCTTTCTTAAGGTCAAAATCGCACAGTTTGGCCAATGCAGCCTTACCATTGGATAATATCCCACAACCATGATTATGAGGTTTCAAACAGACAAAGAAGCTTGTTTTTACTTCAATACAGGGGTCCCATACAGGTTCTGTACAGCATTCTACACGTCATACACGTTAGAATCAGGCTGTGTTGGAACCCAGACCAAAATCTTCACCCTGTATTGGTGAAAACTGCCTAGATGTGGTTTCAAAACCATATCTGAGCCCTATACAGGCTATAAAGGCGTTTTCAAAACCACAAGCCTGTCCTGGAGAGTGAAAAATCTTCACTTCCTCTATGTGAAAAGGTCTAGAAGCCTTTTCACCCCATTTCAGGAAAAAAGGAGGTGTTTTCACCTCCAGAAAGGAATGCATGTCTTGTTCTCGAATTACTATGTAGTACAACTGTCAAAAAAAGCTATACTATTGGAAAATAATCAGGTTATATGTCACAATGCTGTCTGCCAGACCTCAGAAAAGGGAGCTCTTTCCAAAAAGGCTATTAAACTGGTTGAAAGACTGATTAATACTGGCAAGTTGTAGATCACATTCCACCATGTGACAGTAGCCCCTGATTTAGAGAACTGCATCCTGAAATGCATGTAACTGATTGTATTACCCATGTCACCCTCATGGAGTTACATTAGTCACAACAGGAGCCTACAAGGAACCCCCAAGGGGCGGAACCCTTATACGCCAATGAAGCGGAAAACCCAGCAGTTTCTGGTTGTTTGATTCAGACCACCTCTTGTCTCCAACGGGAATTGAACCCTTGAAGTTGGTACAACCATGGAAATTCACCCTCTTGGACCTCATTATGGCATATCCATGCCATATCCATAATAATTGGCCAAATTGGCAATCGTCATGTCTTATGGCCTTAATGGTCATTTTATCATCTAGGGCCAACCTGGCTCCTTCACCATCATCAAGCCATTCTAGGCTGTCTCTGTGCTTTTGGGAATCTTGGGTATTTTCCATACAACAGGGAAAATACAGCCCAAAAGCCTGTATTTGGCTTTTTAAGCTTTGAATACAGTTTGCGCACTTTTTCACATTTTGCGCACTTTTGCGCATTTTGCGCATTTAGCTGAATTAAGCCATCTATGCCATATTTATCATGTATTATGTGAAAGATGCCCAAAAGGCCATATCAGGACTTTTGGGGCTTAATTGCCAGCTCTGTGCATTTTGTGCACTTTTGTGCACTTTGCGCAAATAGAGTTTTTAATCTGTATTAGCTGTATTTAGCCAAAAACCCAAAAATGGCCAAATGCCCCAAAAGACACTTCATCACATCTAAAGCCTCCAAAACCCAAGTTTCACTCTTATGCTCCTGGCATCATTCCAAAAGACCTTTGGCCACATTCAACCTTTGGTAACAAAAAGTGCCATACATGGTGTTATACACAATTATGCATATTTTTTCAGCAGAAATCCAATGGCAGCAATTTCAAATGGTTATTTAAACTTTTCAACAGGTCATCAAGGCAAACCTTCCAGAGGATTCATCAAGGCTCAAGGGCAACTGTCATAATCTCAAATACCAATGACGCCATCAAAAAATCAATTTTTATTCTCATTCACAGTATTCCTCCAAGGGAATACTGGCTGTTCATTCTCAAGGGATATTCAATAGGCAGTCCAAAAACTAGTTGTCAAGTGTCAATGCTCAATCCATCCTACTTGGAAACCACATTCATTTCAATACAGTCTGGATTCACCAAGACCTGTATTTCAATCATACGTCATGGGAAAATCATTCAACACAGTTTATTTCCCAATCTGGCAAGTTATACACTCCATCAGACAATCAATACAGCTTCCAGTATTCAATACAGGACCACTGCTATCCTAAAGGAGTCAAGCTCTCAACATTTCACATATACCAGCCTCTTTTGACCCTGGGGGGTTTTTCCCCCAGTTAATGGATATATTTTGATTTTATTTTATCTTTATTTATCTTACCATTTTTGTTAAGTGAATACTGATATTATCAAGTCAGTCATTTAGCACCTTTTCTCTTTTCTTTCTTTGCCTGTCAATGGATATTTGGTGGTCGTGTCCTTACTAATTCCATTGTTCATTTTGACAGGTTGAAACAGTGATTAAGGACTTACTTTGTTGGCTCTTTGGCCATTTGGCTTCTCATTTCTCTTATTGCATCTCATCTTTGTACTTGCATCCTTCTTAGAGAAATTTATTCTTTTGGAGTCTTCCAAGTGAGTTCCCTGATTGCTGAGTGCCAGGCCACTCTTGTTTTTCTGTCCAAGAGCCCCTGTGACATTATATTCTAAAATTTAGTATTGTAGTCTTTTATTATTGTAACCAAACAGATAAAGCTGCACCCAGGGCTTTCAATAGCACTGTCACAGGGGCTCTTCGACAGAAAAACAAGAGTGGCCTGGCACCCAGCAATCAGTGAACTCACTTGGAAGACTTCAAAGAATACAGAAAATAAAAATAAATAGTTGAATTTCTCTAAGAAGAATGCAAGTACAAAGATGAGATGCAATAAGAGAAATGAGAAGCCAAATGGCCAAAGAGCCAACTAAGTAACTCCTTAATTACTGTTTCAACCTGCCATAATGAAAAATGGAATTAGTAAGGACATGACCACCAAATATGCATTGACAGGCAAAGAAAGAAAAGATAAAAGGTGCTAAATTACTGACTTTATAGTATCAGTAATCACTTAACAAAAATGGTAAGATAAATAAAGATAAAATAAAATCAAATTTTATTCATTAACTGGGGGAAAACCCCCCAGGGTCAAAGGAGGCTGGTATATGGGAGACGTTGAGAGCTTGATTCCTTCAGGCTGACAGCTGGTCTTCATTGAATCTTTGAGCCTGTATTGACAGCTTGATGAAGTGTATACCTTGACAGATTGGGAAATGAACTGTGTTGAATGATTTTCCCATTATGTATGATTGAAATGAAGGTCTTGATGAATCCAGACTGTATTGAAATGAATATGGTTGCCAAGTTGGATTCATGGAGCATTGACACTTGACAACTTGTTTGGAACTGCCTCTTGAATACACCTTGGGAATGAATTGACAGTATTTCCTTGGAGGGAATTCTTGAAGTGAGAATGTCAGGCTGAGTCTATGTTGAAGTGGTAATAAGGCTATTTACAACTAAAGCTATGACTGTGACATGTAGGAAATAGTTTAAAATAATTTTATAAGGGTTAAAGATGTTTTAATTTAATAATAAGAGGGCTTTAATATAAGGAATATAGTGGTGGTGAGCGCTGTTGAAACCCCTGGGTGCAGCTTTACCTGTTGGGTTACAATAGTAAAGACTACAATACTTTAAATTAGGAGTATACCTGATTATTACCAAAGAGTAAAGACGTTTTGACAGTTTACTATGTAGGGTATTCAAGAGCAGGATGAGGAGACAATTCTGGCTGTGAAAAGCCTCCTTTTTATCCTGAAATGGGGTGGAAAGGGTGCTAGACCTTTCCACGTAGAGGAAGTGAAGATTTTTCACTCTCTAGGACTGACTTGTGGTTTGAAAACAGCCTTTATGCCCTGTATTGGGCTCAGATGTGGTTTTGAAACCACATGTGGGCAGTTTTCACCATTACAGTGTGAAAACTTTCATCTGGGGACCTCACAGCCTGATTCTGATGTGCATGATGTGTAGAATGCTGTACAGCAACTGTATGGGACCCCAGTATTGAATGACCTTTGAGGTATTGAAGTATAAACATGCTTCTTTGTCTTTTTGACACCTCATAATCAGAGTACAACTGTATCCTGTCATAATACAGTTGTATTGGTCATATTGTGGGATTATAACCTTCAAATGGCCATAACTCGATCAGTTTTTGAGATATCATGCCCAACGTCGGCTCATTGGATAGCCCTGTATGGGCTCTACACAATGATACCCAATTTGGTATGGTTATCTTCAAATCTGACAAAGTTATCCCATGTACAAGGTTTTGGTACATAGGCCTGGTTTGGGCAAAAAGCTGTATTGAGCTTGTTTGCCTCATAACTTCTGTTATAGGTGAGATATGAAGAAGTGGATGGCACCATCAGATAGCCCTGATTGTGCTCTTTCCAAAAAGACCCACTTCAAGTATCCCACACTAAAACTGTAGAAGTTAGATGAGAGGTGAATTTTTTGTTCACCGTTATTTGGCTTGAATTTGACCATAACTCAAGTAATACTGGCGCCAGCTCAGTTTGGCTGGTACTATTAGATAGCCCTGGCTTAGAGCTTCATTTTGAGTACCCATTTGATGGGGTTAAGCCTCCCCTTCTAGATTTTAGATGAGAGGTGAAAATTAAGGTTTATGCTCACCAATAACTTTGAGAAGGAATAACTTTGTTATTTCTTGTCCTATGGTGATGGAACTTATGTTTTCATAAAGAGGTGAGTTCCCTCTTTCTTTTGATACCTTTTGAGCTGATTTGGCTCAGCTCCATGTTTTGGTGGTATCTTGGCTATACCATTGGTTTATGGTATTTTGGTTGTCATGCTTGTGCTCTGGTTTGAGTCACAGGCTGACATACCCTCCCTCTAAAAAAGGCTCATCATTGATGAGACTGTTCAGCCCTCCTAGAGGCCCTGAATCTCCTTAGATGAAGGTTCCCATCTGGTATGGCATCTTCTGCCAACCATTTGTCTTTATCAGGTGTCTGGTGCTTGAATCTGAGTAAGTATTGTCTTTGATCCTTTCCATTAAGTCTGATCTTCCTGGCCCTGATGATTTTACTCACAGGTCCTGGGGAGTCCTCCACTTCCACTATATCAGGTGGTATGGGGTTCTTTCTCCTGGAGGGGAATTTATCCTCTCCTGTTTGGAAGTATGGTTTGACCAAACTCATTGGGAAGACTGGGTGCTTCCTGGAAAATTCCTCTGTAAGTTTGACTTCCACTGCATTCTTTCCTATCAACTTAATTATAGTGAAAGGCCCTACAAATGAGTCCCTCATCTTCTTGGGTCCTTTAAGATTATTAAAGTTCAGTGTAGACACTAGCACCTGGTCTCCTTCCTTGAAGTCAGGTTCCATATGTGATTTGTTCCACCTCTGCTTATTGTACTCTTTTGCCTCAGCTTTTCATTTGGCAGCTGTGTCACAGGCCCTCTTCCACATATCATGGAAGTCTTTGGCTGTGGGGTGGATGGTTAGAAGATTCTTCTTTAAGTGATCCACAGGCAACAGGGGATTCCACCCTTTCTCTACCAGTGCAGGTGTTTTCCCTGTGGTGGAGTGCTGGCTTGTATTATAAGCCAGTTGGACTGCTGGTAAGAGGGTAACCCAATCATGGGTGTATCCTTCATGGTGTTTGAATTCCATGCCATAGGCACAGAATCTCCTGAGGATGTCCTCCATTGTTTGGATCATCCTCTCAGCTAGGCCATCTGTTTGTGGATGGTAAGATGTGGAAAAAGCAAGCTTGGTACCAAGAATGTCATATAAATTGGTCCAAAATTCAGATGTGAATTTTGGGTCCCTATCACTATCGATGATACTAGGGACTCCACAGGTGGATATGATGTTATTCCAAAATAACAGGGCAGTATCCATTGCTGTGTCCTCTTTATGGAATGGTAGATACCTCATACTCTTGCTGAACCTATCAACTATGATCAAACGGGGATTGTAGCTTTCTTTGCCTCCTGGGACAAGTCCTGTAACCCAGTCCATGTTGATGGCTTCCCATGGATGCTTGGGTTCTTCTATATGTTGTAGTAGCCCATACTTCTTCCCATGTTTCCTATTTGCCTTCTGGCATCTCTCACAAGTGTTGATGTATTCACTCAACTCTTGTTCCCACTTGGGCCACCAAGCTGTGCTTGCTACCCTCTCCTTGGTCCTGTCTTCACTCATGTGTCCCATATAGGGGAAGTCATGGCATTCCTGCAGGATCAGGGAGATGTTGTCCCTGTATACCACTGTGAGTGCACTTGTGTGTTTTTCTCTGTGGTAGAGCAGGCCATCTATAAGGAAAAACTTGTTGTCCTTATAGGCCCTCAACCAGGGTTCTTCCAGCTGGGATTCCAGTTCTGGATTCCCATACTTTTGTTGAAGGAGTTGTAGTAATATGCCACACTGTTTGTGCTTGGAATAAGACTTCAGTACTGCACTGAAAAATTCATTGTGTAGTTCTGAGGAACTTATTCCCAGTATGGGAGTTTCTGTTCTTTCTGAATCAGTGCTCCCACTGTCAAGGGTGCCACTTTCTGGTGCCCATTCAGAAAATCTGAAGTTCTTCTTCCTATCTACTTCCATGAAATGGATAGGAATCTTGGCTGAAACTTCAGGGTCATAAGCTGGATTGCTTTTGACATTGTCCAGTGGCCATCTGCTTTGGTATGACTTTTACCTTCTTTGTATATGATGGTCATGTTCCCTCTATACTCCTGAATGGCTATTTGAAATCTCAGCATGTGTCTATTTGTAGTCTTCATGTTCAGTAAAGAATTCAAGGCTGTGTAGTCAGTGTAGACTTCAAAGACTGCACCCTCCAGATAATAATGGAGTTTTTCTAGAGCCCGGACTAGACATAGACATTTAGTCTGGGTGGCCCCATACCTGGCTTCTGAATCTTTCAGCTGCCTTGAGATGTAGCAAATCACTCCTTCTCTTGGTTCACCATCCACAATTTGTCTTTGGTGAAGGGCTGCTTCTAGGCCTTGACTGCATGCTGCATCTATATATAACTTCAATGGTAGTTCAAAGTCAGGTAAGATGAGCACAGGTGCATTGGTGAGTTCATATTTGATCCTCTCATATGCATCCCTCCTTTCCTTGGTTATTTCAAAAACTACATCTTTTGAACATAACTTGTATGAACTACTAGTTATGTGTGCAAAGTTTTTAATGTGGTTTCTATAGTAGCTATTAAACCCAAGGAAAGATTGCATCTTTTTGACTCTCTTTGGTACTGGCTTTTTCAGTACTGCTGCTACTTTATTATGGTCAATTGCCAGACTAAGACCTGAGACTTTATGTCCTAGAGCCAGTAACTCTTGTTGGCCAAAATTGCATTTTTTAAGTGAAATTTTGAGATTTATGGGTGTGCATTTACTTATTACTCTGTCTATGTATTGCACATGGTCCTCCCATGTCTCTGAGTATATAATGATATCATCAATATATAATAACATCCAGCCTTCCAATATTTCATCTTGAAATATTGTTTCCATCATCCTTTGGAAGTGGGGTGGTGCATTCTTGATGCCAAATGGCATTCTGGTATACTCATATATGCCCATATGGCATATTATTCTGAGTAATTTCACGAAGTTTGGTTTAACTCCATTCTGGTGGAAACCTTTCATACAATCTATTTTGGTTATGTATTTGGCTTTAGCCAGTTTATCCAAGGCATGAGGTATCCTGGGTATAGGGTACCTGTCTGCTTTTGTGTAGTTATTCAGAGCTCTGAAATCTCCACACAGTCTAGACTTGCCATCATGCCAGGTGATTACGACAGGGGTGGTGATTTCCACTATTTCCTTATGTCCAATCTTCCTGATGACATCCATATCCAGGAGTTCATTGATATGTTTCTCAATTTCTTTCCTGGTTTCCAGGCTTTCTGAATAAGGAGGTATTCTAAGCATGGGTGAATAAGGCCTTTTCACATCCAGATATAGCTCTATATCATGGCCTTTGATCTGGCCTAATGGTTCTTCACCAATGGCAAATGCTGGTCTGTTCTTTCTCAGCATCTTCAGTAAACTTAGTTTTTGTTTACTGGTGAGGGTAGTGCTAAACTGTCCCTCTCTGAATGCCTTCAGAAGTTCTTTTAGTGGGTCTTGAGAAGATATCTGGTATATATCAAGTGAAAAATTTTTTCCTTGTTAGTACCAATGGTGATGTGCCTATTTTTAATGTTGTAAATATCTATGCCATACATCCTCTGGTAATCTGTTCCCAGTAAAAGCCCTTGGATGTGGGCATCATCAAGCACTACAAACTCTGGGTTGAGTCTGATATTACCCTTCCTGTGGGGTATAATTATCTCTTTGATAATTGTTCCAATGGAAGTCATCTTCCCTGATGCACTTTTAAAGTTCTTTGCCTTAGTGGGCAAGAGCTGTTTTTCCCAGTTTGGGAAGTGGGTATCCAGATAGTTTCTGGCCACTATGGAGCAGTGTGCTCCACTATCAATGATCAGTGGGTGCTGAGCATGGTCAATAAAAACAGTCATTTTTGTGGCTGTCCCATGTATATATGCAATTCCTTTGGTTGGTGTAACCAGTAATGTTTGTGCATCTTGTGTGAGTTTGCACAAGTTCTTGTCAGCAGTGTCCTGTGGCATACCTGCTTCCAACTGTATGTCCTGGATTTCTAGTGGGGGTTCCTCTTGGTATTCCCCTGAAAATTGCTCTCTTGTGTCTTGATCATCATCAGATGGTTCTCTGATGGCATCACCCATGGAGTCTGATTCAGAATCCTCTGTTTGAGGTTCTTCCTCAGGGACTTTCTCTATGGCATAGACTTTTTTCTTTGCCTCTGGACAGTTATTGGCATAGTGGGCTGTTGAACCACAATTGTGACAAGGATTCCTCTTCTTTGCCACTTCTGTCACCCTTTCTTTGGGTTTGTCTTTAAACTCTACCCTGACAGGTTGTTTCTCTTTGAAACTACTGCTCTTATATGGGGTGAATTTCCCTATATTAGTCCTTTTCCTTATGTCTTGTAAGGTGTTGGCAATGTAATCTAGAGTGCAATTTTGGTTGCATCTGCATTTTACTGCATGCTCTAGCTCTCCTGGAAATTGTGTCAGGAGTTTGTGATTCCTAATTTGGATGTTTATCTGAGGATCAATGGCTTTAAGTCTTTTAGACTGTCTAAGACACCACTCATATGGATCTTTGTCCACAGAGTATTTTTCATCTTCAAATGACATGGTCTTTTTCCATATCCAAGTTCCATTACTGTACTTTTGGATGATTTGACTCTTCCACCATGGCCAGTTTCTTCTGCTATGGATTTCTTTCATTTCTGTGTACCATATACTAGCATGACATTTAAATGCAGTATTCAATCTAGCATTGATCCAGTAGTCTGGTATGCTTGGTACATCAATGAAGAGTCCATCAATATAATCTATGAGTTCCATATGATCATATTCTCCTGATCCACAGAATTTGGGCCAATTTGAGGCCTCAGGAAGCTGTTTCAAGGCTTCCTTCTCTGAATAAGACATGCCATCTCCATCCTGGTATTTTGATGGGGATCTTGCCTTATTCCTCAACATGGCATCTGGCTTTATGTCATCTGGTTGATATGAAATATCCATAACTTGGCCTTGTGGTTGGGGCTTCAAGCTATGGTAGGCATTAAACAACTTGTTAATGTCTTGATCCAGACACTCCCTGTCCCTTGTGCTGTGGTGTTGTTCTTCAGAGACTATATTCAGTCTTTTGTTGGTTTCTTCAGAGGCTTTGCTCAGTTGAGCATATCCTTCTTGAAGATTTTTAACTATCTGTTCCAAGGAGGCTTGAGTTTGTCTCATCCTCTCTTGGCCAGCTTCAATTTCTGCAAACTGCTTTGCAGATTCTTCAGCATATTGGGAAATTTTTAACCACAGTGTATCACTGTTGATGTTACTCTCAGATGTGACAATGTTATTTTTAGTCTGAGTGGGGGTAATGTTTCTATTACTAGGACTACTGATTCTAGAGGGGTTTACAATTACTTCTGGTTCTTGTGTACTTCTTTTACCAAATCTAACAGCTTCTGGATCATGGGGTCTGACTCTTTCATCCTCTGGTTGAAGGAGGCTTTGTTCTTGCCCTTGTTTCCTTGTCTTCTCCTGCAAACTTCCTAGAATTGTGAAGAATGGTGACTCTTGGCCACTGATCTGCTGGTTTCTGAATGGTGTGAAGCCACTGGAGAGCTGATTTGGCCTGCTCCTTGTGAGCCTGAAGGAATCTGAGTAGGCCCCGTCTGGGTTAACTGTTCTTCTATAGCTCGGATAGTGGCTTGGTTCTCCCTTATCCTCTGTGCCCTTGCCTCCAGGAGTCTGAACTGCCTGGAAGGATTCCAAGCTTTGGTGATTACCATCAGGTCTTTGAAGTCTATTTCTTTGAGACAGATCTTCTGGCAACTTGCTCCAAGTTCTTCCCAGTGACTTGCCAGGTTGAACCTCTTGTTGTCCATGCTCCATTGAAATAAGTCTTTGAGGAGCTGGTGGAGCTGAAGAACTTGATCCATATCCTTCCAGTCCTTTGGTTTGAGGTTCCTGTTGAATTGCAGTGTGAATGGCAAGGTTGATATTATCTCTCTCATTGTTTTGCCATCCACCACTGTGTCCAAGGTGTCTTCTTCCAGGTCTTCTGGTTCTGGAAAAGCCTTCTCTGTTCTCTGGTTGGTTTCTTTGGAAGCCAAGGTCTCTGAGGTATGCAGGGGACATATCAGTGTTTGCAAGCAGTCAAAAACTTTATGTTCTTAGGGTATTTACCTTTGACTGTGCCTTGTACAAATTTCTTATCTGCTGATTTGGGCAGTTTGCCTGTGGAGGTTAAAACTGGGTTCATAATTGTAATCTTCCCTGTACAAGTTGTTAAGGTTGGTTTAACTTGTATTGAAGAAGAGTTTTGGGGTTTTCTAATCCTCTGAGTGGCTATTGGTGTCCACCTTTTGGCTGTAATGAGGCCTTCACTAAGTCTTTTTCCTTTGCCCTTGCTGCCTTCTGGTTCTGAGGGTGTCACTGGTGTGTTGGCCTGTGACTGGGTCTCAAGTGGTATGAAATTTTCTTCCACTGAATCAAACAGGAAAAAGAGGGCTTATGTCAGTTAAGACTTCTTAAAAGGCTGGTTTTGCACGTCTAAGAATGGCCTCTGGGCTTGTATATTATTATAATATGCCCTTGTATTATGACAATGCAATTGAATTAACAATTCCATGTCAAAAATACAGCTTACTGATATGTGGTATACTTTTTGTATACCAATATCTTACAGAATACTTGTAATTAGCAAGTGTAATCTGTCAAAGATGGTGTATTACAGGGCAATTGAGTTAACAATGTGCCCAAAAACGCCTCAAATGTTGGTTTTTCAGTTTGAGCTGTCTTGATTCAATTAATAATTAAGACTGTATTAGTGGCTTAAAAGTTTTTTTATATACAAAACACGCCAAAAATACTGGTCTTGTGGTTATTAGCCACATGACAGATATTCTTTAAGATATGAGTATTTTTTAAAAAATAAATAAAAATATATAAAAATATATATTTTTTAGAGAGAATGACGCCCAAAAAGATAAAACAAGTGTCAATAAAATGATAAAAAAGAGAAAAACTTACTTGTAATAAGTACAAAAAGGTTTTTAAAACACGGCCAGGCCCCCAAAATGTCAGGCTGAGTCTATATTGAAGTGGTAATCAGGCTATTTACAACTAAAACTATGACTGTGACACTTAGAAAATAGTTTAGAATACTTTTATAAGGGTTAAAGATGTTTTAGTTTAATAATAAGAGGGCTTTACTATAAGGAATATAGTGGTGGTGAGCGCTGTTGAAAGCCCTGGGTGCAGCTTTACCTGTTGGGTTACAATAATAAAGACTACAATATTTTGAATTGAAGTATACCTTATTATTACCCAAGAGTAAAACTGTTTTTGACAGTTTACTACGTAGGGTATTCAAGAGCAGGATTAGGAGACAATTCTGGCTGTGAAAAGCCTCCTTTTTATCCTGAAATGGGGTGGAAAGGGTGCTAGACCTTTCCATGTAGAGGAAGTGAAGACTTTTCACTCTCTAGGACTGACTTGTGGTTTGCAAACAGCCTGTATGCCCTGTATTGGGCTCAGATGTGGTTTTGAAACCACATCTGGGCAGTTTTCACCAATACAGGGTGAAAATTTTCATCCAGGGACCTCACAGCCTGATTCTGACGTGCATGACGCGTAGAATGCTGTACAGAAACTGTATGGGACCCCAGTATTGAGTGACTTATGAGGTATTGAAGTATTAACATGCTTCTTAGTCTGTTTGACACCTCATAAGCAGAGTACAACTGTATCCTGTCATAATACAGTTGTATTGGTCATATTGTGAGATTATAGCCTTCAAATGGCCATACCTCTGTCAGTTTTTGAGATATCATGCTCAAGGTTGGCTCATTGGATATCCCTGTATGAGCTCTACACAATGATACCCAATTTGGTATGGTTATCTTCAAATCTCACAAAGCTATCCCATGTACAAGGTTTTTGTACATAGGCGTGTTTTGGGCAAAAAGCTGTATTGAGCTTGTTTGCCTCATAACTTCTATTATAAGTGAGATATGAAGAAGCGGATGGCACCATCAGATAGCACTGATTGTGCTCTTTCCAAAAAGACCCCACTTCAAGTATCCCACACTGAAACTGTAGAAGTTAGATGAGAGGTGAATGTTTTGTTCACACTTATTTGGGCTGAATTTGACCATAACTCAAGAAATACTGGTGCTAGCTCAGTTTGGCTGGTACCATTGGATATCCCTGGCTTAGAGCTTCATTTTGAGTACCCATTTGATGGGGTTAAGCCTCTCCTTCTAGATTTTAGATGAGAGGAGAAAATTAAGGTTTATGCGCAGCAATAACTTTGAGCAGGAATAACTTTGTTATTTCTTGTCCTATGGTGATGGGTCTTATTTTTTCAGAAAGAGTTGAGTTTCCTCTTTCGTTTGATACCTTTTGAGCTGATTTGGCGCAGATCTATGTTTTGGTGGTATCTTGGCTATACCATTGGTTTATGGTATTTTGGTTGTCATGCTTGTGCTCTGATTTTGAGTCACAGGCTGATAGAGAATAACCAATGAATTCCTGATGGCATCATTGGTATTTGAGAAATTACACCTATGCTTGAGCCTTGATGGGTCCTCTGGATGACGTGACACTTTGGTGCCTTGAATAAAAAGTTGAAATAACCATTTTATTTGTGAACCATTGAATTGCTGGTGAAAAAAGGTGAATAATGGTGTGTAACACCATTTATGTCATTTTTTGGTTAATGGAGGTTGAATGTGGCCAAAGGTCTTTTGGAATGATGCCAGGAGTATTAGAGTGAAACTTGGGTTTTGGAGGCTTCAGAGGTGACAAAGTGTCTTTTGGGGTATTTGGCCATTATGGGGTTTTGGACAGATACAGCTAATACAGCTTGATAACTGTATTTGCGCAAAGTGCACAAAAGTGTTCAAAATGCACAAAACTGGCAATTAAGCCCCAAAAGGCCTGATATGGCCTTTTGAACATGTTTCCCATAATACATGGGAAAATGGCACATACAGCTGAATACAGAAATATGCCAAAATGCGCAAAAGTGCGCAAACTATATTTAAAGCTTGGAAATTCAAATACAGGCTTTTGGGCTGTATTTTCCCTGTTGACTGGAAAATACCAAAGAGTGCCCAAAAGCAGAGAAAGGCCAGGAAGGGCCTGATGATGGTGAAGGGGCCAAGTTGCTCCCAGGGGTGATATGACCATAAAAGGCCAGAAAAAGATGAGAGGACCATTTTGGCCAGTGATTATGGATATGGAAAAATTTCCATAATATTGATATGGCACTGATATGGCATATGGAGTCCAGGAGGGTAATTTCCATGGTTGCAACAGTACCCCCCACCTTGGAATGGTGAGCTCCTTAGTGCCTACACAAGGTGAAGCCTGTTGATGCAACTGGAAAGGATTTGAGACAGGATTCAAGAGGATTGATTAAGAGAAAAATAATTTAAAAATGATATTGAAAAGTTGGCATGTGACACGGGACTTGCTTGATCTTCATTTGACATTGGCTTCAGAATTGATATAAATTTAAAATGAATGAAGTTGGTTCATGAATTTATTTTCACATAAGTAAAGAAAATTGAAAATGAAAATAAAAAATAAAAAATAAAATTAAAGCATGAAAATGAAATTAAGAAAGGAAAAAATAAAAGAGAAATGCATCTTGAGGAGGTTCCAATCTTCATCACAGGGGTTGATAATTGATTTTGAAATTGGCCAGGGACCTGGAAAGAGAAATGTGATGCCAGGTGCTCACAGAGTGGCCAAGGTTTTTTTTTGACAGATTTTAGACCCCTCAGGGAAGTGCACACCAGGAGAGGAACTTACTTTTGGTAATTACCACTCCTGCCAGTGCCATGAAATGAAATGAATTTGCTGAAAGATTGATGGGGAATGAGAAAGACTTAGAAGGGAAATGAAAAAATTAATGGTCTGTTTTCCCAAGTGAAAATGGCCATACTTTTGGAATTGATGTTGAAAGCCAGGCCAAAGATCTGTGTCTAAAATTTGAAGAGTGCTCACAGAGTGGCCAAGGTGATTCTTACAACAAGAAAGGGTAGAATATCTCTAAAGGTGCATACCAGGACTGGAACTTACTATTGGTAATTTCTCTCCCCACCAAGCACCATAAAAAATCAATCTGATAAAGAATTGGGTCCTGGCTTGTCAGGATATAAAGAATGAAAAACCTTGACCAGTTCAGGACAATTCTTGAGGTTTTCAGTATGTTCCCAAGTGGATCTTTCTGAGTCTTGACTGAAACCTTTCCATTCCACCAAATACCATAATTTGCCTCTCTTAAGCTTTGAGTGCAGTATTTGAGAGACTTCCCATCCCTCTTCTTCTTCAATGATGATTGGAGGAGGAGGCTCTTGATGCCTATTTGGGATTGTTGATGTCTTGACTGGTTCTAAGAGTGAAATATGGAATACTGGGTGGATGGACTTCCATTGAGATGGGAGCTTGAGGTGGTAGGCATGAGTGCTGACTTTCTTCAATATTGGAAAAGGACCCAACCATCTTTCAGACAGTTTTTTGGTGGGTCTAGTTGATTTGATATTCTTGGAAGAAAGCCATACCATGTCACCAGGATTGAAAAAAGGTGGACTTGCTCTACTTTTATCTGCATACCTCTTGAACCTGTTCATGGAAACTTCAAGTTCTCTCTTGACATCTTGCTGTACTGATTGGATTTTTGTGGATAAATTTCCAGCAGGAGTATCTTGATTAATGTGAACTGAGTCAAAATGAGGATCTCTTCCATAAACAGTGAAAAACAGTGATTGTTTTGTTGAAGAGTGGTCAGAATTATTGTAGGAAAATTCAGCCAGAGGGAGCCAGGTGTTCCAGTAATCTTGATGATAACTGAAATACATCCAAAGGTAATCTTCTACTATCTGATTTACCCTCTCCATCTGTCCATCAGTTTATGGATGGTAAGCAGTTGAAAGATCACTTGAAATCTTGAGCTGCTGACAAAGATCGATCCAATAAGAAGAATCAAAAAGAGAACCTCTATCACTAACAATGCTTGAAGAAAGTCCATGATTTGAGAAAATATTCTTGACAAATAAATGGTCCAAATCCAGTGAAGTTATTGAAGGAATTTTTGGAATAAAAACTGCCATTTTTGAGAATATGTCCACTATGACAAGGATTGAGTTAAAAGAATTGGACAGTGGCAATTGAGTGATGAACTCCATTGAAAGACAAATGCAATGACCATTTGGAATTGGAAGAGGTTTGAGGAGTCCAAACTTCTTGTGAAGAATATTTATGTTTCTTGAACACTGTTGACAGGATGATACATAATCCTTGATAAATTGAGTCATGAAAGTCCAGTGAAAATACTTCTTGAAAAGTTTGAGTGTCTTCTCTTGGCCAGGGTGTCCAGCTGGAGGAGAGTCATGCCTCTTTTGAAGTATGCTGAGTTGAATGGTGGGGTCATTTGGGACCACCACCCAATCTTTGAACAGGAGAATTTGGGAAGAGGAATCAAGAGAATAATCTTGAACAGATTTACCTTTACCCAAATCATGAAGAATACTTCTATATTGAGAATCTTGCCATAATGCTTTCTGAATCGAGTCAATCAAACTTGAAAAGGATTTCACCTTGACTGCAAAGAACTTTGAGGCTTGAACTTAATCTTGCTTGATTATTTTCTGAGAATTCATTGGATTATTGCTGATGAAATCTTCCCCCCTCTCTGGGTAAATGTTGTCTTGACGTGACAATGCAACTGGAAGGGTGGCCACATGGCCAGGGTGGTAAGTGATTGAAAATGGAAATTAAGAGAGAAACTCAGCACAGTGGGCTTGATGGTGAGTCAGAATCTTTGATGACATGAAGTATTGAAGTGAAGAATGATTGGCGAGAACTTCAAAGGAGGAAGAAAGAGAAAGGAGAACAGCTCTCCAGTGCTTGAGAGCCCAGACTATGCCAAGGAGTTCCTTGTCGCTAATCTCATAATTGAGCTCAGCTGGGAGAGGCTTGTGGCTATGAAATGCAATGGGATGTTTTCCTGAGTCAGAAATCTGATTCAGTAGAGCACCCAAGGCATAATCTGATGCATCAGTCTGTACAATGGTGGGTAGAGAAGGATTAAAGTGAGAAAGGATTGGAGCAATGGTGAATGCCTCTTTGAGTTGATGGAACTGTCTAAGAGCTTCCTCATTGAGGGGAAAATGGGAATCTTTCTTGAGGAAACTTGTGAGTGAACTAATTTTTGTTGAGTAATTCTTGATGAAACAGCGGTAAAAGTTGGCAAAGACAAGGAATGATTGAAGTGCCTTGAGGTTTCTTGGAGGTGGCCAATTGAGAATTTGTGGGAATTTTTCTTGGTCCATCTTGAGGCCTTCAGAAGAAACAACATAACCTAAGTACTCTACCCTAGAAATGTGAAATAGGCACTTCGAGGCCTTAGCAAAGAGGTTATTGGCTCTGAGTCTGGAAAGAACAGTGGACACATGAGTGACATGTTCTTCTTAAGATTTGGAAAAGACCATAATGTCATCCAAATAAGCCACAACATAAATATCAAGAAGATCATAAACATTTCATTGACGAGGTTTTGAAAATAGGCAGGAGCATTGGTGAGCCCAAATGGCATACCCAAATACTCATAGCTGCCATATTGTAAGGTTTGAGTATGAAACAATAAGGAGAAACTACTAATATTTTACTTATTGTACTATGAATGTCCTTATGAATGAAATAACTAAGATAAAAAGGAATTATAATAATAAGGAATTATTATAATTATGGCGTAAAAATAATTATATTATTAAATAAATATAATAATATAATTTATATTATAAAAAAATAATAAAATAAGTAAATATATTAATATAAGATAATTGATATATTTAAAAGCATTTTCTTATTGTTACCAACAAATAAAAAAGGTGTACAAAATTGTTTTTTATTAATAAAAAAGAATTAATAACAAGAATATCACTGCCAGGATGACTCCATGATATAGCGGTACAATTACAAATAAAAGTTATAACTCTGAGTGTGACACGAAAATAAAGATGATGATTAAGGTAAGAGATGGTTAAAAGGGCTATACTAAATAAATTTAGTGATGGGGAGTGCTGCTGATAGCCCTGGGTGCAGTGTTTATCTGTTGGTTTACAATAATAAACCCTACAATACTTAAGTTTAAAGTATACCTGTTTAAATTCTAAGAGTACCACTTCTTTTAAGAAGTTATACCACGTAAGAATATCAAGAACCGGATGCTTGATTTGCTTCCTGGTGAGGCAAAGCCTCCTTTTATCTTGTTCTGGGGTAGTGGGAGGTGGTTTACCTCTGCACACGACCACAGAGTGAAAGTTTTCACTGCTGTGGGCTGGTTTGTGGTTCTATACACTCAATACAGGCTAGTATTGGGTTGAAATGTGGTTTTAGAACCACAAGTAGTCATTTTTGCCCTATACAGGGTGAAAATTTCACCAATGGAGTTTACAGGTGTATTCTGGTGCTCCTGACGCGTCAGAGACTGTACAGAACCTGTATGGACCTCTGTATTTGACTTAATTATGAGGTATTGAAGTATAAATAAGCTCCAGCGTCTGTTTGACACCTCATAATCAGAGTACAACTGTATCCTGTCATAATACAGCTGTATTGGTCATATTGTGGGATTATAACTTTCAAATAGCCATAACTCTGTCAGTTTTTGAGATATCATGCTCAAGATTGGTTCATTGGATAGCCCTGTATAAGCTCTACACGATGATACCCAATTTGGTTTGTTTATCATTAAATATGACAAAGTTATCCCATGTACAAGGTTTTTTGTACATAGGCATGGTTTGGGCAAAAAGCTGTATTGAGCTTGTTTGCCTCATAACTTCTGTTATAGTTGAGATCCGAAGAAGTGGATGGCACCATCAGATAGCCCTGATTTTCCTCTTTCCAAAAAGACCCCACTTCAAGTATCCCACACTAAAACTGTAGAAGTTAGATGAGAGGTGAATGTTTTGTTCACCCTTATTTGGCCTGAATTTGACCATAACTCAAGTAATACTGGCGCTAGCTCAGTTTGGCTTGTACTATTGGATAGCCCTGGCTTAGAGATTCATTTTGAGTACCCATTTGATGGGGTTAAGCTTCTCCTTCTAGATTTTAGATGAGAGGTGAAAATTAAGGTTTATGCTCAGCAATAACTTTGTTATGTCTTGTCCTATGGTGATGGGACTTATATTTTCAGAAAGAGGTGAGTTTCCTCTTTCTTTTGATACCTTCTGAGCTGATTTGGCTCAGTTCCATGTTTTGGTGGTATCTTGGCTATACCATTGGTTTATGGTATTTTGGCTTTCATGCTTGTGCTCTGGTTTTGAGTCACAGGCTGACAATCACTAATATTAAATTTATAAGTAAATATAAATACTATTTATATCAATTATAGAATTATTAAAGTAATAATAGAGAAAAATAATTATAATAAGAGAAATAACTTACTTTTAATGCTTAATATAATAATTTTGAATACTTTTACGCCAAAAAATGTAAATACAACTTATTTAAATTATAGTTACAATAAAATTTAAGAGAAATTACAATTTTTCTTGATTTTACATGGAATAGAGGTTTTTAAGAGAAATTTAAACAAAACAATTAAATAATTGCAATAATCACGTCAGAGATGATGATTATAATAAGATTACCTTTGGTACTTAATAATATGAAAGTTTTATATATACAGAATATAGAAATTACCTTTTTATTTCATGATTTAATGTTTTGTAATTGTCTGAGGGGAAAACAGAGTAAAAAGAGCTCTATTTATAGTAAATACCTTCCTCCTAGAGTCCAGAAGCCTTCTAGTAGATGTGTACTGATACTTTCTACTAAAATTGATCAATATTATAAGGTTTGGTGATGACTAAATCATGATCAAACCATCTTACCTCATAATTACGCCATTATTTAGAGTTATCACTATATCTCTAAGTTTGATGACATCATAGGCTTGGAAGAAGCCTAAGATTCGTGGATTCTACTAGTATTAATGATATTTGAATAGTATTCACCAGTTTCATCACTTATATGACTGTTAAACTTAAAATAAGATTACAGTGAGTGATCTTAAATGATCAAATTTAAGCTTAACTTTTTATCATTAATAACGTTGAAGTTATACACGCTACAGCTATTCTGACAGTGGATTATGATTGCTTGGCATGTCCTTATTAGACTGCCAAGAGCATTACATCACATAATCAAAACTGTATTTATGACAATTTTTCTTGTAACTCATCTTTTTTGTCAAAATTTAATATTTTAAACTTCAAACCATGATTTCAAGGGGTTATACCTTGAATATTGTAATATAGAATACATCAGTATTCACTAATGAGATATTTGAATCCAACTGTCTACATTTTTCTAAGTTTGGACCACTTTCACAACAAAGTGGTCAACAGCTCTATTGATTTTGATCAATAATTGATTACAGGTTTCAACCTTGTTTATAACTTGTGAAATGAAGTTAATTTCTGTCTTCCTACAGTAATTAAGGTTTGACTTTCTTTTTGATTCATCAGTCTATCATGTATATTTCAAAAGATATTAGCTAAAATCCTTGAATATATGCGTTGACCAAAAAAGTGCATATATTTAGCTTAACTCCTTATGTATTGACTTTGGAGATTAGCTTCTTAATTGTTTTATGTGTAGATATTTATGGGGAATCCAATGGTACCATTTATTTTTCATGTTGCTCCATTGTTATTTGAAATAATTAAGGATTAATGTTTTTTATAAGGTATTATTACTTATAACTCATTAAATATTGAGTTTACAGATATGCCATAAAAATGGTATATGTGTATTTTACCAAGGGGAACCCAATGGTGTAATTTACTTCACATGTGTATTCATTGGGTTTTTAGTTAAACCAAGTTTTGTGCCTATTTATGGCATTTTTGTAGATTTGAGGTAATTATTTTTAAGGTATAATTGTTTTAAATATTTCTTGTGACCTTTTTGGGTATGTGGTCATATATCAAAGGTTCACATTCCCTACCACCAAAAAAGGTTGTACCACAATCTGATATGTGTAATTAGGGTGTCATCCACTGTCCTACCTCTTCAATAGGCTTTGTTAGTCTTGAAGCTCAATAATGCTTGATTTTTCTATTCTTTAGTTTTTCTTTCATGTCTGAACCTTCTTAGTAGTTTATCAGCATTTGTTATATCTTCCTCAAGTAGCCATTAATCTTCTTGAGTTGAGCTTCTATACCTTACAAGGTATTCTCTTTCTTTTTTGCTTCTTGTCCTTCTTTCTCTAAGGACTTTTACAATTTTCTTTTCTTCTCCTTCTTCCAAGGGGGGAATTTCAAGTGGGGGTCTATTTCTGAGTGGAAATAATTCATTATCACTTGAGCTGTAAGTTCTTATCAGACTTACAGGGAAAGCTGGGTGTTTGTTCATTATACACCTGTGAGTTCCAATTGCATAGCATTGGGTCCATGAAGTGCTTTTATCATAAATGGTCCTGAAAAGGAATCTTTTAATTTCTTTGGACCTTTTATGTAATTGAAATTAAGGGTTGATACTAGGACCAAGTCTCCCATTTTGAAGTCAGGTGGTTTATGACTTTTATCCCATCTTTCTTTTGCATATTTGAAAGAATCGTTCATACATTCATTTGCATGGTGTCTTGCTTTGTCAAGCATTATCTTAACACTGATTGCTGTTGGATGTATATCCAATAAGTACTTTTTGAGGGTATCATAAGGAATTATTAGATTCCAACCTTTTTCTAGCATTGCTGGTGTTTTGCCAAAAGAAGAATGGATTGATTTCTTATATTCCAGCTCAAGGGCTGGTATTAGTGTACACAAATCATGGGTAAAGCCATCAGAATCTTTGAATTCTAGTCCATAAGAACAGAATATTCTGATCATGTCCGCCAAGGTTTGTATCATTATTTCTGCTAAACCATCAGTTTGAGGATGGTAAGCTGTTGAGAATGATAACTTTGTCCCAAAAGAGGTATGGAGATTTGTCCATAATGTTGAAGTGAATATTGGGTCTCTGTCACTTATAATATTGTGGAATAAGCCTGTATGGCTAATGACTTTATTCCATATCATTATTGCTGTGTCCACAGCTGTGTCATCTTTGTGACATGGTAGAAACATGGGAGTTTTGCTATACCTGTCAACTAATACTAGGAATGCATTATAGATTGTGTCTCCTCCTGGAGGTAATACTGTTACCCCATTCATATGAACTATTTCCCAAGGGAATTTTGGTTCTTGGATTTGGATCATCATTCCAAATTTATTTCCTGCGGCTCTGTTGGCTTTTTGACATCTGTCACAGGTTTGGCAGTTTTTTGCAACATCTTTCTTCCAATTTGGCCACCAAGAGCAGGTTTTCACCCTTTCTAGTGTTCCTTCTTCTGAGAGATGTCCAGCTGCAATACTATCATGACACTCATGTAAAATAGTGCTTATCAGGGTTCTATCTGTTAAGGCCATAACACATGTGTGTTTTGTTCTTTGTAAAGGATCTCATCAAGGAGGTGGAATCTTCCTGCATCATATGCCTTTTTCCATGTTTCATCTAATTTTGATGAAAGTGATGGATCTTTGCAGTCTTTCATTAGAAGTTGGCTTGAGATATGGAAATTCTTGTCTATCTTATAGCTTTCTTTAACTTGGTTAAAGAATTCTGTGCCAATGTCTGTGACACATATTCTTTCTATATGGTTCTCTTCTTGTGGTACCCATGCTGGATTGTCAGGGGTATTTGCTAGAGCCCATCTGCTAAGACCATCTGCATTTTTATGAATATCACCAGGTTTATGAGCAATAGTCATATTTCCTCTATATTCTTGGATAGCAATTTGCCATCTCAGCATATGTCTATTTGGAGTTTTCATATTTAATAGAGATTTCACAGCATTAAAGTCTGTAATCACATCAAATACTGTTCCATCCAAGTAATAATGTAATTTTTCTAAAGCCCACACTAAGCAGAGGCATTCCATTTGCCTTGCTCCATATCTTGCCTCTGTTGGCTTTATCTGTCTTGAAATAAAACAAATTGGTCCTTCCACTGGTTTATCATTGATAATTTGTGTCTGGTGTAGTGCAGCACCTAGTACTTCTCCACAAGCATAAATTTGAAGCTTAAAGGGTAGTTTCCAATCTGGAATTAGCAGAAATGCGGCATTTGTTCAAGAATTGTTCAATTCTTCATATGCTTTGACTACTTCTTCTGTAATTCCATGGACTGTTTGTTGGTCACATAGCTTATACAAGGATTTGAAAATTCTTGCAAAGTCCTTTATATGCTCTCTATAGTAACCAGAAAATCCTGGAAATGTTTGCATTTCTTTTTTGGGTTGAGGCATTGGCTTAAGTAGTACTGCTGCTATTTATTATTGTCTATGCCTAGACTAAGTCCAGAGCCAACATGTAAGATGTGTCCATGAAACTGATGATAATATCACTATTAATCAACAGTACTATGACTGTTCTTATGGAATATAATATCAAAGGGTTATTATAACAACAATTAAACAATTAAAGAATTATTCCTTTCATGTGCTAAACACTAGTAGTGAATTTAACCGTGAGCAAGTAATTGTCCACAAGAATCAATTACAAGAAGATTTTAATAATAAAACTTCTCTTTATTAAGTAATAAAACTATTTTAATATATATTTATCTTTTGCAAGAATAATTATAATGGTAATTCTGGAAGAAAGCTAATTTTAGAGAAAAACTTTAAGAATTAGAGATAAATCACTCACCAATATTCCAAAGAGCTTATTGGAAGATAAGATAGAGAGATTTGATGTAAAATTGTTGATTTTAACAATCAAAATGAATTTATAACAGTATCAAAACAATATATAGTTGGATTCTATGACATCACGTCTTTCTGATTGATTTTGAAAGATTAAAAACACTTAAGAATATCATTAACTAATACTTACTTGTTGGTAATAATGATTGAAATGATAATAAGATGATGATGATGGTATGGAAAAAACAGCACAAGGAGGCCTCTTTTAAGTCAACAACAGCTCACAGAGGCCTGCAATGGAGAAAACTGAAAAACCAGCGAGTGAGAAAACAATAAACCCTTTTGGATTATTGATTGCATCATCTGTTGTCACGTAAGATTATCATAATTACTTAATTGATGCTTTCACTTGACTACCAACCCCAATATAGTTAAGAATAAAAGGAGTAACATCTGTAAATCTTCTTTTATTCCAAAAGAATAATTGATTTCTCAAAGGTATCAATGTTATTGCCAATTTCATCACAGGTTGTAATTACTGTGAATTTTTGAAGATTCAGTGTTTCATGTAGAATAGTCAAAAATGGACTGTAAGTAAAACTTTTGATTTTACTAGTAAAACTAAAATTATTTTTGGTTTTACCATGGATAATACGGTTCTCCATTGGTCCTGAAAGTTTCAGAAACATTCATTAACGATTGTATTTTTAATGAATTTTTGAAGTTTTTACCTCATTTCTATGTAGAATTGCAAATATCAGTGTTTAACTGGCTGCTATGAGGTAAATCAATGGATAAAAGTCCAAAAAGGGCTTTAATAACTCTTTTGGGGTTTATAAATGGAAAATAATTAAGAATTGACATGGTTACAGGAGTCTAAGTAGCTTTTTACCTACTTGGCACATCAAAATAGCAGGTTATTTGCTATTTTCTTAAGATTTACTTTAGTTGTAACATGGTAACCAAGTTTCCAAAGTGTTTTAGTTGACTAATTGGGCCAAGATAAGCCATGTGTCCAAGCTTTGGAGCTGTCCACGCCTCTGAGGCCTCAGAAGTTGGATACCCTGGCTCTCTTTGATGTCTTTTGTCCCCCTTGCTTATTTTCCACATCAAAATAGAAATTTAAGCTTCAAGTGACATATCCACTATGGGTGTACCAAACGTCCATGTAAAAATGCCATGATATTAAGTGCTCAAAACATGCATAACACTATTCTCAGTGTATATGTAAGATGGGATTTCTCACATTCCCATTATTTTGGCATGAAATTAAGAAAAACGAAAATTTTCATGGATCTTTTATGTGGTATTGATGATGTGGTATTGAATTATTTTCCATTTTACCACCTCAAAGAGTTAATTTGAGCTTATTCACTCTATGGGGCTACCCTAGGTGAATTTTTGTGTACAATCCAAATTAGACCTTTAATCCATGGATTTACTTACTAAATAAAAAGTTATTCATCTTTTCTGAAATCAAAAATGATGAATTTTGGATATATGCATGACTTATGAGTTATGCATAATTCAAAATTTACTTTTTCAGATAATTGTGGCCTATTTGGGTATGTAAAATATACCTCAAGGCTCACATTCCCTCCCACTAAAAAAAATATAATTGTACTACAATTTTATTACTGGTATAAGTGATGAAAAAGCACGAAAGGGGGTGAATGTCCACTGTCCAACCTCTTTACATTACTCCGATCAAGTAACATAAAGCACATTTACAGACATATTCAGGCTTGTGGCCTTCTTTCATGTCTAAATCTTTTCAAGAGTCTCTCTGAGTCAGGTATTTCTGATTCTGCCAGCCATTCATCTTCATGTACTGGATTTCTATATCTGACAAGATATTCTCTTTGATTTTTACCCCTAAGTCTCCTTTCTTTAATGACTTTCTTTATCTTCTTGTCTTCATGCTGTTCCACTGGTGGCACAGTTAAAGGAGTTGAGTTCCTCAAAGGAAACAAGTATTTGTCAGCTGTTTGATAAGGCTTTATCAAGCTGACTGGAAAAGTGGGGTGTTTATTTTCCAATTCACCACTCAATTCCACTTGAACTGCATTGATTCCATGTAAGGAAACAATAGCAAAAGGTCCTACATAAGAATCTTTAAGTTTCTTTGGGCCTTTGATATTATTAAAATTCAAGGTTGAAACTAGAACTAAGTCCCCTACTTTGAAGTCTGGTACTTTATGACTCTTGTCCCACTTCTGTTTTGAATAATCAAAAGCATCATCCATACTTTGTTTTGCATGATATTTTACTTGATCAAGCATTATCTTGAAGCTGGAAGCTTTAGGATGAATGTCAATCAAGTCTTTCCTCAGTGTGTCTGCTGGGAGTTGTGGATTCCATCCTTTTTCTAACATACCAGGAGTTTGTGTCGTGGAAGAATGGACTGATGTCTTGTATGCCAATTCTAATGCAGGTATCAGAGTGAACCAGTCATGGGTAAAGCCATCTGCGTCTTTGAATTCTAACCCATAAGCACAAAATCTCCTGATCATGTCTTCTAAAGTTTGAATCATCCTCTCTGCTAGCCCATCTGTTTGAGGGTGATATGCTGTAGAGAATGATAACTTAGTCCCAAACAATTTATGAAGATTGGTCCAAAGTGCAGATGTGAACTTGGGATCTCTGTCACTTATGATATTCTTAAATAATCCTGTATGAGAAATAACTCTACTCCATAGAAGAAGAGTTGTATCCATAGCAGTGTCATCTTTATGACATGGTAAGAATATGGGAGTCTTGCTATATCTGTCTACAATGACTAGACAAGCATTATAAATCTTGTCACCACTTGTAGGAAGTGCTGTGACCCAATCCATATGAACAACTTCCCAAATGTATTTTGGTTCTTGAATATGGATCATAAGTCGAATAATCTTGCCTGTACTCCTGTTTTCTTTTTGACATCTGTCACAGGTATGGCAATATTCAATGGTTTCTTTTCTCCAAGATGGCCACCATGCACAGGTCTTCACTTTTTCAAGTGTTCTGTCCTCTGAAAGGTGTCCAGAGTAGATGCTATCATGGCATTCATGAAGAATTGTATTTATAAGCAATCTGCTACATAATGGCATTACAAAAGAATTTTTGGTTCTGTGGTAAATAATCCCATCAAACAAGTGAAATCTTCCTTCAGATTAGGAATTTCTCCAAACTTCATCTAGTGCATTGACTAAAGATGTATCTTTGCAGTCTTTATCTAATAAAGAAGTCAAGATATGGAAATTATTGTCTTGCTTATAAGATTCTCTGACCTCTTCAAAGAATTCAGTCCCAATATCAGTTATGTTAATTCCTTCAATTGGAATCTGTGGTTCAGCTTCCAAAGGTACATAAGCTGGGTTATCAGGAGTGTTGGCTAATGCCCACCTGCTAAGTCCATCAGCATTTTTATGAATGTTTCATGCTTTGTGGACTATAGTCATGTTTCCTCTATATTCTTGAATGGCTATTTGCCATCTCAACATATGTCTGTTGGGAGTTTTCATGTTAAGAAGTGATTTTACTGCATTACAGTCAGTTATCACTTCAAAAACACTGCCATCAAGATAATAGTGTAATTTATCAAGTGCCCATACCAAACATAAGCACCCCATTTGGCTTGCACCATATCTGGACTCTGTTGGTTTGATTTGTCTTGAGATATAACAAACTGGGCCCTCCATAAGTTTTTCATCAAGAATTTAGACTTGATGTGCGGCTGCCCCTAATCCATCTCCACATGCATCAATGTACAATTTGAAAGGAATATTCCAGTCAGGAATGAGGAGTAAAGGTGCTTCTGTAAGAGCTTTCTTTATCTTCTCATAAGCTTTAATTATCTCCTGTGTCATCTCAAATACAGTCTGTTGATCACAGATTCTATATAGTGAGTTGGCTAGAATTGCAAAGTCTTTCAAATGTTGCCTATATGTCACATGGTGGAATGTGATCTACAACTTGCCAGTATTAATCAGTCTTTCAACCGGTTTAATAGCCTTTTCCGTAAGAGCTCCCTTTGCTGAGGTCTGGCAGACAGCATTGTGACAATAAACCGGTTACCAACGTCATGGGTTTGATTCCCGTTGGAGACAAGAGGAGGTCTCAATCAAACAACCAGAAATCGCTGGGTTTTCTGCTCCATTGGCATACAAGGGTTCTGCCCCTTGGGGGTTCCTTGTAGCCTCCTGTTGTGACTAATGTAACTCCATGAGGGTGACATGGGTAATACCATCAGTTACATGCACTTCGGGACGCAGTGCGCTAAACCCGGGGGTACTGTCACATGGTGGAATGTGATCTACAACTTCCCAGTATTAATCGGTCTTTCAACTGGTTTAATAGCCTTTTCAGCAAGAGTTCCCTTTGCTGAGGTCAGGCAGACAGCATTGTGACACTATAATAACTAGAAAATCCAAGCAAAGACATCATTTCCTTTTTATTCTGAGGTATTGGCTTAAGTAGCACTGCTGCCACTTTGTTTTTGTCAAAAACCAAGCTTAAGCCAGAAACAACATGTCCCTATGCTTTGAGTTCTTCAAAACAAAAATTGCATTTCTTACGTGAAATTTTCATGTTCACATCTGCAACTTTGTGAAGTACCCTTGCAAGTCTTTCAATGTTTAAGGACCAAGAATCAGATCATATCATAATACCCTCAATATAAATTATAAGCCATCCTTCAGACAATTCTGTGGGAAAAATAGTACTCATCATTCTTTGATAATGGGATGGAGCATTTTTAATGCCAAATTGCATTCTAAGATACTTGACAGAAGATATCACAGATATTGGTTTTGGCATATTGGAAAAAGCAAATTTTTGTCTTTTGGTATCCCTAATTGTGAAATATCTGTCCTTATGGTTATTGATATCAGTACCATAAATGTTCAAGTAATCATTCCCAAGAATGATGTGCTGAGATGTGCAATTATCCATTACGACAATCTCAGTTTTCATCCCCACCCTTCATTCTGGGTGTGGAAATACAAGATTAGTGTCTAATATACCCAAGGGGTACATATTGTTACTGGCACTACTAAATTGCACACCTTCTATTGCTATTAGATGTTTTTTCCATTCAGGAAGTATAACTTGGAGATAATCTTTGCCCACACATGTGCAAAATGCCCGTGTATCCAAATTTACTTTGGCTTCAATATCACTCATCAAAACTGATGTGATACAGGATGCTCCAGCAGTGTAACATCTTCCTCTAGCAGGTTTTGTTTTACACATTCTGGCATCTTGGATATTGGTCAGGTTGCAGCAATCCTCACTGTACGGTGGCAAGTGGGTATGGACTTCTGTCACCTCAAAGAAAGCTGTAATGCTTTCAATGTGATAGTCCTCCACTGGTGTATCCTCAGAGACTACAGAATCTTGATCAGATTCCTATTTCTCTTCAGTACACTTAATTTCTTCAATGACTTGAACCTCATTGATTTTTGTCTTTTTGGGGCAAGTGTTTGCTAAATTTGAAGTACTTCCACATTTATGACACTTCAAAACAGGTCTTTCTGGTCTTTTATCTTCTCTGGGAATCTTTGGGACCATCTTGGATTCCATAGGGATTCTAGTCCAAGTTTTACCAATTCTTGTTCTGGTAATGATATCTTCCATTGCATTAATGTAGTCCTCTGTTGAACAGGGTTCTACACATCTGCTTTTGATAGCATGTTCCAGTTCTCCTCCACAATTTCTTAATATTTTCATATTAATAATAGTGTCAGACATATCTGGGTGTAAAGCAGATAATCTGTCTTTTTACTTCAAGAACCAAGTAACGCTTATCTTTCTCTGAGTTAAAGATGGAACTTTAAAAAGCATTCTCCATTTTAAACCTCCAAGAATTATTGGCCCTTTTGGTAATCACCCCAGATTTCCACCAAGACCAATCATGTTTCCCATGATCCATCCTCATCTTGTAATACCATTTATTTGCAGTCTTGGTAAACAGAAAGTGTAATTTACCCACTATGATTTCATCAGGTATATTAAAGTCTTCTTGAAACATATCAATAGTCCTGATGAACTTAATGTGGTTATATTCCCCTTAGCCAGAGAATGTTGGCCATTCTTCCAATTTGGGAATATCTTTAACAGAGACAATATTTTATCCTAAAAGTGGGGTAAAACTTCCTTTAACAGAACATTTTTCTTCAGTCAAAGGTGTAGAATGTCTTGGAATATGTGGTTCATAATTCTTATGAATTTGTTCTACATTTGCAATGATTTCATTTTTTAACTTCTGCCTTTCACTGTCACTTTTTGCTCATTGTGTAGCAAACTGATTGGTATTTTCAACTATCTTCAGGACATGATCTTGTAGAATTTTAAGTTGATCATTCATTTTAAAAATAGAAAGATCTTCCAGTTCATCATTCTGAATCTGAAATGTACTCTCAATTCTGCTACAAGCATTGATAATTGAATCAAATTTGGCATTTGTTAATTCATTCCATTCAGTATATTTCTTGTCATGTTTTTTCAAATCATTAATATCCAATGTTATTTTGGTTAACTTTGAATCAAGTTTACCAATTTCTACATTAATAACTCTTTGTACATGATCTATTTGCGTGGAAAGGTTCTGTTCATCCTTTCCTGCTCTTTGGCTGTGAATTCCATGAGAGTTCTGGCCATGTTAAACACACTGTCCACAGCTGAAGGTTCCAATTTGGGGATCCTGTACCCCTGTGGGTAAGGTCTGTGCCAATTGAATTTGCCTTTTCCCTTGCCTTGATGGCTCTTGGGACCTCTCTGCTTCTTCTGAGGTCCTTTGGGCTTTTCTTTGGACATTTCTGGAGCTAGTTTGGAGCTGGTAGACGCCACTGGGGCATCTGTCTCCAAAGCTGGAGTCATTTCCAGTTCCTTCTGGTCTATGGATAAAAGACTTTGGTTCTTCAACCAATTTTTTATCTTTTTGACCTTGTCTTTGCAAGACAGGGGGCTCCATCCTCCTAAGAGTTCTATGGTCTTCTCCTGACCCAGAAAGCTCTTGATGTGTAAGTAGGAGTTCATGGCCCCCTACCAAAGGCTTGGGCATATTTCCCACTCCTCTTCTTTGGCTGCTCTGAACCAATTTTTGTATTGGCATTGATATATTTCTATTGCTTCCACTTGAAAATGGTTCAGCCTTGTAAATATTGTCATGAATCAGTTCAGGCTCAGAATTCACGTCAAAATCTGTGGGTACAGACCTTGGGGAATGGGGGGCAACTCTGGAATCCTCCAAATGTGTCTTTCTTGAGGAAGACTTGGCACTTCTGGATTTGGTCTTGCCTTTTCCTTGTCCAAATCCATCTGGTTGGACTGAATAGTTGCTTCCATTTCTGGTATATACCATTTTCACGTCAATATATAGATAAAAAGTGAAAATATAAGATAAAATACACACCTTTTGGGGGTAATTTATTCTTTTCTGAGTTAAATAAAGTGCCTCTTTTAGCATTTTGCACTTCAATACTGTCTTCAGATTCTGGACTGGTAATATATCTTTTACTGAGTTTGTTACCAGCTGCACAGTATTTGATTAAAGACACTAGAAAAAATTATAAAAGAGAAAAATTATTTTTTATACTTTTTAAAATATTTTTTAAAGATTTTTTATAAGTTTTTCTATTTTTTAATATCAAAAAATTATTCTTTTTAAAGAAAAAAAAATTAAAATTTAAGATTTTGAATGAAAATTAATTCAGAGTAGCTCAAAGAATAACTTTATACGTTTTGGGATGTGAAAAAGCCACGTGTAAAAACAGTATAAAATTAGGCCAAATTCCTCAATGAAAAAGATTTTCAAAACAATTTCAAAAATAAAAAATATTTCAACTTCAAAATGAAAGAAAAAAAAATTATTAAATTAATATATTTTAGAGCTTAAAAATATATTAATCAAGGGTACAAGGTTCAAAAAACATGGCCAGGCCCCCAAATGTAAGATGTGTCTATGAAGCTAATGATAATATCACTATTAATCAACAGTACTATGACTGTTCTGATGAAATATAATACAAAAATGTTATTACGACCAAAATCAAATAATTAAATAATTATTTCTTTCACATGTTAAACACTACTAGTGATTTTAACAGTGAGCAAGTAATTGTCTACAAGAATCAATTACAAGAAGATTTCAATAATAAAACTTCTTTCAATCAAATAATAAAATTATTTTAATATATAATTATCTTTTGCAAGAATAATGACAATGATAATTCTTGAAGAAAACTAATTTTAAAGAAAAACTTTAAGAATTAAAAATAAATCACTCACTAATATTCCAAAGAACTTATTGAAAGAGAAGATAGAGAGATTTGACGTATAATTGTGGATTTTAAGGATCAAAATGAATTTATAATAGTATTACAACAATATATAGTTAGATTCTACGATTTCACGTCTTTCTGATTGATTTTGAAAGATTTAAAACACTGAAGAATAGCTATAACTAAAACTTACTTGTTGGTAATAATGGTTTAATTGATAATAAGATGATGATCTGGAAAAAACAGCAAGAAGAGGCCTCTTTTAAGTCAACAACAGCTCACAGAGGCGTGCCATGGAGCAAGCTGAAAAACCAGCGAGTGAGAAAACAATAAACCCTTTTGGATGATTGATTGCATCATCTGTTGTCACGTAAGATTATCATAATTACTTAATTGATGCTTTTATGTGACTACCAACCCCAATATGGTTAAGAATAAAATGGGTAACATATGTAAATCTTCTTTTATTTCAAAATAATCATTGATTTCTAAATTTTTCAATGTTATTTCCAATTTCATCACAGGTTGTAATTACTGTGAATTTTTGAAGATTCAGTGTTTCACGTAGAATAGTCAAAAATGGACTGTAAGTAAAACTTTGAATTTTACTAGTAAAACTGTAATTCTTTTTTGTTGTACAATAAGTGGAACAGCTCTCCATTGGTCCTGAAAGTTTCAGAAAGATTAATTAAGAATTGTTTTTTAATGATTTTTTGAAGTTTTTACCTCATTTCTATGTAGAATTGCAAATATCAGTGTTTAACTGGTTGCTATGAGGTAAATCAATGGATACAAGTCCACAAAGGGTTTTAATTACTCTTTTGGGGTTTATCCATGGAAAATCACTAAGAATTGACATGGTGACAGGAGTCTAAGTAGCTTTTTACCTCCTTGGCACGCCAAAATAGCAGGTTATTTGCTATTTTCTTAAGATTTACTGTAGTTGTAACATGGTAACAAAGTTACCAAAGTGTTTTAGTTTACTAATTGGGCCAAGATCAGCCATGTATCCAAGCTTTGAAGCTGTCCATGCCTCTGAGGCCTCAGAAGTTGGGTACCCTGGCTCTCTTTGATGTCTTTTGTCCCCCTTGCTTATTTTTCATGTCAAAACAGAAATTTAAGCTTCAAGTGAGATATCCACTATGGGTGTACCAAAAGTCCATGTACAAATACCATGACATCAAGTGCTCAAAACATGCACAACACTATTCTCAGTGTATATGTAATATGGGATTTTTCACATTCCCATCATTTTGGCGTGAAATTAAGAAAAACAAAAATTCCCACGGATCTTTTATGTGGTATTGATGATGTGGTATTGAAGTATTTTCCATTTTACCACCTCAAAGAGTTAATTTGAGCTTATTCACTCTATGGAGCTACCCTAGGTGAATTTTTGTGTAGAATCCACATCTGACCTTAAATCGATGGATTTACTTACTCAATAAAAAGTTATTCATCTTTTCTGAAATCAAAAATAATGTATTTTGGATATATGCATGACTTATGAGTTATGCATAATTCAAAATTTACTTTTTGAGATAATTGTGGCCTTTTTGAGTATGTAAAATATACCTCAAGGCTCACACAACATGTCCTAGTGCCTTTAGTTGACTATGTGCAAAATGACACTTTTTCAAGGAAATTTTCATATTCAGTTGCACTATTTTCTGTAGTACCCTTTCTAGTCTTGTAAGGTGATTTTCCCAAGTTTCTGAGCAAACTATGATATCCTCAAGATAGATAATAACCATCATTCTGATAATTCTTCAGGAAATATGGTATTCATCATCCTTTGATAATGGGAAGGTGCATTCTTCATACCAAATGACATTCTTCAGTATTCAAAAATCCCACAGTGGACTATTATCCTCAGTAGTTTCTTGGCATTGCCTGTTAAGACATTTTGATTATGAACTTAGCTTGTGACAATTGTGTCAATGTCTCATGGATTCTGGGTATTGGATATCTGTCTGGAATGGTATAGGTGTTCAGGGCTCTGAAGTCTCCTACCATTTTTGATTTTCCATTATGCCAGGTTATAATGACAGGTGTAGTTACCTCTACCTGTTCCTTATGTCCTACTTTTCTTAATACTCCAAGGTCCATTAATTCTTTAATGTGTACCTCCAAGGGCTCTCTAGCCCTTGGACTAGCTGGGTAGGCAGGTCTCCTTAGTAAAGGTGGGTAAGGCTTTTCCACATTAAGAATTATATCCACCTCATGCCCAATTATGGAACCTAGTGGCTCTTTGTCAGTTGCAAAGGAATTTTTGTACTTAAATAAGAGGTGATTCACCTTTTCTTTCATTTTTTCTGTTAATTCTTCATTGAATTCTGCCTCTTTTAGTTGTTCAGATATAAAAAGTTCCTTTTCTGGACTTTTCTCTTCATTCTTAATAGCTGTGATTTGTTTTTTGTTATTTAAGAAGCCAAACTTTTGTCTTTTGTTGTCTCCTATGGTAAAATATCTATTTTTTTCGTTTAGAGATATCTATAACATAAATTGAAAAGTAGTAATTTCCAAGTATGAAGTGATTACACGTACAAATGTCCTTTACATAAGACTCTACTTTAATTCTGACACATTGTGAGGGGTGAGGAAATATTAGTGTTAAATCAATTATTCCAAGGGGCTTCATGCCCTCACTTGCACTACTAAATTTGACACCTTGTATTGGCATAAGTTTTTTTTGCCAATCTGGGACAATGGTTTTGAAATAACTTTTACCAACACAGGTACAATATGCTCCTGTATCCAAGTTCACTTTTCCTTCTTGGTTATCAACCATAACAATACTTAAACTTGATTTTCCAGCTGTATATCCCATTCCTTTTGCAGGTTTGGTTCTGTATATTTTGGCATCTTGTATATTTGTCAGGTTTGTGTCAGATGTTCCAACTTGTGGTAAGTTTGAATTAACATCTAGTACTTCATGAATTATATCAATATTATTAATTTGTGCATTAATTATATTAATTTCATCACTTTCAGAACTTTATGACTCTTCTGATTCTTTTTAGAGTCAGATTCCTCCTCTTTGTTATTGTGGTTTTCTGTTTCCACAATTTCATCAATCTTTGCCTTTTTGAGGCAGTTATTGGCTAAGTGTCCAATACCTCCACATTTATGGAATTTTCTTTGCTCATTATTGTTGGATGTATTGGGCTTGAAAGCTTCTTTTGATTAATCTTTTTGGATAAATGGCTTATTTGGACTTTTAATGTCCAATTTCTTCAAAATTCTGCCAATTTTTTCTCTTGTCACTATGTCTTCTAGTGCATTGATATACTCTTCTGTGGAGCATGGTTCTATTCACCTGCTTCTTAGGGCATGTTCTCCCTCTCCTCCACATTTCTTAAGTATTTTCATGTGCACCATCTTTTGTGACATTTCTGGGTACAATGAATTAAGTGTTTCAACTTGTTTTAAGAACCAAGTTAAAGGTTTGTCTTTGTCTGGGTCAAAGAAAAAATTTTCAAATGCATTCTCTATCTTGTAACTCTGGGTATCATTAGTCAACTTGGTGATTATTTCTTGGTCCACCAAGATCAGGTGTTTTTGCCTTTCATTTGTCTTATGCCATAATACCTCATTTTTGAAGATTTCTCAAACAATTAATGTAACCTTGCAGTAATTAATTCATCTGGTATGGAATGATCTTCTTGTAGCATGTCAATTGTCTTGATAAATGACATGTGGTCATATTCACCTTCTCACCAGGGAGAATCTCGCGTCAATCGTTGGCGATTGACTTCATGTCGCACCGCTGTCAGTATAAAATCTTGCTTCAGTCGCGTTAGTGTCAATTCATAGTCACTGGATTTAGTGGGTCACGTCACGTCAGCGTCAAGACAACGTCAATTGTCACATGTGTCACATGAGAATGTCACTCAAAGCCCAAACCCATTTCAACACTATTCACAATGTTTGGGTAATTTCACCTCATTGGCTTCCGCATCCCCACCTAATCCGCCCCGATGCTTTGCATGCTTACAAGCCTGCACCGCCCTCCAGATGAGACTCCGACACTGCCCCCCCATCTCCGTCCTCACCACTCCTTACGCTTTCACACCCCCGCCCTTACCATCTTTATGCTCACGTGGTGCACTCCCGACATCACTTATCCTTACGCTCGCTAAAGTGCCCTTCCGATATGCTCCCAACACTGCTTACCATCCTTACTCTCGTGGAGTGCACTCCTGACATGCTCCCGACACCACTTATCCTTACGCTTGTGTAGTGCCCTCCCGATATGCTCCCGACACTGCTTACCATCCTTACGCTCGCGGAGTGCACTCCCGACATGCTCCTGACACCACTTATCCTTACGCTTGTGTAGTGCCCTCCCGACACCACTTATCCTTACGCTTGTGTAGTGCCCTCCCGACACCACTTATCCTTACCCTTGTGTTGTGCCCTCCTGACATCCTCCCGACACCACTTATCCTTATGCTTGTGTAGTGGCCTCCCAACATCCTCCCGACCCTGCTTATCATCCTTACGCTTCCGTACTACATCCATAGTGTACAGTGGCTTGTTGGCATACACAATGGACACCATTGCCGAAATATGCTGAGTGGCCTTCTCTGCCAACAGGACCTAAGGGGAAATTGGTCAGTATATTCACAATGTTGTGGTTAGGGTTTAAATCATGAGACTCACAAATTGAAACCTAAGAAGTGGACTATTTAAGACAAGAATTGTGTCTCCTGTTTCCCCAACAAAACCATTTTATTTCATATCATTCAAATGGAACACTTTGCTTAGTCCTTACCTCATGAGTGTTGAATAGTTCAAAAGTTGACTTTAGTAGGTTTCTCACTAGTCAACTTTATTCAATGTCTCACAGGGAAGTGATTTCATTTTCATGATATGAAATAATTTGCAAAACATCGCCTCCTTCAATTTCCTGACAAATCGCATTTTGCAAATGCAATTATTTTACTTGCACCTTTTTTCTTCAATTTGGATCTTTTTATTCAAAAATTTTCAAACAAGTTATCAATCAACTCGTCACCATCTATTTGCTTAATAAACTACCTCCGCTATGGCCCAAACCCCGGGAAATTCAACTGAATTCAATGAACGACCAACTTCAGCCCCAGAGAGTGGAAGTAAAATCTCTGATATCCCCAGTAGTTGTGAATTAGGAATTGAAGTAGAGAGCCAGTCACATGAAGATAATCAAGATCCACCAGTTCTTCCAGAATGTGAGTATGCATCCATCTTGAATATTTCTAATCTCCCAAAACCTGATATTGTGTCATAGCCTTTATTTCAGGTCAGCCTCCAAGCTTGCAGAAACCAAATTTTAAAAGTTATGAGAAGGAAAAGACTGTTGAACCTTGTGCACTGACAGAAGATGATGGGCAAGATGATGTAATTTTCAGTGGGGAGGTGGAAATTATATCCAAGGAACAATTTGTCTCCAACATTGCTCAAACAATCCCAAGGCTCAAAAAAATCCAAAATGATAGTAAAATTCCTGATTATGTGCGTCAAAAGATTGCTGAAGCCATGAGCCTTCTCAAAATGGATTTGAACCGTAAGTCCATTACTAATTCAAAACAAAAGTGATAAAAATAGCTGCTTACAATATATGGGCAGGTGTGGAGGTGGGATAATCTCTACCTGAAGGATCTCAAGTCATAATTCGATTTCCAGGCAAAGGATTAGGAAAAAGACCAAATATACATGTGACCAAAAAAACAAACAAAAAACACCGTACCTTTGAAGCCGCAAACAATTCTCGCGATCAAGGTCATGAAATTATCAATGTTGAAGGGGACCATATTGATAATGAACCTCCGCATACTGAACCCCCCCAATACTCAATGAAACAATCCATGATGAAGCTCCACATACTGAAAGCCCCCTGATACCCAATGAAACAATGCATTATGCAACCCCTCCCATCTCTCCTCCGAATATTCAAGCTTTTCAGAAAAGGGAAACAATTAAACATGATACAATGGGACAAGATATGACTGATATAGTTCCTGACCCTGAGCCCAAAGTGTCATTGTCTGCTAATTTTAAAGGAATATTTTTATCCCGCATGGAAGAGTTGGCAGGCATTTTGAATTATCATTCCAATATTACTCAACAATCATGGAAAAGGGGGCTTGATAATATCAATAGTATTTACAAAAATCAATGGGACAATTTACCAACAAAGGATTCTCATACATTCCTGCCCGTTGGTATTAAGGTGATCAGTAACCGAGAGCTTAAAATTGAGGCCTGGCTGGAGGACCTTGAGATGGAAGGTGAGTTTTATCTTTGTGCATGATACATTATTATTGGCTGTTGACTGGTGATATAAATTGCAATATACAGGGTTAGATTTTTTTAAGCCAACAGAAACAGAAGCGTTTTTTGATCACAACATTTGGAATCTCAAATTGATGAAGGAATCAGCTAAACCTCCAGATAATCTCCCAAAATCTGAACAGTCCTTCTTCAAAATGGCTCAGAGCCTTCTTTACACTGCCAATCCAGTTAAACATTTTTGGGCAAATGTTATGTTTGAATCCATTAGTTTAGTCTCATACAATGTGATTGCACCCAAACCATATGTTGCACCAACTGCAGATTCGACCGATCCTCTTGGACTCGAACGGGGAGCAGTTGAATAACTTGCCTCCTGCTTGAGTAAATCAAAGCAACGTCCAACCCAACTCAGCATTGAAGGTGGCGGGGCTGACAATGAGATATCCACAAACCCTCACAAGAGCCTTGAGGATCTAATGGATACAGTTATCCATTTAATTATTGCATACAACCTGGTACGTGCACATAGAAAGGTCGAAGTTAATGGCATCAATGGCAAACTCACAAACTCAAAAAAAAATGAGGCCATCAAAGATCTTTTGGCGTGTCACAAGAATCTCGGAATAAATAGAATTTGCTATGGTATATTAGCAGCATTCTGTGCGGCGGGGGTTCGTGGTTTGATGGTATGCTCAGATGACTGGAGAACAAGCTCAGTTAAAGGGGCTTTATCACTAATTGACCTTTCCGCAAAACTTTCAGAGGGTAAAAATCTAGTGGAGCCAGTGTGGCTACGTATTAATAAGTATATATGTAATTTACTGAATAAGAGTTTCTTCTCATCAGAGTCTTTTAACCCCACTGTACCTCTTAGATTTGAATTTGCACGATGCTTAGTATTAGACTTTGGTGATGCCTGGGTGGCGCAATGCGGTCTTGGTTCAAGTGATGAGGTCACGTTGACTGTACCAAGGTCTGCTAAACTCACAACCAGGATTGACCCGTTTTAGATTAGCTTTGTACTAGATAGATTGTAATTGAATTTTGCAAAGTGATTTATGAATTTAATAATCATGACTTCCAATCCTACTACTTCCTGGATGCCACAGTCTGAATACCAATAGTAATTGTACGGCGGCATGCCTCCGTACATCATTGAAAAGACTCCGACAAGACGCAAGCTGAGTCAGGCAGTTGTGCATGCGAGTAACACACGCGGGGGCATTGCGGGAAGTCGCGTTAATCACCTCCCGCCAGCCCATAATAGGCCAAATGTTCCTGTGTCTTTCACGAGGACTAGGATAGCTAGGGATCCGCAGCAGGATGCATATTGCATTTGTGTGTGCTTGCAATATTCCAAATGGTTGGATTGGAAAGTGATTGCATGGGAACATCAATATGTGAAATTGAATAATGCACTATCCACTGCAATTTTCAGGTTCAGGTATTTGAGATCGCGAATTTGCAAAGGTCAGGTGTGATCTTTCTTTTTAGCCGCAATTAGAAAACATTCATCAACCGCAATTCAATTTAGGTGATATTAATAAATCAGTAATCATTCGGTTTCATTTCATTTTCTGCTGAAAGCATGCCATTCACAAAAAAAGGAAAAGAGCGCAAAAGGGAACTTGCGCAAAAGCGTCGGGCTGAGGAAGGAAAGCCACAACATTTGGAATCTCAAATTGATGAAGGAATCAGCTAAACCTCCAGATAATCTCCCAAAATCTGAACACTCCTTCTTCAAAATGGCTCAGAGCCTTCTTTACCCTGCCAATCCAGTTAAACATTTTTGGGCAAATGTTATGTTTGAATCCATTAGTTTAGTCTCATACAATGTGATTGCACCCAAACCATATGTTGCACCAACTGCAGATTCGACCGATCCTCTTGGACTCGAATGGGGAGCAGTTGAATAACTTGCCTCCTGCTTGAGTAAATCGAAGCAACGTCCAACCCAACTCAGCATTGAAGGTGGCGGGGCTGACAATGAGAAATCCACAAAGCCGCACAAGAACCTGGAGGATCTAATGGATACAGTTATCCATTTGATGATTGTGTACAACATGGTATGTGCACATACAAAGGTCGAAGTTAATGGCATCAAAGGCAAACTCACGAACTCAAAAAAAAATGAGGCCATCAAAGATCTTTTGGTGTGTCACAAGAATCTCGGAATAAATTGAATTTGCTATGGTATATTAGCGGCATTCTGTGCGGCGGGGGTTCGTGGTTTGATGGTATGCTCAGATGACTGGAGAACAAGCTCAGTTAAAGGGGCTTTATCACTAATTGACATTTCCGCAAAACTTTCAGAGGGTAAAAATCTAGTGGAGCCAGTGTGGCTACGTACTAATAAGTATATATGTAATTTACTGAATAAAAGTTTCTTCTCATCAGAGTCTTTTAACCCCACTGTACCTCTTAGATTTTAATTTGCACGATTATTAGTATTAGACTTTGGTGATTCCTAGGTGGCAAAACGCCGTCTTGGTTCAAGTGATGAGGTCACCTTGATGGTACCCAGGTCAGCTAAACTCACAACCAGGATTGACCTGTTTTAGATTAGCTTTGTACTAGATAGATTGTAATTGAATTTTGCAAAGTGATTTATGAATTTAATAATCATGACTTCCTATACTACTACTGCCCGGATGCCACAGTCTGAGTACCAATAGTAATTGTACAGCAGCATGCCTCCATACATCATTGCAAAGACTCCGACAAGACGCAAGCTGAGTCAGGCGTTGTGCCCGCAAGTAGCACACGCGGGGGCATTGCAGGAAGTCGCGTTTATCACTTCCCGCCAGCCCACAATAGGCCAAAGGTTCCTGTGTCTTTCAAGAGGACTAGGATAGCTAGGGATCCGCAGAAGGATGCATATTGCATTTGCGTGTGCTTGCAATATTCCAAATGGTTGGATTGGAAAATGATTGCATGGGAACATCAATATGTAAAATTGAATAATGCACTATCCACTGCAATTTTCAGGTTCAGGTATTTGAGATCGCGAATTTGAAAAGGTCAGGTGTGATCTTTCTTTTTAGCCGCAATTAAAAAACCTTCATCAACTGCAATTCAATTTAGGTGATATTAATAAATCAGTAATCATTTGGTTTCATTTCATTTTCTGCTGAAAGCATGCCATTCACGAAAAAAGGAAAAGAGCGCAAAAGGGAACTTGCGCAAAAGCGTCAGGCTGAGGAAGGAAAGTGTGAGTTGCTTACTTAATCTCAGTATATATATATGCTTCCACATTCATGTGGCACCCTCATTGGGCCCCACAGAAAAACATTGGCATTAGTCAGTTCAGATTGTGCCAATGTCATTCGGGCTCCAACAGGGAAGTCAAAGGATGTGTGCCGAAGAAAGCTCCTTGGCAGTATCTGATATCTTGTGTGCTTCAACACATAGTGATCCCTCAACCACTCGGGAATAGTGGGAGATCCCAAAAGACAAATGAGCGCAAAACAACCCAAATGAATAGGTTGTTTTCCTCCTCTCGCCCAACAGCACAAATATCAATGCCAGTATCAGAAAATATCACCCCAAGTGAAATTTGGAGGGTTGTGGATGTCAATCAGATCAAACGCATTCACTTTGGCCATGTGGCAATTTTCTCTTCAACCGGATTACTCATTGCCCTTGTCGAATTCTGACCATTCACAACAATGAGTGAAGTCAAGGTCAATCAATGGGATGAATTATCACAATTCTTATTTCGCAAAAAGAGATTCACTGACCCAATTGCAACCAATGGAGCATTACTTGAGGGATTTATGTTCACAATTGGGTGGCACAAATGCAGCACGAAGAATGAACAATTTGGTCTGTATGGAAGTATTGGGAAAATTGAAAACACAAAAGATGAATGGCGGAACCGAGGTGCCAATCTTAGCTCGGTGGGTTGAATTCTAGGTCAATCCTTACGATATGTTGGGGATAATTTATTTGAGAAGATTCAAAATTTCTACAATTCATTGGGGGTTCAATCTTTTGATCAACTTAACTATGAAGCCAATATGCCCCCAAATCAGGGTGCATTCGAGTTTGCTTCTGCACTCACTTTCACCATGAATGGATTCAAAAACGCACCTCATGTTGATAAGGATGCATTGCTATATGCTTTGGCATGGTGGTTTCAAGCTGATAAGCGGACCGGCCAAATTCAAAGAGATGCGTCAAAGCGGTGTACAGTGGGAAAATTGATTTTCCCAAATGAGCATTTTTGGATTGATCTATCCGCATGTCATGGGTTCATTCAGGTAGTGTGGGCCAGTAGTACATTTGTTCATTATACTGATCCAGCACAAGACAACAAAAGCACGACACTAGTGGGTATGTCCGCACAATGCTCAAGCAGGTTAGCAAAAACAATGCAGCAAGAAAGCCATGGCTATTATGAGATTGGTGAGAGAGCTGGCTATCAAATCAGGGATGGTAATACAATCTCATGCCGATTCAAAGAATGAGGAGATTTGCATGTGTGTTGGGTAAATAATGGTGGGGTAAGGCAGAGGACAATATACACCAGGATTGGATGGTTTCGAGTGTGGGAGATGGGGTGTCTCACATGAAAAAGGGGTGAAGTGGATTATTTACGGTGGCATGCCATCGTACATATGTCCTGGTTTGTTGGTCTTGTCCAGGATGCCGATGCTTCACACGCGAATACTTATGCTTGTGCAGGTTCCGACAATGCTAAAAGTTCCTGATGCCTATGCGGGCTACCGACGCTTCACATGCCAATCCTTACGCCTGTGCAGGCTCCTGAAAATTTACACGCCAATCCTTATGCTTGTGAAGGTTCCCAAAAATGCTAAAAATTCCTTACGCCTGTACAGGCTTCCGACGATTCACACGCCAATCCTTACACTTGTGAAGGTTCCCCACAATGCTGCAAATTTCTTGGCCTGTGCAGGATCCTGAGAGTTCACACACCAATTCTTACGCCTGTACAGGCTCCCAACAATTTACACACCAATTCTTACGCCTGTGCAGGCTCCCAACAAGTCACACGCCAATCCTTACGCTTTTGAAGGTTCCAGACAATTTAAACAATTCAATACATGAGTAAGATTAATAGCGTGTGACCATAGGAAAGGCCATGTTTCATGAATCTGGACTGGATTTCTCACACGCGGGAACCTCCCGCTTTTTTACAGTTAAGAATGGATATGGCTCTAAACCATGAAAGAAGAAAATATAGGAGAAGGTAACAGCAACTATTGGCACATTTTTGGAAAAAGAGGTTCACGCAAACAAATACTCACTCAAACTTTTGGTGGGGCACTTACAAAAATAATTTTCACGCAATCAGGGTTTTTCTCTAAGGAGGAAAGAAATAAATTTTATGTGAACATAGAATGTAATAGAAATTGAACATAATAATAATTGAATACAAATAATTTATTTAAAAGAAAGTATTACAAATTATAAAAAGTGGAAATAATGAGATTATTTTTTTGGAATTTGGAGACTATCCCGGTTATGTCCTCCTTTGGATAAGCCTCTAATGCCTGGGCAAGGAGGGAGTTTAATTCCTCCTGGAATTCCCGGTGCATCTCATTTCGATGAGTTGCATCCACGAAAGGAATCATGTGGAGCAAGCGGCGATGCTCCAACAAGATTCGGTTGATCGATTCGTGGACGATGGCTCGAGGAATCGTTAGGGTCGGTCGCAGGTCCGTGAATTCCTGGCGAGCGTCATCATGGGAATGAGAGGAGGAGGTTGGGTTCTCGGGGGCAATGGGAGGGAGCTCCGGGGAAGGAGTTGAGGGAGGGGGAACAGGAGGGGAAGATGGCGGAGTTGGTGAAGAAGAAGGGGGATGGGGGGATCCGACGGGCGTATCGTTGATGATGATAATGGAGTGAGGAGTGGCGGGACGGGCTGGTGACGGTCAAAGAAAAAATGAGGAAAAGTGGATATGGATTGAAGAGAAAGAAGGGGTGAATTACCATAAGGTTCCTCCGTGGATTGCGTAGGAGCCACCTCAGGTTCTGGCTCACGAGGCGTATTGTCCTCAGGTGGTTGGGACGATGGAGTCGGGCCAGGAATAGGTGGCTCTTCGGTTCGGGAGGGTTCTAAAAAAGGAGTAAGAGTCATTTTACTCGACTCAAAAGTGAAAATGAAAATGAAATGAAACTTTGGCTGCTTACCGCGGTATAATTCCTCAGACCATCGGGTGCCACTCGGGCCTGGAGTGGGTTGCCGCGGGGTTTGCTCGCGAGGAAAAGTAGGAACAGGAGAGTCTTGACGGGGGGATTCGGGGGGTTTTGTTCTATGAGTAATGGAAAAAAGTCAGTATTATTGCGTGAAGAGAAATGAGATGAGGAGGAGAAAAAAAACTTACTTTGGCGTTTGAATCCCATCGGTGACAAGACATGGTGACAATCAGCCCAAGCTCAAATGTCCTCTCGCCATCGCCATCCTTCATCGGCCGGATAATCACTTCGCTCTGGTCAAGGAGTGAAGTGACCATCGGATGGTGGCCTAGGAGGGGGAGGGGACAGGGCTAATTGTCCGGAATCGTTCCCGTCGGCCTGTTTGGGGGCCCGGCGTCCATTCACGCTCAGAAATTGTTTCATCATCATCAACCACAAAGGAGTCCTCGCGAGGGCGTCTTGGGCGGGAACTCCTCTGGCCTTGTGGTCGGAAGGGGGGGACAACAAACGAACATTTCTTGTGTCCTTGTCGGCAAGCATCACAAGCGTCGTTTGTTGTCGAGGAACGAATACAGGGGATACCCCGCTTGGTGCATAAAGTGCACGACATCTAAAAACAAAACAATTGAAGTTAGTAACTGCATACAAAGTAAACAATTAAGAAAGAAAATGAAGGCGTACGATGAATTATAAATTTAAAACGTTAACAAAATAAAGACACTCTATTCGGAAGGTTTTAAAAGTCTGGAAGAGAGTCGTGAAGAAAAATAAGTATTAATATCTGTCAGCCTGTGACTCAAAACCAGAGCACAAGCATGACAGCCAAAATACCATAAACCAATGGTATAGCCAAGATACCACCAAAACATGGAACTGAGCCAAATTAGCTCAAAAGGTATCAAAAGAAAGAGGAAACTCACCTCTTTCTGAAAATATAAGTCCCATCACCATAGGACAAGAAATAACAAAGTTATTCCTGCTCAAACTTATTGCTGAGCATAAACCTTAATTTTCACCTCTCATCTAAAATCTAGAAGGAGAGGCTTAACCCCATCAAATGGGTATTCAAAATGAAGCTCTAAGCCAAGGCTATCTAATGGTGCTAGCCAAACTGAGCTAGCAGGAGTATTACTTGAGTTATGCTCAAATTCAGACCAAATAAGGGTGAACAAAACATTCACCTCCCATCTAACTTTTACAGTTTTAGTGTGAGATACTTAAAGTGGGGTCTTTTTGGAAATAGCACAATCAGGGCTATCTGATAGTGCCATCCATTTCCTCATAGCTCAACTACAACAGAAGTTATTGGCCAAACAAGCATAATACAGCTTTTGCCCAGACCACGCCAATGTACAAAAATACTTGTACATGGGATAGCTTTTTCATATTTAATCATAACCATGTCAAGTTGGGTACCATTGTGTAGAGCACATACAGAGCTATTCAATGAACCAATTTTGAGCTTGATATCTCAAAAACTGACAGAGTTATGACCATTTTAAGGTCAAAATCCCACCTGCTGTCATATACAGCCTTACCATGGGATAATATCTCATAACCATGAATATGAGGTGTCAAATAGACGAAGAAGCATGTTCTTACTTCAATACCTCATATGTCAGTCAATACTAGGGTCCCATACAGTTTCTGTACAGCATTCTACGCATCATACACGTCAGAATCAGGCTGTGAGGTCCCCAGATGAAAATTTTCACCCTGTATTGGTGAAAACCGCCCAGATGTGGTTTCAAAACCACATCTGAGCCCAATAAAGGCTATACAGGCTGTTTTTAAACCACAAGCCAGTCCTAGAGAGTGAAAAATCCTCACTTCCTCTATGTGGAAAGGTCTAGCACCCTTTCCACCCCATTTCAGGATAAAAGGAGGCTTTTTCACAGCCCGAATTGTCTCCTCATCCTGCTTTTAAATAACCTACATAGTAAACTGTCAAAAACAGTTTTACTCTTGGTTAAATAATCAGGTATAATTATAATCTTTAATTATTGTAGTCTTTTATTATTGTAACCTAACAGATAAAGCTGCACCCAGGGCTTTCAATAGCGCTCACCACCACTATACCCAGTATAGTAAAGCCCTTTAATTCTATTTTAAACCATCTGAAACTTTATACACCTTTTTAAAATCATTTTTACCGTGTCACAATAATATTCAAAGTTGTAATTAGCCTACTTACATCTTTGTCATAGTTTCATCCTGACAAAATTCAATAGTGCAAGTAACCCAACGAAAGCATTGGGAACATTTGAAACTAGTGTCATATTTCCACATATAAATGGAAATCTAAGAATCACTGTTGAATTTGTTGTTATGTAAAATTGCTCTAGTACTCATTTTATATTGGGAAATAACTATTTAATCATGTATGGAATAGATTTCCATAACAACAAAGATAGATACTTTACTATTGGGGACAATAAGCGTCATAAATTTGCCTTTTTACCATTTAAAAGACAAATTAAAGTAAATAAAGTATCACCAGTCAACTTACAATTGGAAAAATTCAAATCTGAACAGTTGAAGGAGGCACAAATAAGCCTTCATCTGACTGATCAACAAGAAAATGAACTTTCTTCCCTTTTATATGACCACAGAGGAGTATTTGCTTCAGACAAAGAACTATAGGAGCAGTGATTGGTCATGAAGTTGATATCATTCTTAATATTGAAAGACCTTATACACCATTCTTTAGAAGACCTGCATACCCAGCAAGTGCTAAGTCAAGGGAAGCTTTGGAAACTCATATCAAAGAGCTTCTAGACCTTGGTGTAATAAGAAAAGTTGGCCATAATGAAAAAGTAGAATTAACTACACCAGTCGTAGTGGCATGGAATAATGGAAAATCCAAAATGGTTGGAGACTTTAGAGCTCTGAACACTTACACTGTTCCAGATAGGTACCCAATACCAAAAATCCAAATTTCCCTTACTCAAATATCTCAAGCAGTGTATATAACCACTAAGGATGCCCTTAAAGGATTCCATCAAAATGTGGTGACACCAAGAGCAAGAAAATATTTTGGAATTATTGTTCATTGTGGAGTGTATGAGTACTTAAGAATGCCCTTTGGTATCAGAAATGCACCTTCACACTTCCAAAGAATGATGAATGAAATATTGCCTGAAGAACTTTCAGAGGGATGGTTAATCATTTACATTGATGACATTATTGTCTGCTCCAAGCCTTGGGAAGAGCACATGTACAAATTTTCCAGAGTATTGACAAAAATTCAATCAGTAAACATGAAAATCTCCTTGAAGAAATGCCATTTTGGATATAAAGAACTGAAATCACTAGGAGATGTTGTATCTGGTTTGTCCCTTGGAATTGACAAAAACAAAGTTGCAGCAGTATTGCTAAAACCTGTGCCTCAGAGCAAAAAGGAAATTCAATCATTTTTAGGTTTTTCAGGATATTACAGGCAACACATTAAAGATTTTGCATCCATAGCAAGACCACTTCATAAATTGTGTGACAAAGACACAGTATTTGAAATGACTGGTGACAGAGTCAAAGCATTTGAGTCTCTAAGAGAAGCCTTGACCACTGCTCCACTCTTACTGATGCCAGAATTTAAATTGCCTTTTAAATTGTATATTTATGTATCAGGGGATGGGCTGGGTGCTGCACTTCACCAAGTTCAGATCATAAATGATAAACCTGTAGAAAGACCCCTATGTTTCATATTCAGGCAAATCAAACCAACTTAAGCCAGATATGGAGCAATTCAAATGGAATGTCTATGCCTTGTCTGGGCCTTGGAAAAACTGAACTACTTCTTAGGGCAATGTTTTTTTGAGGTGATAAAAGATTGTACAGATGTCAAATCACTTTTAAACATGAAAACACCCAACACCCATATGCTCAGATGGCAAATAGCCATACAATAATACAGAGGAAATATGACTATTGTTAATAGGGATGGTAATATTCATAAGAATGCAGATGGACTAAGCAGATGGCCATTACCGAATAATTTTGATAATCCTGCTTATGTTCCAGAAGAAGCTTCACCACAGATCCCAATAGAAGGGATAATTCTTACAGACTTGAACACCACCTTCTTTGAAGAAGTAAGACACAGTTACACTCAAGATAAGAATTGCAGCATCTTATGCCAATTACTTAACAAGAACTGTAAAAACAACTCTCTAATACATGCCTTGGATGAAGTATGGAAAAAATATTATGATGAAGGAATATTTCAACTACTGGATGGTATAATTTATCACAGGACCAAGCACACATGTGTCATGACAGTTGTGGACAGGTCATTAATCAATCTTGTAATGAAATAATGCCATGACAGCCCCTTCTCAGGGCCTCTGTCTGAAGACAGAACAAGAGAAAAGGTAAAAATCTGTATATGGTGTCCAATGTGGCAGAAAGATGTTGCAGAGTATTTCAAAACCTATGACAGATGACAAAAAGCAAAGAAATCCACTGGCAAGAGACTTGGAAATATGATAAAAATCCAAGAACCAAGGAGACCTTGGGAAATACTCCATATGGATTGGGTAACTGGCCTACCATCAGGAGGTGACAGAAGTTATAATTCTTGCCTAGTGATTGTGGACAGATTCAGGAAAACTCCAATCTTTTTACCATGTCACAAGGATGATACAGCCATGGATACAGCTCCTCTGATATGGAATAGAGTAGTGTCATGGACTGGAATATTTACAAATATCATTAGTGATAGGGATTCCAAATTCACTTCAGCCCTATGGACGAATCTTCACCAATTATTTGGCACTAAGCTGTCTTTCTCTACAGCCTATCACCCACAAACTGATGGTCTGGTTGAAAGGATGATCCAAACCTTAAAGAACATGGTAAGAATATTTTGTAAATATGGCGTTGAATTCAAAGATTGTTATGGATTTACCCATGATTGGTGCACTCTGTTGCCAGAACTGGAATTAGCATATAAAACATCAATCCATACAAGTACCAATCAAACTCCTGCTATCCTAGAAAAAGGATGGAACCCCAAATTACCCCAAGATTCCTTGAGGAAAGATTTGATTGAAATACATCCCATAGCCCCTAGCTTCAAAGGGATGCCAGAAAAAGCTATAAAGCATGCAGTAAGGTGCTTGGAGGACTCTTCTTCATATGCTAAGGACAAATGGGATAAATCACATCAACTCCAGATTTCAAATTAGGGCACTTAGTTCTTGTATCCACCCCTAACTTCAATAACATCAAAGGATGTAAAAATCTGAAAGACGCCTTTGCAGGACCTTTTGTTATTAAAGCCCTCCATGGAGACAATGCTGTTTAAGCAGAGTTATCTGAAGAGCTTAACAATAAGCATCCTACATTTCCAGCCAGCTTGATAATGCTGAAAAATCTCCCTTGAGGAATAAAATTCCTCAAGCTATACCTCCTGCTGAACCATCTGCTAGTAAGAAAATTACCAAAGTTCTCAAGGAAAGAAACTTGAGAACCAACAAAGTGAGGGTATACCTTGTTAGGTATAGTGACCCAGCTTGTGAGGATGAATGGTTTCCAGAAAAGGACATGCCTGAAGCTATCAAATTTCTCAAAAGGTTCAGAAATGATAGAAATAACGATATTACAAAGTAATATTCTTTTTTAGGTGGAGGGAATGTAAGCCTTTGACGTATTTTTATATACCCAAAAGACCACAAATTATAAATTAAGATACAAATATAAATGAAATAAATTTATTTATATTATAAAAATATGAATATAAATACAACTTTATATTGGAAATCAAAATTTGATTATAATTTAAAAATAAAATTACATTAAAATTTAAAATTATGAAAAATTATGAAATGGAAATATTTTCGGTAAAGATTTATATAAAATATATTACAACTTTTTATCCAATAAATAAACATATAAAATTTATTTCACCATTTGATTCCATATAGAAAATTAGGCGGGGTCACCTGGGAGTGAAATTTTTGTAACTTAACTCTAAATAAGCTTAAATTAAGTTTTCAGTATTTTCAATACAAAAATTGAAAATCCTCAAAGCTTTAATTTAATTCTCACCAAATTTGGTGTTAACCATCAATTTCTGTGTTAAAATTGAGGTGTTGTGTTCATTTTCAAAGTTATGAGGAATTGAAGTATTTTCAATTGAATTCAATTTAAATGTCAAAATGTTTGTGTGTATTACATAAGTGAACTTTAATTTACATATGAGGTATCAATTATTACTGTATTTTACTGTACAATTCAATTGAATTACATATGTAAATTACAAGTATAATACATGATGAGGAATTAAAGGAAAAAATAAATTGGAAAGATTAACATTGGGGGAGGAAAAGAACTCTAGCTCTAAGGGGGAGGCAGACCCCTGGAATCTGTGAGCCTGTGAGGTATGTATAACAAACCCATAAGGCCACAAATGATTTTATAGACAGTTAATTTTGTCTTAAACAGACTTTTTAGTTGAATTTAAAATAAAAAATAACAAAAAATAAGTATAACTTTTTTTTGCATAAACAAAGTTATAATTATTATGTCATTTTTGGATTCTACACCAAAAATGACCTAGGGTACACCCATAGGGTGTTATACCCAAAAACACTTATTTCTTGTGTTATTGGAAGATTTAAGAATCTCACAGTACTAATGTAGCTTTTTTAACATTTTTTTAAAATTGTTAAATTTAAGCTTAATTAAGCTTAAATTTAAAGTTACATAAGGTTTATGCAACTTTACCAAAATTTTAGTTAAAATTGAGGTGTTGTGTATATTTACTGAATTGGCTAAGGATTTGCCATACAGGATGTAAATCCTGCATGGCCTCACTTCAAAAGGGTTTAAGGCCATAGTATGGCTTTAAATAAATAAAAGGGCCAAATCCACGCAAAAAGGTGGGGCAAAGGAAAAAGACCAAACAGAGCTGGGGTAACCAACTTTTTGGATCTGCAAGGACTCAATTAAGGTTGTCCACCTGTATTGGAGGCTTTTCAACCTTATTTAAACTTTAAGATTAGACTTTGATCCAACCTTAAGGTTTAAACTGGTTTTATCCCAATTTGGACAGGAATTTCAAGCTGCCAAAGGGTAAATCCCAATATGCAGGCTTGAAATCAAGGTTTTAAGAACTGTCAGAGCTTAATTAAGTTTCAAAACCTTAAATAAGCTTAAAACTTTAAAGTTTCAAGCATTAAAACCTTATCAAAACTTAAGGTTTGGTGTGTATTGCTATTTTACGTGGAAAAATAGCAATAACTTCAAAAATTCATTAAAAATCTAATTCTTAATGGATTTGCTTGAAAATTTCACAAAACTTAGAATTTAATATTATCAATATATAAATTAAATTTTAAGTATCTTTTATAAATAAATTTCCTGGGTAATTAGCCTGGAAATTTACTCTTTTAATTAAGCTTAAAGAAAATTATGATTTCTTTAAAAATTAATTAAAAATTGATTTTAAAAGATTTCTGCTTGAAACTCTAATTTTAAGTTGTTCATGTGATGAACTTTAATATAAATAAACTTATTTTATATTAAAACTTAAAATAATTAAACTAAATGGGGATTAAAGTTTCTTGGAGTTAAGAATAACACTGGTAACTTTAAATTGGAAGTAAAAATAAGTTGCCTTAAGTTAAGAACTCTATTTTTAAGCATGGTTTTTCAGTTTTGACCTGAGAACGCCCTCTACATCCATTATGAATCATGAGAGCTGCTCTGAAGACATAAAAAGAGTCTTTTCATCACTGTTTTTGTCCATTAATTATTATCAATCCAATCATATTAGAAATTTAAACAGGTAAAGTTTTATTAAATATAAAATCTTATTATTAAAAGTAATTCTTAAGTTATTTTTATTCTTTATTTATTAAATTAAAGAATTGAAGTCATAGAATTCAGATTATTGTTGTAATCATCTATAATAAATTTTATTATACAAAATTATCATCTTAAATATCTTTTAAAATCCACAAATTCCTCTCAAAAACTCTTAAATCATAATTTATATTATTAAAAGTTGTTTTATCTTTAAATTTATTGATTTTTGACGTGTTTTTAACTTATAATTATTATTTAATATTATAACTGTTGTATTTTGACTTATTGTATTAAATAAATCTTATAAGTAAGTTTTCTCTAGAATTCTATATTTTTTTATCTAGTATTAGTTTTTTTTATAGAATTTTTATTCTAAAAGAATTATTTCTGCACAGTGTGTGTTTAATTCTTTTTATAAATAATATTTATATTATTTATAAGTGGTTAATATTCATATTTTCCACGTGTAATTGTCTCATTAAGAGCTTTACACTTCTTGTTGTTATAACTGTCAGTGACTATAACAATAATAGAATAATTATAATTTATTATAATTATTATTTTTTTATTATTATATTATTATAATAATAATTAAATTTATTTTTTTATATATAATTATTTTTAATAATTATATTTAAATTTGTGGTTGTAATATCTTATTATATTATATTTTTCTACTGAGGACAGTCATAGTACTCTTGATATTGTTACTATTATCAAGA